>OZ020525.1:22214367-22250497 GCA_963971425.1 Bryoerythrophyllum caledonicum | reverse complement strand
CAGTGATTCACAGCACCGGGCTAGGAGGTTTACAGAGGGTACCGTGCACGAGATGTGCAACGAGGAGGACTATGGATCTGTGGATTTTAGGCCTGTTTTTGACCCACGTATAGCTCGGGTCAAGATTTACCAGGCACTGTGTCATGAGATTCTCTCTGTGATACAGAAGCAGATGCTAGATCAGATGCCTGGTACTATGCGCACTATGCGTACCAGATTGGCGCAGCTACAGGATTTACTAGACAGATGGTTTACTATGACAGATGATGAGCGCAGTAGCCGACTCTCAGGCATCAGAATTGAGATTACTGTTCAGACAGAGATGGTGATTGATGGGCGTCGACTTTGTAGCGAGCATGATTTGTTTAGCGTTCGTGGCATTCAGGGTGCATTGCGAGGGCCTTTTGACAGTAGACCGTTATCCATAGACGGGTTTATGACACACAGTCAGGAGATGGTGGCAGCATTCGCAGCTATAGTCCATGGCAGAGATGAGCGTGCGCCATCTATCGAGGTACAGAGTGTTCTCACTTTTTCTCGGCAGGCTATTGGATGGAGTGGCAAGTTTATGGAGTATCAGCTCCGACATGCACGAGAGTGGGCTAGGCGCGAGGCTCACGCCGAGGAGCAGAGGTTGGAGCGATTAGACGAGTTGGAGATAGAGTATACGTATGATGGTGCAGAGTTAGACTCAGTAGAGGATCGTCCACTTATCCAGGATTTTTTAGAGCATGCTCAGTGGTTTTTATCAGGTAGAGTGAGAGATCGTACGGTTCCAGGGTTGATGTTGATGGCCACTGATAGTGCTAGATTTTTGCCAAAGACCGGTATTTATGTTGACCGGGTTGGCGGCGCTCGTCACTATGTTGGCCTCTACGGAGCCGATTGGCGAGACCATGTCCGTTCTATTTGATAGTATTGTTTTTTGTACTTACACTTATATATATGCATATATTATTTGTATTTCATTTGTTTGACATTCTCACCATAGTTGCAATGTTCTTGTAAAATTTACCATCCAAAACTACCACACATGCCATTTCCAAAATGATCTTACACTTTTTCATCCAACACTAGAAGAGGAAGTTATGGACGGATGAAGTTTTGATATTACAACTTCATCCATCAGTATTTCCTTCATACAAGGTCCAATAAAGGAATGCAATATTATTTTCAACTTGAATCATTAGCCTCTAGGCCATATGCTACTCCAATTACGAATAATACTTGCTATATAAATATCCATATATCACACCATCCATATTGACACACGTAAAAAACATTAATTCATCCTAAAAAAGTTGATCACGTCCAAGAGAATTGAAATGCCATTCCAAAACAGTAACCTACTTTTTCATCTCCCACTCTATGCATGAGAAATCATTGGATGAAGTTCTCAGAAACCTAATTTCATCCATCCATAACTTATTCATACAAGGTCCAAACGTCAAATGTAATATCATTTGGAAATACCCACATTCGGCCCTACAACGTGGTAAAAACCCATACACAAACGTGAACCCTCCAAAAAAGTCAATAAAAGTCAACTCTATCATATCTTCCAAACGCTGACAGCATAATTAGATTTTATCACGTTTTCGGAATCACAACCCTCGAAAATGGGGGGGTACATCACTTCAAAATATCTAAATTCCATAAATAGTATACCTAAAACTCTAAACCTAGCGCAACCACAAAACCCTCCATAACCTTCAATCCGTATATTATTTCACTAAACTAAGCACACCAATGGATTCGCAATGCCTTACAATGGGGGGGTACGTCATCCCAAAAAGTGCAAACACCTCATTAATCTTAAAAGTCAACTCATATTTAGAAAAGTCAAACTACCTATATCTCCTAAACCGTGATAGCATAATTAGATTTTATTACATATTCGGATTCACAACCATCGAAAATGGGAGGGTAGGTCACCTCAAAACAACAAAAAAAGTATGCCACTTTATCGGGAACACACATGTAACCCTAAACCCTAAACCCTAAACCCTAAACCCTAAACCCTAAACCCTAAACCCTAAACCCTAAACAAAGACCACCATTGGATTCACAATGCCCACAAATAGGGGGGTAGATCAAGTTAAAACTTGTAAATGACATCAAATAAAGAAAGTCAACTCACCCAAATAAAGTCCAAGTTGCTATATCTCGCAATCTGTGATATTATTAGGGTGGTTTTTTGCACCATTGGATGCGCAATAGTCAAAAATGGGGGGGTAGACAAAATTTCAGCCCAAAATAAGTATGTCAATTTTTCGGGGATACCCCTGTAACCCTAAACCCTAAACCCTAAACCCGTAAACCCTAAACCCCTAAACCCTAAACCCTAAACCCTATACCACCCTAAACCCTAAACCCTAAACCCTAAACCCTAAACCCCAAAAAGTCAATCTAAGTCAACTCTATCATATCTTCCAAACGATGACAGCATAATTAGATTTTATTACGTTTTCGGAATCACAACCCTCGAAAATGGGGGGGTACATCACTTTAAAATATCTAAATTCCATAAATAGTATACCTAAAACACTAAACCTAGCGCAACAACAAAACCCTCCATAACCTTCAATCCGTATATTATTTCACTAAACTAAGCACACCAATGGATTCGCAATGCCTTACAATGGGGGGGTACGTCATCCCAAAAAGTGCAAACACCTCATTAATCTTAAAAGTCAACCCATATTTGGAAAAGTCAAACTACCTATATCTCCCAAACTGTGATAGCATAATTAGATTTTATTACATATTCAGATTCACAACCATCGAAAATGGGGGGGTAGGTCACCTCAAAACAACAAAAAAAATATGCCACTTTATCGGGAACACACATGTAACCCTAAACCCTTAAAACCCTAAACCCTAAACCCTTAAAACCCTAAACAAGATCATGAAAAAATAACGTGTATCTCTTACAAAAACGTGCATTCCCTAACTAGCTTGTGGCCCAATGGGGACCACAGTCTTAAAAACGGGCCACAGGGCCACAGGAATGCACTGCATTCCCGTACCCTCCAGGTATAGGATGAAGATTCCAAGAATAGATCTATAAAGTGCATTAAAGCATCTTTGCCATGGTATATTAAAATATATCCAAAAATAGAAACTTAGAGGGGTCATATAATCAATTTGTCCATTTCAACTTTTGCATAAAGAAAGGCGATTCTTTTTCAAGGGCATCTTTGTGTAGAATTTTCCAAGGGGATTCCATAATGACGTGGCACTTGCTGATTGGACCTAGCATGCAATCGCAAAAGCTGGATGAAGTTTGAAAAGTCAAAACTTCATCCATCAATAACCGTCTTTTAAATGTTTGGATGAAGATTCCAAGAGTAGATCTAGAAAGTGCATTTAAGCATCTTTGCAATGGTATATTCTAATATATCCAAAAATAGAAACTTAGAGGGGTCATACAATCAAATTGTCCATTTCAACTTTTGTATAAAGAAGGGCGATTCTTTTTCAAGGGCATATTTGTGTAGGATTTTTCAAGGGGATTCCATAATGACGTGGCACTTGCTGATTGGACCTAGCATGCAATCGCAAACGCTGGATGAAGTTTGGAAAGTCGAAACTTCATCCATTCATAACTCATGCATACAAGGTCCGATTAACAAGTGTGATATCATTTCGGAACACTCACTCCAAGATCTACATCATGTTGAAATTTCATCCACATCCGCAACCGCCTCTAAAAAGTCAACTTCGGTGGTTTAAATGGTCAAACCGGCCATATCTTCCAAAAAAAGCCCTAATGTTTGGGCTTTTTATTACTCCAATGTGTTCACAACCCTCGAAAATGGGGGGGTATGTACCTTCCAATCTTCCTAATTCCTCAAACTCACAAAGATAGCAACTTTAAAAGCCACTTTTGAAACGCTTAGAGCAGCCAACCCTAAACTCAATTCCAAAAACAAAGACCACCATTGGATTCACAATGCCCACAAATAGGGGGGTAGATCAAGTTAAAACTTGTAAATGACATCAAATAAAGAAAGTCAACTCACCCAAATAAAGTCCAAGTTGCTATATCTCGCAATCTGTGATATTATTAGGGTGGTTTTTTGCACCATTGGATGCGCAATAGTCAAAAATGGGGGGGTAGACAAAATTTCAGCCCAAAATAAGTATGTCAATTTTTCGGGGATACCCCTGTAACCCTAAACCCATAAACCTAAAACCCATCCATCAATAACCGTCTATTAAATGTTTGGATGAAGATTCCAAGAGTAGATCTATAAAGTGCATTTAAGCATCTTTGCAATGGTATATTCTAATATATCCAAAAATAGAAACTTAGAGGGGTCATACAATCAATTTGTCCATTTCAACTTTTGTATAAAGAAGGGCGATTCTTTTTCAAGGGCATCTTTGTGTAGAATTTTTCAAGGGGATTCCATAATGACGTGGCACTTGCTGATTGGACCTAGCATGCAATCGCAAACGCTGGATGAAGTTTGAAAAGTCAAAACTTCATCCATCAATAACCGTCTTTTAAATGTTTGGATGAAGATTCCAAGAGTAGATCTATAAAGTGCATTTAAGCATCTTTGCAATGGTATATTCTAATATATCCAAAAATAGAAACTTAGAGGGGTCATACAATCAATTTGTCCATTTCAACTTTTGTATAAAGAAGGGCGATTCTTTTTCAAGGGCATATTTGTGTAGAATTTTTCAAGGGGATTCCATAATGACGTGGCACTTGCTGATTGGACCTAGCATGCAATCGCAAACGCTGGATGAAGTTTGGAAAGTCAAAACTTCATCCATTCATAACTCATGCATACAAGATCCGATTAACAAGTGTGATATCATTTCGGAACACTCACTCCAAGATCTACATCATGTTGAAATTTCATCCAAATCCGCAACCGCCTCCAAAAAGTCAACTTCGGTGGTTTAAATGGTCAAACCAGCCATATCTTCCAAAAAAAGCCCTATGTTTGGGCTTTTTATTACTCCAATGTGTTCACAACCCTCGAAAATGGGGGGGTACGAACCTTCCAATCTTCCTAATTCCTCAAACTCACAAAGATAGCAACTTTAAAAGCCACTTTTGAAACGCTTACAGCAGCCAACCCTAAACTCAATTCCAAAAACACATACCACCATTGGATTCACAATGCCCACAAATAGGAGGGTAGGTCAAGTTAAAACTTGTAAATGATATCAAATAAAGAAAGTCAACTCACCCCAATAAAGTCCAAGTTGCTATATCTCGCAATCTGTGATATTATTAGGGTGGTTTTTTGCACCATTGGATGCGCAATAGTCACAAATGGGGGGGTACACAAAATTTCAGCCCAAAATAAGTATGTCAATTTTTCGGGGATACCCCTGTAACCCTAAACCCTAAACCCTAAACCCTAAACCCTAAATATATTACACTAGATCATCCCAAACGAACCGGAGGAGATATCTACGGATGAAGTTATAATCCTGAACTTCATCATTGGATAACTCATTGGTTAGGTATTGGATTAAAATTATAAAAATACCTTAGGACTCTGAATTTTAAGGTGAAGGACGAGAAAAAATAATAACGTGCATTCGCCGATAAAACGTGCATTCGCTAACTACGCATATACACCGGTGTAGCTCCCTTTGTTAAACCGTGTAGTTGTGTATATGCGAATGCACTGCATTCGCGTATCCTCTAGCTGTAGGATAATCTCATTCCAAAGACGAGCAGTCTAAGTATTTAGGGTTTAGGAGATAACATTACAATGCGTCTCCAAAGTAACCCTAAACCCGAGGATAATTTCAAGCAAGAAGTGTAGTTGGGAAACTTCTCATAACATTGTCAAAAAAATCATCAAAATCCCAATTAACATGTGAACCGGTGCTTAGAAAACCCTGAATATTAGGAGAGTTGTGTTTAGGTTATGTTTCTTATAACACGCTATAGTGTGTGCTGAGAGCTTTTCAAAAAGGTATCACACTTGATCATCCGACCTAAACTGATGAAGATATCCACGGATGAAGGTTTCTTCACAACTTCATCCATGGATAACTCTTCCAATATTGGTCCGATGGAAATTTGGAGAACACCAGTAATTTTAAAATTTCAAGCTCAACAAGAATATGGAATAATAACGTGTATATTTGACAAAAACGTGCATTCACTAACTAGCTTGTGGGCCGTTGGGGACCACAGCGTAAAAAACGGCCCACAGGCCCACAGGAATGCAGTGCATTCCCGTACCCTCTAGGTATAGGGGGGGTATGTACCTTCCAATCTTCCTAATTCCTCAAACTCACAGAGATAGCAACTATAAAAGCCACTTTTGAAACGCTTACAGCAACCAACCCTAAACTCAATTCCAAAAACAAATACCCTAAACCATTGGATTCACAATGCCCACGAATAGGGGGGTAGGTCAAGTTAAAACTTGTAAATGATATCAAATAAAGAAAGTCAACTCACCCCAATAAAGTCCAAGTTGCTATATCTCACAATCTGTGATATTATTAGGGTGGTTTTTTGCACCATTGGATGCACAATAGTCACAAATGGGGGAGTAGACAAAATTTCAGCCCAAAATAAGTATGTCAATTTTTCGGGAATACCCCTGTAAGACAATTTCTCAAAAAAGTCAATAAAAGTCAACTCAATCATATCTTCCAAACCGTGATAGCATAAATAAATTTTATTACGTTTTCGGATTCACAACCCTCGAAAATGGGGGGGGTCGTGACTTCAAAATGTCTAAATTCCATAAATAGTACACCTTAAACTCTAAACCTAGCGCAACAACAAAACCCTCTATAGTGTTCAATCCGTATATTATTTCACTAAATTAAGCACACCAATAGATTCGCAATACACTACAATGGGGGGGTACGTCGTCTCAAAAAGTTCAAATACCTCACCAATAAAAAAAGTCAACTCAAATTTTGAAAGTCAAAGTACCTATATCTCCCAAACCATGATAGCATAAATAAATTTTATTACATATTCGGATTCACAACCATCGAAAATGGGGGGGTAGGTCACCTCAAAACAAGAAAAAAAGTATGTCACTTTATCGGGAACACACATGTAACCCTAAACCCTAAACCCTAAACCCTAAACCCTAAACCCTAAACCCTAACCCCACTTTTGAAACGCTTACAGCAGCCAACCCTAAACTCAATTCCAAAAACACATACCACCATTGGATTCACAATGCCCACAAATAGGAGGGTAGGTCAAGTTAAAACTTGTAAATGATATCAAATAAAGAAAGTCAACTCACCCCAATAAAGTCCAAGTTGCTATATCTCGCAATCTGTGATATTATTAGGGTGGTTTTTTGCACCATTGGATGCGCAATAGTCACAAATGGGGGGGTACACAAAATTTCAGCCCAAAATAAGTATGTCAATTTTTCGGGGATACCCCTGTAACCCTAAACCCTAAATTATTAGGGTGGTTTTTTGCACCATTGGATGCGCAATAGTCACAAATGGGGGGGTACACAAAATTTCAGCCCAAAATAAGTATGTCAATTTTTCGGGGATACCCCTGTAACCCTAAACCCATAAACCTAAAACCCATCCATCAATAACCGTCTATTAAATGTTTGGATGAAGATTCCAAGAGTAGATCTATAAAGTGCATTTAAGCATCTTTGCAATGGTATATTCTAATATATCCAAAAATAGAAACTTAGAGGGGTCATACAATCAATTTGTCCATTTCAACTTTTGTATAAAGAAGGGCGATTCTTTTTCAAGGGCATCTTTGTGTAGAATTTTTCAAGGGGATTCCATAATGACGTGGCACTTGCTGATTGGACCTAGCATGCAATCGCAAACGCTGGATGAAGTTTGAAAAGTCAAAACTTCATCCATCAATAACCGTCTTTTAAATGTTTGGATGAAGATTCCAAGAGTAGATCTATAAAGTGCATTTAAGCATCTTTGCAATGGTATATTCTAATATATCCAAAAATAGAAACTTAGAGGGGTCATACAATCAATTTGTCCATTTCAACTTTTGTATAAAGAAGGGCGATTCTTTTTCAAGGGCATATTTGTGTAGAATTTTTCAAGGGGATTCCATAATGACGTGGCACTTGCTGATTGGACCTAGCATGCAATCGCAAACGCTGGATGAAGTTTGGAAAGTCAAAACTTCATCCATTCATAACTCATGCATACAAGATCCGATTAACAAGTGTGATATCATTTCGGAACACTCACTCCAAGATCTACATCATGTTGAAATTTCATCCAAATCCGCAACCGCCTCCAAAAAGTCAACTTCGGTGGTTTAAATGGTCAAACCAGCCATATCTTCCAAAAAAAGCCCTATGTTTGGGCTTTTTATTACTCCAATGTGTTCACAACCCTCGAAAATGGGGGGGTACGAACCTTCCAATCTTCCTAATTCCTCAAACTCACAAAGATAGCAACTTTAAAAGCCACTTTTGAAACGCTTACAGCAGCCAACCCTAAACTCAATTCCAAAAACACATACCACCATTGGATTCACAATGCCCACAAATAGGAGGGTAGGTCAAGTTAAAACTTGTAAATGATATCAAATAAAGAAAGTCAACTCACCCCAATAAAGTCCAAGTTGCTATATCTCGCAATCTGTGATATTATTAGGGTGGTTTTTTGCACCATTGGATGCGCAATAGTCACAAATGGGGGGGTACACAAAATTTCAGCCCAAAATAAGTATGTCAATTTTTCGGGGATACCCCTGTAACCCTAAACCCTAAACCCTAAGTGCATTTAAGCATCTTTGCAATGGTATATTCTAATATATCCTAAAATAGAAACTTAGAGGGGTCATACAATCAATTTGCCCATTTCAACTTCTGCATAAAGAAGGGCGATTCTTTTCCAAGGGCATATTCGTGTAGAATATTCTAAGGCGATTCCAGAATGACGTGGCACTTTATGATTGGACCTTCCATGCAATCCCAATTCATGGATGAAGTTCAAAAAGTTAAAACTTCATCCATCAGTAACCGTCATTCAAAAGGTCGGATGAAGATTCCAAGAGTAGTTCTACAAAGTGCATTTAAGCATCTTTGCAATGGTATATTTTAATATATCCTAAAATAGAAACTTAGAGGGGTCATACAATCAATTTGCCCATTTCAACTTCTGCATAAAGAAGGGCGATTCTTTTCCAAGGGCATATTCGTGTAGAATATTCTAAGGCGATTCCAGAATGACGTGGCACTTCGTGATTGGACCTTCCATGCAATCCCAATTCATGGATGAAGTTCAAAAAGTTAAAACTTCATCCATCAATAACCGTCATTCAAAAGGTCGGATGAAGATTCCACGAGTAGTTCTAAAAAGTGCATTTAAGCATCTTTGCAATGATATATTCCAGTATATGCTTAAATAGAAACTTAGAGGGGTCATACAATCAACTTGTCCATTTTAACTTCTGCATCAAGAAGGGCGATTCATTTTCAAGGGGATATTCGTGTAGAACATTCCAAGGGGATTCTAGAATGACATGGCACTTGCTGATTGGACGTCGGATGCAACCGCAATCCATGGATGAAGTTCAAATAAACAGTACTTCATCCATTCATAACTCATGCATACAAGGTCCGATTTACAAGTATAATACCATTTCGGAACACCCACTCCTAGATCTACCACTTAATTTAATTTCATCCACATCCGCAACCGCCTCAAAGAAAGTCAACTTTGGTGACTTTAATAGTCAAATCGGCCATAACTTCTAAAAAAAGCCATATATTAAGGATTTTCTTTACTCCATTGTGTTTGTAGCACTTGACAATGGGGGGGTACGTATCCTTCAATTTTCATAAATACTTACCATTTTAAAAATAGCCCTCTTTTACTTACATTTTGAAACGCCTATGACATCCAAATCGTCTATTATTAGAAAAATCCAAGACCACCATTGGATTTAGAATAACCATAAATAGGGGGATACCTCTATTCAAAATCTTCAAATACCTTCACAAAACGAAAGTCAACTCAACCTCAAATAGTCCAACCTGTAATATCTCACAAATGGTGATATTGTTAAGGTGGTTTTTTTTACCATTGGATGCGCAATACTCTAAAACGGGGGGGTAGAGCCAATAAAATCCACAAAATAAGTATGCCAATATTTTGGGAACACCCTTGTAACCCTAAACCCTAAACCCTAAACCCTAAAACCCTAAAACCCTAAACCCTAACCCTAAACCCTAAACCCTTAAACCTAATTTTGAGAATAACAAACCACTAGACTACGACACTCCCCCATCAAGGCTCTTCAGTCTACGGAGAGCTTTCCTCTCATTGCTCCCATTATAAAACTAGCTAATTTTGCCACTATCCTCTTAGGTATCTCCGCGTTGAAGATAGAGTTTAGAAATGCGACAACTAACATGGCATCATGATCCGTGAGGTCGCTGAGCACGTACCCATCTTTAGCCTTCTACAAGAACTCACCTTTCAGTATGTTGTCATCGCGCTCTACCACCTTGATTGTCCCTAGCAGGAGACTGTAGGCATCTCTCCAGATCGTTGTGGTCCAGTCCTCCGGATGCCCCCGAATGCGCCCATCGTACTGGCTCGGTGGCTTTCCCATGAGCTCCGCCACCATTACTTCGCTCTGGAAAGCCCACTATGCGCCGAGGAGGCCGTTGCATCCCATCACCTCCAGGTAACTCTCAAAAACCCTATAATCTTTCTCGGAGGTTGGCCACTCCGGCGCCACCTTCTACAGCAGTAAGATCCCTCCGGCTGGAGCCTTGCCCTTCTTCCCTGCCATCCGGGCCCACCTCTCGGTAAATTTGTGCCTCGCAATTGTGACCGAAACCCTGCACGCATTGACCTCACCAAGTCCTTCGCGTCTATACTACCTCTGGTCCTCTGCACTACAGAATCACAAGACAAAATGTGGAGGAGTAGAAGAGAGTTGAGAGTGTAGAAAACCCTAAAAGAATGGGGCCTTGGGCTGGCACTCGCGTTATATATCTAACGCGATGTACGGATACCGTTGGGCGTTCATGACGATTCCGGATCTGGATCTCTCCGTACTCCGGTTTCCGGACCTCCGGAAAAAGGCCGTAACTGTCTCTTTTAAGGATGCCGGATCAGCATTTGAAACCTAATTTCTACTACAAACCTATTTATGCTAATGAAGCAAAGCTAACTACTTAATTTTTAATTTTTTCCATTTCTTTCCGGATTTAGTGTTAAGGTCCGGAAGTGAGTAGGAACGCCTTCTCTCAGAGTCCTTTGTTCTCTTCAAGGTCTCAAAGTTCCTTGAAGCCATAAAAGTATCGAGCATGCCTGTACCCTTGTATACCGCGGTGGCAGATTGCCTTTCCTTGGTGTAAGAATCGGCTGTGCCATTCGAAAGTCCAAGAAATGTAGGCATTTGCCTGGTAGAAAAAGACAAAACTTCCACTGCCAAGGTCGTCGTCCTTGGGATCCGTCGCCTCCTACCAGGTGACCCTGAATGGAAGTAGTACATATGGTCATACCTAAGCAATAGGCGTCCACGTCCTAGTACTACTTAGAACTTGGCGTCGGCGGGCAGCCGACGCTTGCAAAACCCATGTTGTATTTCACGCTTGTATAAATCTACAAAAATAAAGACTGTCTCCAACAACTTTCTGTGGTTCTTATTCAAAATATATGTCGTCATAATAATCACAGTGTCCAGCGCACATGTTTGATACTTAATATATCTATGTCATCAACTGTTGCCTCCAGGTGCCCCACATTGTCGATGGGTCTCAAGCGTAGGGCGATTCCATCCAGAAGCATCTTGAGGTGCCAACTCTGAAGGTTAATCACTACTTCCTTGTCGTTGGTATAAACGTTCTGTTGTTCGCATAGAATATAAGCAAGGACGGAAAGTGGCATACCAAATTCAAGCCGAAGTTGGTAGAATTTATCAGTTTCTGCGTGGATAACTTCATAGTTGTGCTTTGGAGTAGCAAAAGCCAGCCTAAGCTCGCTACTCAATTGATAGCCCTCAGTGGCCACTACCCGGTTTTTAGTGTAGTCAAATATGTATATGATAATTCGTACTGTGATGTAGCTAAGAATCTGGTAGGAAATCGGAAGGTTTACCTCATGAGACTGTCTACATTGTTTTTGAGACGGAAGGCAATGTTAGGATCTGGCGCGAATAGTCAGAACACCTTTTTGCTTGACGATTGCCCTTACAAGAATGTCAGGAATAGCCCTCTGAATGCAATGCATCCGATGACATTCGCCCTAGAGTCAACGGAGTCAGACAAGAACGTCGTTCTTCCCGGGGTCGTAAAGTACCTTTCCACTTTGTTAGACTCGGGCTTGCCTCTACTCGAATTTAATCGAAAAAATCCTAGCTCTAGATGCCTTCGACTCTCCCCCGGTGACCCACAATGGGAGGATTTTGTTCTGGCATACCTAAGCAATAGACGTCCCCCTTGTTCCGTTGCATAGTAGTTCGACGTCGGCAGGCAGCCGACGCCAAAATCGCCTAATTTTGCCACGCTTTGACATTCATGTCTGTAGCACCATTTTTCTATAAAATAAATTTCCTTATAATAAACACAGTCTCCCTTGCACATGGCTCATCACTTATTGTATGCATTTGAATCAAATTTGCCATTCAGGTAGACTCTCTTGTCAAGGAGATTGAGGAGCTGGTTCCGATTCCTGAGAACCCGGTCATTATATTACTGGATGACAGCTCACCGAAGAGACCGAGTCGTCACCCGATCGACGACTCGCAGTCAACGGCTTCTCTCCCCGAAATTCGTCCTACCCACCACTTCGGTATGGAAGATGACGATCGAGACTTTGCACCATCACCGCTGGAGGAGGTGGAGCCTGAATGTGCTCACCGTGTTCCTGTCAAATTTGTCGCGGACCACGGTATCAACCGAGAAGACGACAACCAAGTGTTCACCTCTAACGGAGCTTGGCCTAGGGCGGTCGGAGTAGTCGGCGGACCGCCGACCGCTATATCTACCCCATACCCGGCTGCCAGCGTGAGCTCCAAAGTTGTTCCAAGGAATATTCAAGTGGGTCCTTCAAGATACTACCTCGTCTCAGAAGTTAGAGGGCTTCTAATGGCTGAACGATATGGTTATCGGGGAAAAGATAAGAAGCCCCATTATCATCAAAAACCTAGGCTGGGTCTTCTTGAATTCCTAACATTCTGCCAGTCCAACTTCGGATTGGCATTTTGGTCCACTGAGAAACATGAGCCCATGATCAAACACATGGGTTACCTGCGCGAGGTGTATCCTGACCTACGTAAGGACATCCGAGAGATGACCAGTGCGTTCTGGGATATCTCTACCTCAGTGAATCCCAGAACAATGAAGCGCGACATGTTGCTGAAGCGGCTTGCTCGCCTTTTTTGAGATAGACGCTATCTAATCGGGCCAGATGCTAATGAACGGAACACACTTCTGATCAATCATTACCCCCTCCATAATATCTTCAATGATCCTTTTAATGTAGTGCATCTTTCAATATTCACATACTCTCCCCCGGAGCACGCACTGCCTGGAGGACAGACGTATCTTCAGAGTATGCTGATTCCCTGGCTTCAGGGACTACTTGAGTCCATATTCAACATCCACGATTATTGCAGGCTCAACTCTGATCTGGGTCAGCGTCGTATTTTCTCAAGAACAGCGGTCCACAACAGACACCGAGAAGTCCGCTCTTCTTACCAAGAGGGCTACGACAAGTCAGGTTGTCTAGATGAAGTAATGGCCAAGTTGACAGTCACTCCTCAACCTTAGAGAGCCATATTCCCTCAGAGGGCCTCACGGACAGGCACCCACTTTAATTCACTGGACTCTTGCCCATCGTAAACATTTGTAAATGTCGTAGACGGTTTCATGTAATTACTTTTATATATTCATCTTAAATTTTGCTGAGCTAATTTTCTCTATTTCATAATCCTCGCATATCCTTATTGAGTGGTTTGTTTCTTATACTTCTACTTGTTTTAGTTTTCTCTGTCGGCAGCCCACCGACGTGCTTAACTTCTCACTTCCACCCGTAGCTTGCATCATGACAATGTTTCTTTAACATTTTCCAAGGAACATCCTTCCATTTAAGATGCCTGCACGCTCCTCCATCACCGATTCGAAAATGTATTGTACTATGCGCCAGTGGTCTTCTTTGCTTTGTGGACCCTTGCAAGCCGACATCTTCTAGTTTCCCTCATGGGAATGTTGTCCGGAGACCGGGCCTAAAGAAACTATTCGAAATGTTATTCTCCCGCTTCAACATCGGGCTTTGGTCAACAATGCCTCTAAACAAGTTAAAGTCGCTCTTGTTGCACATTCTTCCGGAAGGAGTCTTTCAATGTTTGTCATCTGTTTATAGCAGAAGTGACTTCGCTGATAGTTCCAAGTTTCCTTGGAGCTACAAAACGCCGTCCACTCTCTTTTAGAAGAAGCAATCTAGACAAGTCTGCAAGCCCCACCAAGTACTGTTTGTCGACATTGACCCTAGATCGCTTCGACGTACCCCCGGCTGTATGTGCTATGTCCCCTGGACGTTCCGAGGTCATTTGACCCCTCCAACCGAAGACGGAATAATCTCGAATGTAGCGACCAAAATCATTCCGCTCATCTACCCCCTCCATAGATTTTCAGCCGTCCCTGAATATATGACGCAGGTTGAACGCCAGAGGCAGGCGCACTAGGCGGTTACAAAGGCGCGCAAGTATGGGCGAGCCGTAGTCAGATGGTCGGAAGTTGAATGGTAGATCTTTCTCCATCGGCGGGCCACCGACTGTCGTTTGTTGAGCATAATACCTTCAAACTTTCTGTTGTCATACTGACAATCCCAAGTGCTATCTATATCACATGTTCTTTTCATTGACACTGTTCTAGAACTGATCTCGTTAGGTAGCCCAAGAGGTTTTTTTGAGTACAATTAGTGATTTGGAAAAGACGTTTTCTCTACCAAGTGTATTTTGTTAATCCGCGGGCAGCAGACATTGTACTTATCCTCTTATCAATATATGTATTCATGTTCTCTGTCTGCATCTTCGTTTTGTTGTTACTGCCGTTCGAACTTTCTAACGCCATACTTAGATCCCATGTTCCACAATTCATCTCGCATCTCTTTTATCTTCGGCGATAATTTTTGTTTTAATTGACCTTGGATTTCATTGTTTCAGTAGAAAAGATTTAAGCAAATTGATGCAGTTTGTTGCTCTTGTCTATGATCGGCTGTCAACCGACAACCATGTATTGTGATTTTTCAATTAATATTGTCATCATTCTTTAAACTTCCGCTTTTGGTATGTATGATCTGGAATTTGATAACACCCTATACCACTGGAATCTACGACCATGGTAGACTTTTAGAACAGCATCAACGCTTTGGCTACATTTTCGCCCTAAACCCTCTCTAGAAAGGGTGAAGCCCATTTTCATGAGTCAGTTGTCCGCCGATGAGATGTTCTCACCACTCTTACTTCTGGAATTTATTTTTTCCACATTTAGTTAAAAATTTGTTCATTGTACTGTACAATAGGGTGACATTCAAATTGGCCGTTTAGTAGTTCCAGGGATAGTGTCCTACACTGCTGCCAACTTTGACACCCTCCCCAAAGCTGAGAAATTGTTATTTTACCATGAAAATTTGGGGACAGCATCATCTTTATGTTGAAAACATGCATACCAAATTTCAAGTCCAGGAGACTTATACAAAAAAACTTATGCAAGATCTACCAACATGGGATAGCTGTGAGAAAAGTGTCACAGCTGCCAACTTTGACACCCTCCCAAGAATTGAGGAAATTTTTTTTGCCCATGAAATTTTTGGAGCAAAAGCACTTTTATGTTGTTTGCATGTGTGGAAAATTTCAAGTCCAAAAGACCCATACAAAAAATAATATTCCAAATCTACCAACATGTGTAGTTTTGAGAAACAAAGGGGAAAACCATTTTACTACTTCCAACTTTGACGCCCTCCTTAGGATTGAGTTTTTGTTGATACATAATGAAATTTTTGGCACAAGATCATCTCTACGCTGGTAACATGTGAGATAAATTTCAAAGCCAAAAGATGTACACAAAAAAATTATTCCATATCTACCAACGTGTATGTCCTCCATTAGCGTCAATCACTGCTAGTAACCTAGAGGGCATAGAATGACATAGTTGAAGGAGCTTTGTACCATTGACTAACTTCCACTCTCTTTCAAGAACTACCTTCAACACATCTAAGCTTCTAGAGCATTGTTTGCCATGTTGCACAACATCTTTTAACATCCTCCAAACGTTCTCGATTGGATTGAGATCGGGAGAGTTTGCAGGCCAGTTGAGCTTTTCGAGAAGGTGGCTTTGTCTCCATTCTTCACATATTTTGCTCCTATGGACGGGTGCCCCATCTTCCATAAGCACTCCTTGTGGAATTTGACCCATGAAATGAACCAATTTGGTATCGTAAACCACTTCTATAAAATCCTTAGCAGAACGTTGACCTTTAGGCATAAAGACAAGTTTTGACTTTTGTCCTCCGGCAAATGCGCCCCAAATCATTAAAGAAGTCCTTCCACTTTTAAAAGTAGGAGCTAGACAACTTGATGAATAACGCTCGTATGCACTTCTCCAAACATGAATTTGCCGAGAATTTTTTCCAATTTCAAAAGTAGATTCATCTGTCCAAACAACACGCTCCCACTCTTTTGCAGTCCATCCACGGTACTTCTGAGCAAAAGCTAATCGTTGAGACATGTGACGAGGTGTCAAAAAAGGTTTTTTGACTGCAATTCGACTAAAAATGCCATTTTTATGTAAGACCCTTTGAATAGTACGTCTTCACACTTGAGTAGGACATGCATTGGTAATCTCTGAGAGTGAAGAGCAACGATGAATTTTTGAGTAATGCACAATACTACAAACATCTCTATCACTAAGCTTTTTAGCGTAACTTCCACCGCAAGGTTTGCGCTTGTAGGTTCCATCTTCTCTAAATGTTTTTACTAACCTTGTAACTGTTCTTATAGGAACTCCAATAGTAGCTGCAATTTGAACTCCTATAAATCCTCCCTCACTCAAACCTATGATGCGAACACGAATTTCATCTGAAATTGCCATCATAAACTTATAGAGTGCGTGATGCTAGCTACAGCAGTAGAGTAGGGGTTAGAGTAGAGCAAGGGGGAGAGAAGGGGTTAGAGGAGAGCAAAGGGGGTTGCAGGATTGACACGTGACAATTGGCAGAGGAAGGAGAACAGGGCTCGAGCAGAGCTAGGGGGAGAGAAGGGAGCCAAGGCACTGGAGCAGAGAGGAGAGAGAAGGGTCGCCAAAACACAAGCCCATATGCATACATGAAAAATCGTTTTGCTCTTAATCACTCATCATGTGTGCCCAATGTGAATCAACACTCATGCATCCCACAATACAACACTCTCTGTTTTGAGGATTGTCTCAACATTCAGTCTATCACAAATCACACACACCATTCCCTTTCCATAGTGTTCAATAGATATTTAGAAGAAATTTTTTGTCATGTGTCTAATGCACACTTTATGGCCAAGTGGATTCTTCTGCATGGAACACCTCTTCACTTCTTCATTTAGATGTTATTGATCTTTTTGAGAAGCATTTATGTTTGGTGGCTTACTCACATGATTGAGTTCAATGAAAAAGCATGAGGTGTCAAAGATATTTTGACATTTTCAATATGACCTTCGAATTGTTTATCATAGTTACACATGTTGATAGATATGGAATAACTTTTTTTATGTATGTCTTTTGGCTTTGAAATTTATCCCACATGTTACCAACGTAGAGATGATCTTGTGCCAAAAATTTCATTATGTATCAACAAAAACTCAATCCTAAGGAGGGCGTCAAAGTTGGAAGTAGTAAAATGGTTTTCCCTTTTGTTTCTCAAAACTACACATGTTGGTAGATTTGGAATATTATTTTTTGTATGGGCCTTTTGGACTTGAAATTTTCTACACATGCAAACAACATAAAAATGCTTTTGCTCCAAAAATTTCATGGGCAAAAAAAATTTCCTCAATTCTTGGGAGGGTGTCAAAGTTGGCAGCTGTGACACTTTTCTCACAGCTATCCCATGTTGGTAGATCTTGCATAAGTTTTTTTGTATAAGTCTCCTGGACTTGAAATTTGGTATGCATGTTTTCAACATAAAGATGATGCTGTCCCCAAATTTTCATGGTAAAATAACAATTTCTCAGCTTTGGGGAGGGTGTCAAAGTTGGCAGCAGTGTAGGACACTATCCCTGGAACTACTAAACGGCCAATTTGAATGTCACCCTATTGTACAGCAGAAAGTATCACAAGTGGGAGGTTAGTTCAAATGCATATTATTATGTATGTGGTACTTGTACAATGCAGTTATGAGTGGTTCTATTGAAGCATTAGCATAGCTGTACATTGTCATCATTTGAACAAATGTAGCTAGCATGTACATTGTGCGGAACATTGAGATATAAGCATAGATGTTCATTACTAGTTTAGTAGATTAGTATAAGACTAGGTGTAGCCATCAAGTACATGGCCCTGATGTACAACTTTAGTGGACGACAGTGTTGTCGCACACATGAGCACAAGTACACATGTGTGTTGTGCAATTGTTGTTTTTTTTTTGGTTAAGTTTGTATGTCGTGAATTAAAAGAGATGGTCAGAGCCAGGGTTGATTTTTCACAAAGTTTTAACCCGTCCATGTCCAAAAACCTTGAATTGAAAGGCAAAAAAAATTGCAACCCGTCCCAAAACCGGTAATCTCAAAACCAACCCGTCCATGGAAAGGTAAAAAAAAAAACAACCCGTCCCAAAACCGGTTCTAAAAAAAAATACCCGTCCCGTATGTTTATTAAAAAAATTATTATAAAAAAATATATATATTTTTTTAAAAACCAAAAAGTCAACCGAAAAAAAGAACAAGTAGAGCCTGTAGGCGGCACAGACTGCGAGGCTCCACAGGCTACGAGGCTGCACAGGCTGCAGAAATTGCGAGGTTCAGTTTTTGGCTCATTTTTTTGGGTGCAGCTCTTGCACAGCTCAGTGATGCGTTTTCAGCCTGGTTGTGATTTTTTTAGGTGGACTTAAGCTTCAGGACTTAGGTATGTTTGTTTACTTTGATATTTCTTATTTTTTTAAAGTGATAGAGAAGTAATGTATACAAGAAATCAACATAGAGTCTAGGTTTAGGGTAAGTCACACATTTAGGGTTTTTGTATTTCATGTGTGTGGTGATTGATCTGTTTTGAATATGTATTGCAGTTATGTCTTTGCCAGTGTCTGGAGTATCCAGGCAAAGGAGAGATGCCCGGCAACAGAGCATTCACCATATGTTTAGGGCATCTTCTTCTCAAACTTTGAATGATGGGAGGAATGAAGTGCCTGAGTTGTCAGAATCTTCTGTTAGGGATTCTCCGCGTGGTATTCCTGATGTTGAGGTAGAGCAAGGTGGCATTCAAGGTCATGATCAGATCAGAGAGGACATTGAGATGGGGGAACAAAATGAGATGGGGGAGGACAATGATTTTGATGATAGTGCACATGAGGAGGATAGTGTAGGAGTACAGGTTCCAGCTCATGGTGGTGGAGGGCGGCCTCCAAGGAGGAGGAAGTTTATGCCCGTATGGCATCAGGGAAGGCCCTAGTTGATGCACATTGCTCTCCCTAGACAAAAGCCCTACATGAAGTGTGCAGCATGTCAAGCAGCTGGTCAAAACTCACGATGGGGGACCAGAGAAGAAGGTTGTCAGTCATTGCAACTTTCAGCTGTGAAGGAGCATGAAGAATCAACCCTTCATGCTCATGCCATGCTCAGGTGGAGACCGGAGAGAGATAACTCTGAGGCACTTGCCATAGCTAGACATGTGGTAAATGCTATTGATGCAGAGAGTGCTAGAATTGTTTGTTGTATGAAGATTTTATACCATTTGGTAGTTAATGATAGAGCTATCAACCAGTATGAGGATATGTGTCAGATAATTAGACACCTCAGGGTACCAGACATGCCTGTCAATGATGAGTACGGTGCTTACACTAGTAGACAATCTGCATGTGATTTTTTGTGGGCCATTTCACAGCATTTGAGGGATGTTGATCTTTTACAAGTTAGAGATTCACCGGTGATCTCTCTTCTTGTAGATGAATCAACCGATCGTAGTCTGAAGCAACATTTGATTGTGTATGTTTGCAGTCTATCTCGTGGTGGCTTAGGCCCTCCACATATGCAGTATGTTGGTTTGTCTGGTGTTCCACGAGCCACAAGAGAGGTATCCTATAGGAATGTGGTGGATTTATTGGAGGAGTTGCAGTGGCCTCTTGACAAATTAGTGGCTTTAGCTACTAATGGAGCGGCTTCTATGACTAGGGTGAGAGAAGGACTAGCAGGCAGACTTCGGGCAGATGTACCAACACTTGTTAATGTGCATTGCATTGCACATAGGTGAGTCTTTAATTTTAAGTTTTTTTTTAATGAATTTTATTATTTTCTAGAATGTAATATATTCACTAATTAATTCCCATGTTTGTTTAGAGATGCACTGGCAGCCAGCGATGCAGTTGAGGCATCACTGGAGCTACAGGTTTTGGATGATTTCTCCAACTTTGCATACACGTGGGTGGGCAGGTCATCATTGCGGCGGACACAGCTTGATCAGTTGATGGTGGAGTTTGCGATGGATCCATTGGTTGTTCTCGACATACATGGAGTTCGATGGTTATCCCGTTGACAAGTGATGCAACGGATTTTGGATTGTATGCCCTTGTTTCTGGAGCTTTTCCATGAAGAAGAAGCAATGTGGTATAGTAAACTCACATCCTTTCAGTTTCAATTCCTTCTACGGTTACTTGTGGATATTCTTACTGAGTTGAATAAACTCAATAAGCTATTTCAAAGTGACCATGTGGATATTACTCAGATTGGAGGTCATTTAAACATTTGTATCACAGTATTGAGTAGACGTTTTCTAGCAGCTAGAGGTGCAGCATTTGGAAGAGGTTCAAGGGCATTGTGGCCATCTTTGGAGACCTGTGCAACTTCTATGGAGATGGAGTATCCAGTTGCAGATGGTGGCCTGAGAACCTATCCAATGCATTTGGAGAGTGTTACTGGAAGAGCCGGTACTATTGAGGAGTGCAAACTCATTGGGGCAGAGTATGTGCAGAGGGTGGTCGATGCATTGAATAACAGGTTTCCAGACTTAGGCATCTTCAATACATGCAAGCTCTTCAGCCCCAATCTCTATCCTGCAAATGATGATGAGAGGACTCGTATTACTGAAGAGTGGTTGGAGAGGTTGTTTGTGAAGTTCCAGAGTTCTGAAGAAGAACAAGATTGGTGTCGAGATGAGTGCTTGGGGATGGTAGAGACCATGAGAGAGATGATCCCAAATAAGTCTTTATTTGAAGCATGGGAGTTTGCAAGTACAACTCCAGAGTGGTCCATCAATTGGCTTGGTTTGAGTAACTTGTGGAGGAGAGTTATGGTGATTCCTGTGAGCACTGCAATATGTGAGAGGGGTTTTTCCAAACAAAACCTGATCAAGAGTCATCTCTGTACTAGGTTGAAGTTGGAGGCTTTAGATGCTTTGATGCGCATTTCATGTGCAAATATTCCAGTTGAAAACATCAATTGGAATGCAGTGATGCTTGTCTGGAGAAACATGAAGGATAGAAGAATTCATCCACTTATTTGAATGGTAGGTTCTTCTTTTTTTTGTAAAAATTGAACATGTTTATATTAACTAAATTTTTATACAATTGCTTAGTTTACCTTCAATTTAAATCTTTGACATTGTGTTAAAAAAGTTCTAAATATTGTGGTTGATGAATCAATGTGTGCAGGTGAATCCAGCCTTTTGAAGATTGGTATTTTGATTAGGTATTAGTGGTTTGACTCCATTGTGTTTACATTCACATGTCATATATGACATAATGTAATTGATATTTGCATCATTCATTTTTTTGGGAAAAAATTGTCAAATTTTTTTTAATTTTTAGAACCCGTCCAAAGTGAATTTCACACGTCCAAAAACCGGTTCATTTTCAGAGAACCCGTCCACTGGGAATGTTTTTTTTTCCAGAACATGTCCCGGGACATGTTAGGGACCTTGTGAAAAATCACCACTGCTCATACATGCTGGGTGCTGCCGTTAGCGACTGGGACGCCCAGCGCGCGCTTTGGCTCCAGCGGAACCCCGCGAGGAGTCGCACCGACAGCCGGGGCAGGGACCGCATCCTGCTGGTCACAGGGTCGCAGCCGGAGCCGTGCGACAACGCTGTGGGCAACCACCTGCTGCACAAGAGCCTCAAGAACAAACTGGACTACTGCTGGCTGCATGAAATCGACATCTTCTACAACATGGCGCACTTCGATCACGAGATGGCCGGGTTCTGGGCCAAGCTGCCGCTGCTGCGCAAGCTCATGCTGACGCACCCGGAGGTAGAGTGGCTGAGGTGGATGGACTCCGACGCCATGTTCACGGGCATGATGTTCGAGCTGCCCCTGGCCAAGTACCGCAATGTGAGTATGGTGCTGCATGGCTTCGACGAGATGATCTACACGCAAAAGAGCTGGGTGGGGCTCAACACTGGCAGCTTCCTGTTCCGAAACTGCCAGTGGTCGCTGGACCTGCTAGACGCCTGGGCGCGTGGAGGCCGGGAAGCTGCTCACAGCCACGCTCAAGGGGCGGCCGGCGTTCGAAGCGGACGGACCAGAGCGCGCTTATCTACCTGCTGCTCCCGCAGAAGCAGCGGTGGGCGGCAAGGTGTTCCTAGAGAACCAATACTACCTGCACGGCTACAGGGTCAACCTCGTGGAGCGCTACAAGGCCATGATGGCGCAGCACCACCCCGGCAGCTACGGGGACGACCGCTGGATCTTCGTCACGCACTTCGTGGGCTGCAAGCCTGCGGCAGCTACGGCGACTACGCCGTAGAGCGCTGCGTCGCACAGATGGAGCGCGCCTTCAACTTCGGGGACAACCAGGTGCTGCAGCCCTTCGGCTTCCAGAACCGCCCGCTCAGCACCGCACGCTCAGCACGCACAAGGTGCGGCGGCTCCGCAATGACACCTCCGGCGACCTTGGCCTGGCACTCCGGCCCCACCGCAGAATTCCACCCTTGCCCATCCTCCGTCCCCGATGACACCTCTTTGGTCTTCGGATCCGCCCCCGGATCTTCTCTCAATGAAACTATACTTCGCTCCCTACACTGCCTTTTCACCATGTTCTTCTCGATTCCATTACAGCTGCAACGCGCTGCGTTGAAAGTGCCTGCATGGATGTCCATCCACTCCCTGTGTATCCAGCCAAATGATGATCGAACTCTTATCAACGTGCACAGAATGTTCCTGCAATAAAGATATGCCTGAGAATTTAGTACGCCATCACCTCTCTTCTGTAATCCTTTCCCGGCACGAAACGTCTTTCAGCTCCAGCATGAGGTAAAAACAGAGCCAGCAACCACTGACGACATCTCCATCTCCAGGAACCATAATGCGCAAACACAACCACAAATTCCATGACACGAAGTCACTTTCACAAAAGGACGTTTCATACAATATAATGTTGCTCCGTGACACACCACTCTCCCCGTTGATAATTGGAAAAACTACTGCTCCGATTTTCCTTATGACTTGTTCCTGGAAGCAAGAAAATATCCCCCTGTTAGACTATTCCTCCAACTATTCGTCACTGCCCAAGATCCTATTCCCTGGAGCTACTAGACATCCTGGTTACACTATTACTGTCCTCTGATGTGCTAACCTCGAGTAATCATCAGCAGAAGGATCATGGTAAAATTTCAGGGTAGGAAAAGCCTCCACAACCACTCTACAGTATGTCAAGGGAAGGCCGTGTAAGCTAACATCTCATTACAGGAGATGGGGCACAGACGCTATATCTCAAGAAGCTTTTCTCTCCGTCCAGTAAACCTTTCCGACACCTCCACCCCAGCTTTACGAAAAGGCAGAAAAGAAATGGTGATCTCCGTGAGATTTCATTACAACAGATCTTGGAACCACAGAACTTAAAACGATGAAGGACTGATCACATCATCTATCTTGAGAATCATCTTCACGACCTGAGTTGCCAATAAAACCTGTTGCTTCTTCCCAATCAGAGTCTCAAAGACATTCTGCTCTCGCATATCATTGGTTCCAACATCATTGCAGTCAATGCCCAGATGCGGATTCTGCTCCTGTAATAAGAAGTTCACATTGGTTTAGGAATAGGATGATTTGCAATTGTAAACCAAAAATTTCCAACCTGACAATAATCTACAAAAAAGTTATGATGAAAGTTGCCAACACCAAAGAGGAATGAGAGACATGCCGCTCCAATACGAAAATTAAAATTCAGGCAGAGACCTCATTTCCACTATTCAATTTACTTCAACTCAAATGATAAACCAACCAACATTATCGCCTCACCTTCACTTGCTGAGCTTTTACAGCAGTAAGTGTGTTAATTGGCTGCAAGCCACTATTCTCCGCCAAAGCCATGGGAATCATATCTAGCGCATCCGCGAAAGCCCGCATCGCATACTGCAAACAACAGTAGGATCAGCGCCAATGTTGATTTCGTTGACTCTACAAAAATATCTACAATTCAAATACAGATCACCTGACGAATGGTCCACAAAATTTCATCCGGTGGACCCAGAAGATAACAGAGCTCGAACACATGACATGATAAAGATCAAACAACTCGGAGGCTTTGAGACCAGGAAAAATGTTACCTGCTCAACACCTGATATTTTATCAGCAGCGGCCTCCACAGCTAGAGAGCATGAGATCTCAGCAGCACCGCCCCCATACACAATAGCTTTGTCCCGAATCAGATTACGAGCCACACACAAGGCATCATGCAGACTTCTCTTGGTTTCCTCAATCATCATTTTGTTCCCTGTTCAAGAACGTTCAAAATCCATCAAAACTATGTTAAACCTAGTCATTTTAAGAGCCGAAAAAATGTACAAACTTATCGTAATAAACTACTGTAGCAATCATTACAATTCCCATATTATGGAAAGCGCATCGCGTTAATATGCCAGCCTAAGGAACAAAAATCGAAAGACAAACGACCACGGATACCAATAATGTACTGACCTCCACGGATAAAGATCGTAACAGCTCTGGAGTTGGCACATTGCTCAATATAAAGCATCCGATCCTTGGTGGTTCCAAAACCTTTCTCCCGTACAAGACCAGCCTTTCCAAGCTTGTCGGACGTTAGTTCTTGAAACCTCGGGACGATACGACCACCTAAAAATGTGCCGGAAACCCTAAAAACAGTTAGAAATGAGGAATATCTGTAATATTGACCAAAAAACCAGTTGGAGCAGGTAAAATAGTATCTCGTGCAAAGTCAAGGGCATCTGCAAGTTCCTGGACACTCCTAAAGGTGGCCCTAAAATTCTGTTGTTCCTTAATAAAGCCAACAGAGGCAGTCGATATTCAAAATTGGAACTGTTCATCGACATTGAGCAGACGAGAATCAACGACAAAACACACCAAAGAATATGTCCCAAGCAACAATATGTCAGAATAAGTTAGAACACGCGTTTCATGGACTCGAGAGCATTTCACCAATTAAAATACCTGTGGCAATAGCAATAAGTTCCAGCTCAACTCCGCCAACCCAACGAACTGCTGGCAAATTCTGGTGCATCAACAAATGGTTTGCTTCATCGTCAAAACCCCATTGGCAAATGACTAGCGTTGCACCAGCATCCTGTAACAGACGCACTTTTTGTCAGGATGAGTCGAAAGGTAAATATATGCCCAACATCTGGGAAGGCACATATCAAGACATGACAGTCCCTGTAGACTGTAAATATGAAGAACATCACGCTTCTGAAGGGGGGAAGAGTTTTCACAAGGAAGAAAAAGACGTCGACGCCAAAAGAGATGAGGCACACTGAAACTAAGGAGTCTTCCCGCAACGCCGCGCTTTTACCTTCGAAACTCGATTTCATGCAGGAATAGTATATACACCGCAGTGATTGATTTCATCGATTGCAGTACGGCAAAGTAGGTTTACAACAGAGTCTTCCCGAAACCAGACAACCCAAATCGGAAAATCTATATTAAAAAACATTAGCACAACGGATGAAAACTTGAAAGTTGTTAAAGACCCCTACCTTGCATTGCTGCACCATGTCGTTGAAGTACGTCTTCTCAGCCGCTTGCAAGGCCTCGAATTTCTCCACAGAATCAATATCCACTTTGTGCTTGGTCTTAGGCTTAGGGGGTTCGAATGGGCAAGTCAGAATGGCAATTTTTGCGTTCTGAATCTCTTTAGGCATTTGAGGGTGACTCATATCCTTATCAACAACAATACCATATACGAGTTCAGTGTCTTCTAGTCTTCCACCAACTTTCCCTTCCACTTTGATAAGATCGAGATTGACGTCTGATCTCTCGAGATCAGCCACAGCGAGGACGGCTTTGACCGCGATTTCCGCCAACTGTCGCTTACACCGGCCCACTCTACAAATTGCAGAAACGTCAAAGTCGTCAGAAGACAATCACAATTCCTCAAGAAATAATAATATATGCACAAACCTCTCCCATAGTATACAATACACTCCAAAAACTGTCTCCGTCAACAGTATTCACGAAACCTTTCGCGCTTTTCTACATGCAAAAGATTCAACAAGGTTTCCGCTTGACAGTCTTAAAATCATAACTCGCAGACACTCCTCTCATGTAGGCAATAATAAACAATAGAAAGCCGAGGATAAGGACAGACATTTTCGAAGATAGCGTGGTCATGCAAGTTCGCACAAGAGGCTCAATGTTGTCCGGGCTGAACTCAAACGTATGTCCAATGTGCGTCAGATTTTCTACTGCCAGCTTGGAAGCCAGTTCATAACCCTCTGCCACACGGATGGGATGAATGCCTCTCTCCAGCAAAACCTCTGCTTGCTCCAGTAAAGATCCGGCAAGAACAACAACGCCAGTTGTACCATCACCAATCTCATAGTCCTGGCTCCGCGAGAGCTCCACCATCAATTTCCCGATCTGGTTCTCGATCTCCATCTGCTCCAAGATGGTCGCTCCGTCATTTGCTGCAAAACCCCAAAAACTCGACGTAAGAGGATGAGGGCGCGCGCATGAAAACAGTGGGTACTGCGAACTGAAAAGGCGGATAACTGCAACCTCGCCCGTACTCCGGACACGCGCGCGCGGCGGCGACAACAACACAAATGCCAATGCGAGAGGGGGATCGATCGGGCGAGATCAAGGTGATCCGAGAGGAGAGGAGGGAGGCTCACTGATGGTGACGTCGCCATCGGGGCTCTGAAGCATCTTGTCCATGCCGTTGGGGCCGAGCGAGGTGCGCAGAACGCGCGCGACGGCCTTGGCAGCCATGATGTTGGCCTTCTGCGCGTCGAGGCCGCGGACGCGCGCCTTGGTCTCCTGATCGCGGATAATGATGAAGGGGCGGCCATACTCGTCGAAGGCGAGCGCCATGGCGACGTCTCAGAGGAAACCCTAAGGTTTAGGGTTTTAGGGCTAAGGGTTTGGGAGAGATAGAAGAGGGAGATAAACAGGCTGGGCCTCGCCACTAAGGGCTACTCAAAACTGGGGGGCCGCCTCTCTGCCCGGCCAAGCGCCCTCCCCCGACCCGGTTGAGGCCGACTCCCCAGCCCGACTCTCGATTCCCCGCGCTATCGTTCCCAGAAGACCCGCCTGGCCACTAACCCTGCTCCGTCCCCGTCAGTTGCAATGCGCAGTCATGATGCGCAATACCCGCCCACACGCGGTTCTTGGTATGGATCCGAAAGCACGAGGAGCTAGGGTTTGCAGTGCTAGAGAATTTCCTTTGTTTCTTCGATCTGCCGCACCTCACGCGCATCAACATTGCAGGGTGGTGACCGATTTCGAGCCCTGCTAAATCAGTAGATGTATTGTGCACCATTGCTGGCGTTTTTCCACCTCAACCTCATGTTTGACGTTTTGCATAAGTTTGAGTTTTAAAGCACACCGCATATTCATGTACAGTGGTCAGCAGAAGTGTTCGGACAGTAATTACAATCTCAATTTAATAGTAACACTTGTCGAGTTTGGTAGGTAGGTGCTGATTTTTTCAGCTAATTATAACTAAAGAGCCACTTGTAAACTAGAAAGAGTACCATCATTCACATTGAGCCACTTGCATGGGCTGCAGTTCATGATGTGTCAATCATGGGTGTCCAATTCATTATGCACACAAGTTGTGCATCTGAAAAATCTTGAGAATCGACATGTATTTATGGAGACCTCTTGCATTTCAAGACACATTGTGATTGAATAAGATTGCTCTTGATTAGCTATGGCTCCTAGAAGGACTCTTGCTGAACGTAAGTTAGTTCTTCAGATGCATGAGAGAGGGAATTCGTACTCCGAAATTTCAGCGGTTCTAGGCATCTCTCGAAGCACTTGCCATGCTATTGTGCGGAGGTTTACAATGAGAGGTCATTTGAGAAATGCTCCTTCACAAGGGAGACCTCGAATTCTTGATGAACGTGGTGATCGTGAGGTTGTAAGGTTGTTGAATGCACCATCTAATGGTACAGCTGCAGCAGTGGGTAGAGAAATGCGATCTCAAGGATTGGATTTGAGTGATGATACAATTAGAAGATGTCTTCAGAGGCAAGGATTGAGAGCACGAGGGAAAACTAAGAAGCCATTCTTGTCAAAGAAACACAAAGCACGTCGATGTGCATGGGCAAAGAAGTGTAGGCATGCAAGTTGGATGGACTGGAGTTATGTGGTTTTTTCAGATGAGTCAAAATTCAATTTGTTTGGCTCAGATGGGAGGCAGTATTGTTGGAGGAAGAGAGGAGAGCATCTTTTAGATCAGCATGTGCAACCTACTATCAAATTTGGAGGTGGAAACATTGTGGTTTGGGGATGTATGACTTGGGAGGGAATTGGCAACCTTCGTCTTATAGAAGGAAACATGGATAAGTTTGTGTATCGTGAAATTTTGGAGATGGAGCTCATGAATACTATACACATGTATGATTTAGGAGAGGAGAATGTTATTTTTCAGCACGACAACGATCCCAAACATACTTCTAAGTATGTTACAGATTGGTTGTTAGCACAGAAGTTTCAACTAATTTGGCATCCGGCTCAATCTCCTGACTTGAATCCTATAGAACACCTTTGGAATGAAGTAGATCGTCGTATGAGAATGTCAAAGAAGAAACCCACTAACAAGAAGGATTTGTGGGAGAAATTGCAAGAAATTTGGTATAGCATTGAGATTGATACCGTGAGGAAATTGATCATGTCTATGCCTGAGAGAGCTGTAGATGTTTATCAAGCAAAAGGTGGCTATACACGATGGTAGTCATTATGATTGTACATTCAAGTTTTTAGGTAGTCCTCATGATTCTACATTCAAGTTTTTAGCTTGATTTTGTAGCTCATGGCTTTGTTTCCAATGTAAATAGATAACCACTTCACTTTTTGCATAAAGAATTGGACACCCACATCATGTGTTTTATTTTTGATTGATTTCTTGATTGACATTTTTTATTATGAATGTTATGTTACATGTTTTTTGTAACTATGTGATTGTATGTTTAAATTTTTACAACTTGAATGTGAGTTACGTAAGAAAACTAGCTCATATTGGAAGTGGAAGCGTCCTGTCCGAACACTTCTGCTGACCACTGTATATATGCACTAGAGGGTTACCTGTGTCCTCTGGACACAACATTTTTTTGTGTTGAGTCCCCACCTCCCCGTCCCCTAGTCCTTTCCCTCCAATCCATTGTCCCCCGTCCTTGTCTCCTTGTCCCCCGTCCCCCGTCCCCCGTCCCCATCCCCAGTCCCCTGTCCCCATCTCCATCCCCACCCCGTCATTTTATCCAAAACCCTAACTTTTAGCTTTTCATTTTATCCAAAACCCTCACTTTTAGCTTTTCATCCAAAAGCATTTTTTGTCGGTATGTTCATCCATCGATGCGTTCATCCAAAAGGATTGTTTGTCATCCTGTATTCTTTTATAGATATAGACTAGAGTGTTACCCGTGTCCTCCGGACACAACAATTTTTTGTGTTGAGTCCCCACCTCCCCGTCCCCTAGTCCTTTCCCTCCAATTCATCGTCCCCCCGCCTTTGTCCCCCCGTCCCTCATCTCCCGTCCCTCGTCCCCGTCCCCACCCCCGTCCTTTTATCCAAAACCGTAACTTTTAGCTTTTCATTTTATCCAAAACCCTAACTTTTAGCTTTTAACTTTTAGCTTTTACTATTGCATCACTTTTTCATCCCATCCTTTCATCCAAAACCCTAACTTTTAGCTTTTCATTTTATCCAAAATCCTAACTTTTAGCTTTTCATCCAAAAGCATTTATTCATCCAAATGGATCGTTCATCCGTCAACGCGTTCATCCATTCGACGCATTGTTCATCCTAAATTCTTTTATTATATAGGATGTCTACAAGGTTTAGGGTGCCAGAAACTCTAGCTTGTTTAACCCTCAAGGTACCATGACAGTTTTACACCAAAAACACTTCAACACTGCTGGATTCTAGTGCAATGAACAAAGAAGGAAACAAAAACTTTTATTTCTAGTTCCGACCGTAAATCTCAATTAAAACTTTTTAAGTAATACATAATCAAAGTTTCATGAACTTCGACCGCACGGATTGAAAGACTATAATGTTTGAAGTCAAGCAAATGGTTCATTTTCTTCCCTACATTCAGTGGATCAAGAGACTTTGACTTCACTTGATGTCAAATTTTTGCACTACACAAGGTCTAAATCCATTACCATCTTGTTAGGCAAGATGTTAGTTACTTATACACCAATTTTTAGAGGTAGAGGACGGGTGTAGCATATTCAAAACAATTGTGCAAGGAGTGGAGGTTCGAAATTTGCCAATTCACACTTTAATTTTTTGTGAACTTAATATGTTTTAGATTGATAATCCGAATGGTCAATAAGAAGGTTTACACCACATGTTGTTGTGGAAAAAATAAAAAATAAAAAATATAATGATATCTAGGTTTTATGTGGAAAAGAAGAAGTTTTTTTGGTACCTTGCCTGACAATGACTAACAATGTGTGAAAATGTTTGACTTGGGTTGGAATGCTATTTTTCACTAAAGACAAGAACTTTTTTTGATAGTACGAAGGGAAATAATATTACTTGCAAGTACTGAAAATCTCACATTCAATAGAGTGTCCTAGCAAAAGTTTTTGGAGTTGCCCGAGGTGCCCGCTCTCCCCATTTGAAATTCAAAACCCTATAATTTCTTCATCAAATGTCCAATCTAGGAAAAATTTGTTTTTCCACTAAGGTCTTGGTAATGCTTTTCTATACTAAAAATTTCAAAGATGAATGTTGGAAAATTGACACCATAGGAACCTGACCAAACTTTCAAGATGCCCATTTTTGACACTTGGTCCTTTAGGGGTTACAGAAAGAGACTAGGCTTAGAAGGGAATCACCACGATGTTGAGTGGTTTTGCAGCGATACCAGCACCGGTTTAGGTCGGCTCCTCAACATTTGTAACCACAAGTCTAGATTTAGAACCTGGAGTCCTTTAACAAGACAATTGAGTTTCCTGAAAGTCACCAAAATACACTGGATAGGTACCCCAAATCTTAAGATCTTATGTTAGTAACCAAGACCACATGCACATGGTGTCTTGGCTTGGGAAAGGTTTGGGGGAACTATTGGTCAACCCTGTGAGAACTTAGGATACTATGGGGGAGCTTTAGCTTGCATGGAGTAGGGCCCAAGAACATTGATTGCAAAGCATTTCATTGGTGCAGAAAAAGGCAATATCAAATTTCCTCATGTTTTTTTTTCCGTTTATACATCTCATACTCTCTCGCACCATATTCCTCCTGACTTGTCCATTCGGGAAGCACTTTCAGGAAAACTCTAATGCTGGACCAAAAGCATAATGTACTTCTCGAGCATATTGTATATCCACTACAAGAAAACCCGTGTTGTATCGCACATGAGGCTAACAAGGAGCGTGCGACGTCGTATGTGAGGGTGTGGAAACGCGGGTTTGCTCTAGCCAACCCTCACGGCCCAGAGCCAATATTTTGTGAGGGCTGAGCCCTCACAGATTGTTTACCTCACGTTTTCCCCCTGTGATTAATCCGTCAAGCCCAAAATTAGACCTGTCAGGAAGTCACCACGCAAGTCTATCTGTCTCTCTCCTTTTGCCTCTCTCCACATAGTTTGTTTCCAACTTCGTCTCTCTCCTTTTGTCTCTCTCCACGGATCTTGTTTCACCACGCAAGTCAAAGTGGCTGTAAAAATTGGGTGCCTTGTTGGTCAATGGTGGGGCCTACCCTGATTTATGCGACGTCCCACCCAGTCCTCACGAGGTCCATGTGCTTTGGCCTAATGTCAACAATGTCGTTGAGTACTCTAAAAAGACTCCCTCAAATATTCGCTAAACGTTGTTAACCCTTAAACGTCGGGGTGACCAAAATTTGGTTGTTGGACGGATGTGAAACGCCCGCAAGTAATGAAAAATCATTAAATTCATTCAACTCTTGTTGGGAGAGTTCATTGAATGTGTAAGTAATAGATGATGATGAAACTTGCCTCCTTGAAGTAGTCATGATTTTTCTAGAGAAGAAATACTTTGTGACATGGATCTCAATGTAGTGAATTTTGGAAACTTTTAGCTTTTGCTCTAAATCGGGATTTTATTCATTCAAATGATACTTTTTGAATTCGAGTTCAACTAATGAAACAAAGCTTATGAAGTCTAGTTTCCATTCCCATTTGAAAATTTGAAGAATACATAAAATTGAATAAGTTATTGCGACCATCAAATGTTTGCGCAATGAAGTTGAAGTTCTTTGATTTTAAATAGCATTTGACTTCATTTATGATTAAAATAATTATGCATGTGCATTAATTATATGTTCAAATGATGTACTTTAAGTTTGTTTCTTCATTCGTAGACCTATGTGATGTAGTAGCATGTAAAGGACTAAGATATCATGAGGAATATGGCCTCTCTTGATTTAAAACTACCAAGATTTGAATTAAAAATTTAACCGTAAGATCTTCTACTAAATTTACATGAGAGGATGTGGAATTTTTTTGGTGAATTTTGACCGTACGGATTTAAGATAATTGCAGTCAAAGTGTGGCGTCCTTTGGGGTAAGGGAGGTACTTGAGTTGAGGAATTGTTCTGGAGGCTACTAAGCTTTCTGGGGTTTGATGAGGTGAGGCGACCTGGAGGTGGCGGCGAAGCACGATGGGAGGGTTGAGAACCGGGTTGAGGGCGTCGGAAGCCGAGTATCGGAGTGAGAGGAGGGAGGGACGGGGAGCGGAGGTTGCTGGACGGCGGGCGGGCTGGCAGCGAGTTGACGAGGCAGCCAGGCGGCCCCCGATTTCAGTGAGGCCCTTAGGGCCGAGGCCTGCCCAGGGCGAATTGACCCCCCTTTTGGTACCAGCCCGACGAAGGGAGGCCAACCCGCCCAACATTCATTCATCCCATCTACCGGGAACCACCCCTTTCTCCAACCCCCGAGAACTACCCCGCTTCCCATCATCCTCCCCGCCCAGGCCCGATCACGGCCTGGCCACCCCTGCCAGCCTTTCTCCGTTCATTAGCAAAACCTTGTCCTTCAGCAAAAGTTGTATCCACTTTAGTGTTTCAAGTATGGTCTTGCTTCTTAAGTACGCCCTGAATGATGTGTTTCAGGTTAGGATTAAAAGCCACGTTCCTTTTAGATGCACAATCCAACTGTTTGAGCACTCAAGTGTACAAGAAGCTGAGGGCGAAGCTGGTTCTCTCAAAGACAGGTTTAAGAACTATTACAAAGACAGGTTTAAGAACTATTACGAAGACAGGTTTAAGAACTATTATCCGATAAGCTGAAAAGCAAGAGAGAGTCGTGAAGAAGATCATGTTGAGGAGAACATGGAGGGCGACACCCGTGCTTCAGTCTTCAAGAAGAGATTAAAGAGAATATGTGCATTCTTTATAAGGCATTACGTATCTTACTAACCCAAAATTTGAGATTGTGATGGGGAAATTGCTTACTGAATTACACCGCAAGAGCCTGAGAGAGCAGAAGAGAGGACATGATGAAGCACTTGTTGTCCACTTCAACAAAATCGCGGAGGAAGAGGAAGAGCACCTGGATGGAGCTATGTCTATGGCGGCGGTGGAGGCCAGTGGGTATGGAGACCCGGCGGCAATTCCCGTGGAGGAGGCCTGGGCAGAAGTGCGGGCGCCGCAGGCCCGCACCAATTGCCCCCGCACTTGGGCGGGCTCGGAGCCCTGCAACCGGGCGGCCACAGGCCCCTACTATCGGGTGGTGCCGGCCCACCGTTGGGCGGCGTCGGGCTCCCGCAGGGCGGCTTTGGGCCCCTGCAGGGATATGGGTCCCCACAAGGGGGACTACGACTTGGTCAATACCCGGGGGTGACGACCTGGGTATCAGGTCAACCTTATTCGGGGGGCCAACTTAATATAATCATGAGACCATATGGGCAGCAGATGTATGCACGACCAGCAAGAGGTCGTGGAAGAGGGTTAATATGTTATAATTGTAGAGAGGAGGGTCACATAGCAAGGAATTGCCCTTATGGTTATTATGCCACCGCAAACAATGTTGAGGGAGATACTATATGGATAGTGAGTGGGACTCCACAGAAGCTAATCTCATGGAATACCAAAATGCCACGTCGTATATGGATTCTGGGGCAAGTCATCATGTAACCGGAGCCTATGCAAACTTACACAACAGAAGAGCTAGCTCTTCTAGGCACAATGCGACAACTGCTCATGGCAATGCCCACCATGTAGCAGCAGTCGGGTCTGCCAATGTCAACACTGGCAATTCCGATGGAATAAATATCGATCACGTTTTATATATCCCGGCTTGGAGAAGAATCTATTAGTTGTAGGCTCCTTGGCTGATCAAGGTCCTACCATGATTTTTACAGGCAAAGATTGTCTTGTACTTAATGAAAACAAATCTATTTTAGCAAGAGGACATCGCAATTTATCAAACGGTCTTTAACAATTCACCAACATACAAGATACAACTATGGCGAACTTAGTTGTCTCAGAATCAAATATGCACCTATGGCATAAATGGTTTTGGTCATATGAATTATGCTAGTCTCCAACATTGTGCCAACGCCAAGCGAGTAAATGGGCTTCCTATCTTTTCTACTATAAGGAGTATCTGTGGCGACTGCTTGGCAGGAAAACAACATAGGGAGCGTTTTCCAAAGGAATCTATCAACTGCACAACTCAGGTACTACAACTCATTCACTCAGATCTTGTAGGTCCCATTCGTACCCCGTCACTTAGCGGTTCACAATACTTTATAGCCTTTACAGATTGACTACTCAAGAAAGAGTTTCATTTCCTTCATGAGGAGTAAGAGTGAATCCTTTCAAAAATTCATAGAGTTCAAAGCTAGAGGTGAAAAAGAAAGTGGCAAAAATATTATGACACTTAGAACCGACAGAGGTGGGAGTATCTTTTGCATGAATTTGCAACCTACCTAGTACACCATGGCATCCATCACCAAGTTACCATGGCACTCACCCCTGAACAAAATGGAGTTAGTGAATGTAGAAATAAAACCATCATTGAAAAAGCACGAACCATGTCTACAACTAGCAAACTTCCTGGATATCTATGGATAGAGGCCTTTAACACAGCCAACTACCTAATCAATATTAGTCCTACCCGAGCCAATCATGGCATGACGCCTGATGAAAAATACTATAACATCAAGCCGTCAGTTAAACATCTTAGAGTATTTGGAGCCTTGGCATATGTTCACATTCCAGACACTAGAAGATCCAAACTTGATAGCAAAACCTTTCTGTGCATCCTCCTAGGCTATGACAGTCAAAGCAAAGGTTACAGACTCTTTGATTTCTCAAACCAAACGCATCCATCATAGCAGAGATGTGGTATTTTATGAGAATCAAATTGGACTTAATTCTATCCCATCAAAGGTCAATCCTCTCAATGATATTGAACTATTTCCCGAACCCTCAGACTCAAACTTAGGTGACCCCACAGATCATCCACCTACGCAAGATCCATCAGTTGTTGAAGAGGATCCACCGTCACCTCCTCAGGCAGCTCTAGTTGATCAACTACGAAGATATCCACTTCGCGAACGACGTCCCAGTACGAGG
>OZ020525.1:22188623-22214167 GCA_963971425.1 Bryoerythrophyllum caledonicum | reverse complement strand
GTATGGTGAAATCAACGCCTATCTTCAACAACAAGGACTCACAAAGAGTAAAGAAGAACCTAACCTTTATCTCTCTATTTGTGATGGGAAATACACCTTACTTCTCCTATATGTTAATGATATTATTCTAACAGGCGATGACCATGAAAACATTGCCAACCTTGACGCACAATTGACAAGACGGTTCAAAATGACACACCTTGGAGACGCACAACTATATATTGGTGTTGAACTACTCTATACTGATGATGGAATTTACTTTCACCAACGAAGCTATATCGAACGCCTACTTGAGCGGTTTGGAATGCAAGACTGCAATCCCCTCTCCGCACCCATGAACTCCAAGATCAAATTATCGAAAGACACAAACACAAATCCCGTAGACAAACTTGTCTACCACAGTCTTGTAGGTGGATTACTCTATGCTACTATAAGCCGCTGGGATATACAATATGCAGTCAGTTGCGTCTCTCGCTATATGAACAATCCTCAACAAGCACACTTGACTGCCGCAAAGAACATTCTCCGCTATCTAAAAGGGACACTCAACTATGGCATCTTTTATCCTTCCAATGATACTGGAGAATTATCCGTCTTCACAGATGCGGACTGGGCAGGGGAATCAGACTCACGAAAATCAACCTCTGGCATTTTATATAAACTAGGCTCTTCTCCAATTGCTTGGACTAGTAAACTACAACCCACCCTTGCCTTATCGTCAACTGAGGCTGAATATCGTGTTCTTTCAGAAGCAGCTTGTAAAATCACCTACTTTCGACGTCTCCTAGATGAGCTAAAACTCAGTAGCCCTTCTCCCACCCCTATCTTCTGTGACAACATTAGTAGTATCAAACTTGTTCGCAACCCGGTAATGCATCAGAGAACTAAAGACATCGAGTTATAACACCACTATATTTGAGAGAAATATAATGATGGCTCAATTGTTATTACATATGTTCCTTCTCATCTCCAGCAGGCAGATTTACTCACTAAACCTTTAGCCACCAACCCATTTATTGCCAATAGAGATCTTACAGGTCTCAAATCCATACCATCATGCCATATCTCTACGTAGTATATGATCCTAAGTGTAGATATATCTCTTCACCTCTCTTCTCACTTCAACATGTGATTCTAGTCTTAGTCCTCTTACTGTGAATATTAGTCTGTACACTTGTGTCACTAGCAACCTCAGCTGATCTCTCAGCTGTGTCATCACCCCTTGAACTCTCTGTTCGATTTTGAGACCGTGGCTACTCCAATGAGGTTTGAGAGGGGGTGGTGGAGCAATCAAACCTCCTTGTACCATAAGCTTAGGCATACCTTGTAACACTGCCACCACCAACGTAGTCTCTGTAGATTCATCCTTCACCTCGTCATCTAAACACTTGTACTTAACCAGGCACATTGCCTCATTGTGATTAAGCTTGTGAGCTTACACTTCAACAGTTTTGATGATTGGGTTCAATGTGTGACGGTATAAAAGTGGACTAGGGTTTTGCAACATACGAGGTTTTGAGGTTCAGTGTTGGTAGTCGATACAGTAAATCTGACATCATGAAGGCGAAGTCTTGCATGATGGTCAAAGGTTGGTGTGGGTCCATAAGCAGAGTGTGCGGTAAAGCTTTTAGTGTTCACTAAAGATGTTGTTTATAAATAAAGTTTCTCATTTCAATGTGTCAATGTGAGTAATTTTGCTCAATTCATGAATAGATCTCAACTTGCATGTCTTCTGCCAAAGAGCGTGAACAAAGCATTTTTTCACTGCGATGCTACTTCATGAAGCAGACACTGAGCGACTTTCAGGCACGGATCCAGAGGTGGCATCATGCTCAAGGTTGTGTGTACTAAGGGCCAAACCACACGAGAGGAAAGGCAGTGAGTTGGATGACTCACATTGGTTCAAATTAGCAAGTGGTTGCCACATGAGAGGAAGTAGGGGGAGTGGCAAGAATGACATGGAGCAACTTTGTAGCTTTGGAATTTGCATTGGATGTTGCTTTGGAATCTACATGGCAATGACTTGGCACAATAATTGCATGCGAAAACTATCAGGCACTAGTGCCTGGAAGTCCACAATGTAAGGAGGAAAAGAATATTTTTTGTGCCACTAGTGTCATGTTGGAGGAAGTTGTGAAACTTCCTCCCCCTCCCGTATGGTAAGGCCCTAAGGTGAAGGAGTTTCACAGCTTAGAAGAATCAGGAGCCACGGAATGCCATGTGGACGAGGGCATTGTAAGAAACATCTCGGGCAGCCCACTGCTTGTCATGCCAATAACGACATCATCTTGGAGACTCTATATACAAACGAATCACGAAAATGTGACAAAGCTAGCCTGACATCAATAGATCAGAGCTGCAAGAAACCTCAAAACAATTCTCTGAGCACAAAGCTACAAGGAAATCAATTGCCTTTCAAAAACTTGCCACGCCCTGGGCGCACATTAAACTTGCCTTCCTCTGCGGAATCTGCTCGACACAATGGATGCAAAGTGTTGTGTGATGAGGCGAGGCGAGGCTGAGCCAGGTGAAAGCTCAGAGGTCGCGCGGGCGCGGTTTCCACGGGACCGGGCTGGGACGGCAGCGCGGGAGGTTGGGTCGACGGGACTGGGCGGGGCACTTTCGTGAGCGGGCAGGAAGCGCCCCCAGGCCGGCGGTACTATCTCCCAGGAGTTGCCAGGCCCCACTTTGGATGAAGAAGAGAAAAGGGGGAGAAAGAGGGGAGGGGAGAAAAAGAAAGGAAATGGTTGAGGAATAAATGAAAATAATAAAGTATTATTCTTTTACATTAACTTAGAATCTTATAATTAGAATTTGTAACTTTTATTTTATGTTAATAAAATAAATATAGAATTTCATTTTAAAATAATAATATAAATAGTGAAGTATTTATAGTGTTTAAGGTATGTCACATCATTTGAATTTACATCAATGGCATTTTTTAAACTTTTACTAACTTCAACATGATTTACTGATATATTTATGATGGGTTTGACTGATATTTCAATCAATTTTTTTTTATTATTTTCAAAGTATTATAAATTATTTGGATGTACTCTATTGGTAGTTCTAAAAAAATATTCTAACATACATTTATACTTTTACTAATATTTTAAATATTCTTAATATAATATACTATAACTAATTATTAATCAATATAATTTAATCCTTGATGGACCAAATAACATATTTTGGCAACATAACTTTTTTGCACACCTTGCTACAAATGGGTTTCTTAATAGTTTGAACCTAAATGTTGAAAGGCAATTGGGGTAAGGAGTATCCTTTTGGTGCCCATTTTCCATTATAATTGGACTTATCATCAAAAAGGCATGAAAACAAAAGTGTTTTTTAGTCAAGAATGGGCAAGTTGGGCAGCACCAAAAAAACTACTTTTATATCACCTTAGAATAGAAAAATACTCTATTTCCAGTTCTTAGGTTCTTAGAATCTTGGAAACTTTAGAATCACTTAATTTCAATAAATAAAATGAAAGTTTTAGTTTGGAGACAATTTTGGAATCACTTGTAAAAAACTTTGAAGTTCTCTATAGAACTTATTTTTTAGTATTTTTTAAAAATAATTAAACTCAAGGGTGCAAATTGTTTAGTACAACATTTCAACCATTGGGATTGCAAAATTTTAATTATATAGTTGAGATTTTCTAAGATTTTCTAAGAAATTGTATTTTTGAACTTTTTTACATCTTGGTGCTTTTCATTTATTTCTATTATATGTTCCACAACTTGAAACACCCTAAGAGTTTTTGCCAAGCATGTACCTAACTCACATGAAAGTAATAATTTCAAGTACCACAACCCATATAGACAATTCTAAAAGTGGATATGCCCATATATATTGCAGCTGCCCAAAATTATTAGGGTGCCAAAAATGATATTTTGAAACTTTGAACCTTGTTATCTTCTTCATTACACATAATTTAGAGTTAAAAATTGGTGAGTAGATAAGTATTGAAGGTAATGTAAGATCTTACGGTTAGAAAAAATCCCTATCAAATCTTGTTGCCACCTCAATTTTAGCACATATCTGCCTTCATGCCAATTTCACCTCATGAAGTAGGTCCTTTAGGGATTAACATATGTAATTTTATATGAATGACAGACACTTTACTCACGCCGGCCTCTTTGGAGACTGGCGTTCTTCTTTCTTTTATATGAATGATATTTCAAAATATCTTAATGTCTTTTGATAAAAATTTATAAGATTAAAAATTTAAATATACATGTAATTCTACAATTATTAGGAATTTAAGAGATTAATAACTTAAATTGAAAATATAGAATATAAAATATTAGGTGCCTAATGTATGAGCTGGATGTAATTTATACAATGGAAGCTATTCCTAAATAAATATTAAACTAACTAAAAAAATTATTGAAAAATAGATTTTCTCTCATAATTGTCTTCAATACTATCAAAAAATTAAACTTCAATTGGTTTGCATATTAAATTTCAAGAAAATATTTTTAAAAATATTATATATATATATATATATTTAAAATACAAATTTCCAATGGTAGTCATTCAAGCCCAATGTATAATTTGGAACCATTCAAGGGGTGGTATAGCTGGAAATTGATTCTTGATAGGAAGTAGGAGTGTTGGTGGCACAAATTTTTATCAAAGTGTTGGCTATTTCAAGGCCATCAAAATTGGAGTCATGTACCAGCAAATCTTCAAATTCTCTAATCGAGACTCCATATAGCCAAATATTCTCAAAGACTTGTTCAAAATAAAAAGAACAAAGTAGATGAAAAGTAGGGAGAGACATCGCAAACTTACTTCAGAGATGGGGTTAGATGAGTGCTATTCATCCCTTAAAAGCATTCCCCCCTTTCCCCATCCCAGAGTGGAGCCTAGCGGCAGGGGAGGCAAGCCTCGTCAATATTGCCCACACCAAAGTGGGTATTATGCCAGTCTACACTGTTACCAAAAGTTCTGGAGGCATCAACCCCTAGCAGGCCAAAATTCTAAGTTTTTCTATATTAAGTTCCTACTTTCTATTTTTGGAGATTTTGGAATCAAATTTGAGGCACGTGGCTCCAATTTACCCACAAGGGTCCCACAAAATACTCAAAATAGCGGCTAGTTTTGTTTTTTGGGCCCCACGTCTTGGTTGCCCACTTTGAAAGTTTCCATTGCAAACCGGCATAAGACCCACATCAGTGCTAGAGTTAGTGCCATGGAGAGGGGGAAGAGGAAAGTACTCTAGTGAAGGAGGCAGAGAAGAAAGGGGAAGGAATTGTTCTGAAGGGGGCATGAATATACAATATACTAAATTTGAGAATTAGTGATGTGCACAGTAAATGACTTGTAAATGCTTTAAGTTTTTACTCTTGATGAGTATTTTTACCAACTATGTTTACAATGATCCCTTTCTTTGAATAGTACAGATAGTTGTGCTCTCGGTAAAAATTGGCATCAAAAGTAAAAACATATAGCATTTACAAGTCATTTAATGTGCATAACACTAATTCTCAATTTTAGTGTAGTGGATGTTGCCCAATTTGCATGAGTTATCTCCATGAGTATTCCTCTATCCCGTTGAATTTTCTGGTCTTCTTTTATGGCATTCGGCTATGCAGCTCTGTGGGTCTGCCCTCTTGTTCCAAACAAAACAAAAAAACCAAAACCAAAAAAAAAAACAATTTTTAAATTTTTAAAAAGTAATATTTTATTTTATAAAAGAAAATTGAAACCTCCCAAATTCTAAAAATAGACCAGCGTCTATATTACATAGCCAAAAATCTATTTATGGCCTTTATTTGCTAGAACAGTCTTGGTTGGTTCGGTTTTACCCTATCCTGGTTTACACTAGAGTTGAGAAGTCAAGAAGAATAGAATTTCAGCCAATGAGGAGAAAAATAATTTAGAAGACCATGAATTGTCTCTTTAGACTAAAAAATTTAAGTCAAATGGACAAGAGGAAGGAAGATGATGTGGCATACATTTCTTTTCTAAGTAGCAACAAAAAAGTGTAGAATGAGGGTCCCTGGATCTATAGTCAAACCTATCTCGAAAAGAAGGGTCTATCTAAAAATCCAAAGATCCTTGGGCAAAAAATGTTAAAGCCAATAAAATATATTATGTACATTTCATTTCTAAATACATAAAATACAAAATTAAGAAAAAAAATCACTTAGAATCATATTCTAATTCTTCTTCTTTTTATTAATTCCATGTCGTAGAGAGTTTAAAATAAATTTAAAAAAAAAAAAAACATACTCAACTCTAAGATCTAAAAGAACCAAGAGAAATTTTGAGGACTTTACAAGTTTAAAGTCAGGTTCCAAAGTTGACATTTAGTTATTTCTACCTCTAGTAAACTTCTTATGAAACCAAAAAAAAATTCAACGGAACTATATTAAGGATATTTAAGGATCCACTACAAGAACTGAAATTCTCCCTCTATTGAATCATTGACCACAACAAATTCGGGTTCGTATCAAAAAATTTAACAAACAGTCACTAGAACCTGAAAAGCAAAATTTTAAAATAAATAAATCCCTCGTGAACAAAGAATCGAAAATCCCTCGCTAATAAAGCAGACCACCAAAACTTGTCTCTCATCCAGACATTGGCGTGGACAACAACCTCGGTCTTGGATGAATGAAACTCAAACATGCAGCACGTTGACGAATTTCATCATCCACTCGCCTCATTCACACCTGTTTTCTCCAGGCCCAAGCAAAGCGCACAGCCTTCACGCACACACACGTCACACAAAGACACTTTGCCTTGCGAGGCCGCTTCCGAGTCCCTGATCACCCCGTCGGCCGCGGAAGTTGAGCCCCGCTGCCCCTTCCATCCGCGTTGGACCATGTTATGTGAACCGCCTCCGATCAAGCCCTTCCTCCCACACTGTGCTCCTCTGTTACATGCCGGTACTGGCAGGGACGGAGCAGAGCGGTGGAAGATCTGCAAGAAATTTCCACTCCCAGGCGGTACCGCATCTCGCGTGGACTGCAAGAGTGGACCCTACATTTCAGAGTGGATCTTATATTTCAGAATCTCACAGACGAGCAGTAAGTATTGACTTTGCCCACTTGGGTGCCCATTTCGGTTGACTTTGCCCAGTGGCTGCCGACATCGATGCGAGCAATATGGTTCCAAGTGGTTGACTTTACAGCTCAGTGCCTTCAGATACATTTGCAAGCGACATGGATCCAAGTGGTTGCCTTTAAAGCTCAATGCTTGGAGACACGGCTGCAAGTGAATGGTTCCAAGTGGTTGCCTTTACAGCTGAGTGCCTGCAGACCCGGTTGCAAGTTACTCCGTCCACGGTCTGCAATGGAGCCACCGACCTGCTCTGCCCCCTTGACACAGACTCGTGTTCTGCAAACTGGGAAGCTGGCAAGGAGCCCTCCACCTTCACCAGATTGGATACATATATAATAGAGTTTAAAAAGAAGTGGTACTGTTATGTGTAAGACTTGGCGATTATTCAGCCATATTTGGAAGTAGAACCACGAAGGGGCGCCTTAGGTACTGTCAGACAGAGGGAGAAACTTTTGAATACTCGGTGGTAACTTGTAAGTCTCTGTGTTGATCTGTCAGCATATGCAGTGGCGGAAGCTATTCGCAAGCACATACTTGATTTGAATTGAATTGCTTGCTGTGGAGTGAATGCTAAACAACCTTGTACAATGCAATGGATATCTCTGGCCCCTGATCATCAACCATGGACTGATTGCAGGCACGATGAAAAACCAGGATTGTGCAGGATCCTTGACTTCGCCTTTCCTGCTCATATCATCTTCTCTATTGCACAATCTATTATGGTATCAGAGCGCAGGTTCTGGCTCTCACCTAGTGTGTAATTAGATCTAGATCTGTAGTGCACATCTAGCATGGTGAACTCTGACGAGAGCAACATGGTTGCTGAAGTATCGTCTGAGTTAGACACTAACGCCCCACCACGCACCACTCCTAGGAGAGACATAGAGATCACGATTCCAGAGACCAGTAGGTTAGATGGACAAGTGAACTATCAGGTGTGGTCCTACAGGCTAAAACGTTTGCTAGAGAGGAACAATGTATGGACCTACTGCATCGAGCCTAGATCTAGAAACACAACTGCAGCAGAAAGAGAAGGGAGGAGGACCGCCTTGCAGGCGATTACAGACTCAGTCAAGGATTCTGTGATACCTGTTGTATGCAGATTTGAAGATCCGCATCTCCTGTGGAAGGCGCTCGAAGACTGCTATCAATCCAAGTCTGGATCTCGGAGGCTCATGCTACTGCGGAAATTGGTGTCATTGCGGAAGGAAGACAGCACAAGCATGGAACAATACATCACTGAGGTCAAGGACGTCATGGACCAGCTTAACGATATGGAAGTAGAAATCCCTGAAGATCTGTGCACCTTGTTACTACTAAACTCTTTGTCATCCGAATACAAGTTATTCTGCAGGACACAGACAGGAAGAGAAACCTTACCATCTTTTCTAGAGATAGAGTCACGTCTGCTTGATGAAGAGATGCAGCTGAGGATGGACGCAGACAAGGAAGAAGATGCACAACCACTAGTATTCAAGAAACAATCGCGACGTCAAGGAGGTCAAGCAACAAGTCGATATGGAGACAATCAAGAGATCACACGATCGACGCGCACCCAACGCCACCTCCACGAGCGAGGCGGAAACAACCAGAAACACAACAACCGCACACGAGCTCAAGGCGGCGGCGCAGGCGTGAGCACGCATACAGGCGCGAGCAGGTACACAGAATGCAGCGCCGACGGACTAAACGAGGGCGGCAAACACAGGCGCAGAGAGGCGCCCAGCGGCAGACGACGCGGCTCCCCTCCCATCGCCAGAAATCCTAATGTGGGTCGCACCTATGACCGCGGCCATAGTAGGCCCCATGACCGTGCACACAACCATGACTCCAGCGAAGAAGGGCAGAAGTGCTACTACTGTAGTGAGCCTGGACATCTTGCCCGTGACTGTATTAAGAAGGCTATCGACAGAGTAAAGACATTGGAGGGCAAGATCAAATATCAGTAACCTCGACATAAAGTGCAAGCCAACAACATCTCTAAAGGTAAAAATTCAAAACTCGACTCTGACTCATATCAAAGTGGCAGTGAGAGTGTGGGAAGCATATTAGAAACATATTTATGTGAGCTCAACGAGATTGAAGCAAACACCACTATGGATCATGAGGGTTCAACATGGGTGCTAGATTTAGGAGCCACACACCATGTAACTGGGAATTCCAACCTAGTGCAAGATTTCAAAGCATGTACCAGCAGCACTTCTATGTTAGCCGTCGGTGGAGAGGCACATAGAATTATAGGAAATGGAATTGTAAGCATTACTCTCCTTAGTGGGAAATACAAGCAATTTAAGAACGTTCTTTATGTGCCTGGTATTCGTCGCAATTTATTATCGGTTGGACGTATTGCGGATGAGGGGTGCAATATCCAATTTAACCGCAAGGAGGTGTTAATCAAAGATGAACATACACAAGACATCATTGGTCATGGAACTAGGATGCACAAAGGCTTATATCAGTTAGACCTCTCACCAATTCATGAGGCCAATATTGTACAAGTTAGTGATCGGATGCGATCCAAAGTACTTCTTTGGCACCAAAGACTTGGTTATATTAATTTCAAGACATTGCACACCATGTCTCATCAAAACATTGTGGAAGGTTTACCCAAGTTACCTTATGTGGACATAGTTTGTGAAACATGTCAACAAGGAAAACAAGCGCGTTTTCCTTTTTCCCCAAGTACCTCTCAGACTACCGATATTCTTCAAGTTATTCATAGTGATGTTTGTGGTCCCATCAAGAAACCATCATTCAATGGCGCCAAATATTTTGTTACTTTTATCGACGATTATAGTCGAAAACTATGGGTCTCACTTATCAAAACCAAGGACAAAGTTATTGACGAATTCAAAAATTTTAAAAATCGCATAGAAAATCAGACAGGAAAGAAGATTATTGCACTCCGAACGGACAACGACACCGAATATATATCTTCAGCCTTCCAACAACTCCTCATTGATACCAGCATTCACCATGAACGCACACAATATTACACTCCTCAAAACAATGGTGTTTCGGAGCGCAAAAACCGATCTATAGTCGAGATGGCTCGATGTCTTTGCTTTCAACACGACATCCCATCTTACTTATGGTCCGAGTCTATCAAGACCGCCACTTATATCATTAATCGAGTCCCTACTTGTGTTTTACCCAACACAACACCAGAAGAAGTTTTTTCTGGTATAAAACCCAACCTATCCCAGCTTCGTGTATTCGGCACACGAGTCTTTGTCCATATCCCAAAAGAAAAAAGGTACAAAATGTCTCCCAAAGCTTCTAGTTGTATTCTTCTTGGTTTCGATGAATCCACTAAAGGATATAGATGTTATTCTCCATACACACATCACATTATCATTTCTAGGGATATTAAGATCGATGAGGGAAACTCATGTCACCTCCCCCTGGACATTCGTTCCTTACCGGAAACTGGACAAGGTCATTACAGACTTGTGATTCCTCAGATGGCCCCTAGACACGATACCATCCCCTCCATTGATAGTACTCACCCTCAAGACGTGACACATTTATCCATGCCACCTCCATCTTCACCCCACATGACTACAACGGAGTCCACACCTTACCCCACCACCCCATGGCACTCATCGACCGCGGATCAACCACCAAGTCAACCACCACCACCACCCCTTCGTCGCTCCAGTCGTATAAAATGACCTTCTGTGAGACTCGAAGGTTTTGTTGGCAATACAGATAGTTCAAATCCCACCTACAAGGTAGCATTAGACGACCCCAATTGGGTTCAGGCAATGCACGAGGAAATCGACAGCTTGCAGGATATGAAGACATGGACACTCACAGAACTACCTCCTGGGCATCATGCCATCTCATCCAAATGGGTGTTTAAGCTGAAACCTGCCCAAGGCAACATCCCTGAAAGATATAAAGCGCGTCTAGTTGCTAGAGGTTTTCAACAACTAGAAGGTATAGACTATCATGAAACCTTTGCATCAATAGCCAAATACAACACCATCAAGATTGTCACCGCTCTTGCAGGAACCATGGATTGGGATATTCATCACATGGATGTCAAAAGTGCCTACCTCAACAGTCACTTAGAAGAAAAAGTATATATGCGTCAACCACCTGGGCACACTGTTAAAGGACAAGAGCACTTAGTATGTGAATTACACCGATCGTTATATGGCCTCAAACAATCCGCAAGGAACTGGAATTGCGAGATTAATCGGTGGCTTCGCAAACACAGCCTTCAACCGACCCATGTTGACAACAACCTATATTTTCTACGCCGTGGACACCTACATATCCTCCTCATCCTATATGTTGATGATGTCTTTATTACTGGCAATTTCACGGTCAAAATCTCATGGCTTCGGGAAAGGTTCAATTCCCGATGGAAGATGACCTATCTCGGTCTTGTTTCCAAGTTTCTCAGTATTGAATATACATTATCTCTACAAGGAATCAACATCCATCAAACCGAATACGCAGAATCCATACTCATCGAATATAGAATGCAAGACTGCAATCCGTCTGATGCCTTTACCTGCTGGATTTACAACTTCTGCTCAAACCGACACTCCCAATGTTGATCCTACCAGCTATAGATCACTTATTGGTAAACTGTTTTTCCTAACCACTACACGCCCTGATCTCACTTTCGCTGTCAACCTGTTATCAAGGCACAATTCTGCCCCACAAACGGCACATCTTCAGGCAGCGAAACAAATCCTAAGATATGTACGGGGGACCACATCTCAGGGCCTTTTTTATTCGCGATCCGACACTTTTTCCCTCTTTGGATTCAGTGACGCTGATTGGGGGGGGAGATTTAGACCAACGGAAGTCCACTCGAGCCTATATTTTCATGATCAACAACACCCCAGTTACTTGGAATACGAAGAAGCAAACATGCATTGCATTGTCATCTATTGAATCCGAATTTCATTCTCTTGTCGAGGCTACAAAAGAAGCAAGATGGATTCAAATTTTATTTCAAGAATTGGGGCTTGATAGGAACAAACCCATTCAGCTCATGTGTGATAACCAAAGCGCAATTAAGATTTCGGAAAACCCACAATTCCATTCCAAAACCAAACACTTTGAGATCCATCTCAACTTTGTTCGGGACATGGTTGAAAGGGGTTTCGTCACCATTTTTTACACCCCTACCGATCGCCAACCAGCTGACATGCTTACAAAAGCTTTAGGCCGTCTTAAATTCACGTCATGCAAGCAACTCCTAAATTTCAGCCATACGAATATTATTGATCCTTAGAAAATGTTGTTTTTACGACAAACTATACGGATACCCTTCTCCGGATTTAGGGAGGGTGTTGATAATTCAGAATCCTTGGGCTATCATCGTACAATAACTACATTCATTGTGTCAGACTTAGATCTAGATCTTACGTCGTGTACTTAAGGACTTCGACTTTCCTGCTCATATCATCTTCTCTATTGCACAATCTATTCCATAGGTCGGATCTAGGCGATGGCTGAACGTTTAAAGGTGTACAATGTGAACTCTACTCGATTTGTTGAAAGTGACCTTCATCCACAAAGCGTTTAATGCAAATTTGTCTCTAATCATTTTTGGACCAGTAGTTTTGAGCACCAGATTAGAAATCTGGTGCTCCTATACCATAGGACGTTCTTGCGCCATTAACCCAGTCCATACACGAGTTTATGTCGTGCAGCAGCTTTACAGGTGAGGACCGGGTGTATAGGCAACAACGGTAATTGCGGCCCTGATGATGGGTTCCTTCACTTTTCCAAGACTGGGCTTCCAATTGAGTGGCTTTTGGAGTCAGTTGGGACGCGGACAAAGTTCGAGGAATCAGCTTCCGATTTTTTAACGATCCCAATACAAGAAGCGAGGGAGATGTCTTTCCAGGGCAATACGCGAGTTCGGAAATCACTTCTGAGCCAGGTGCGGTAATCAATCAACTTCCCACGTCTGATTGCAATTGCATGCACGAAACAGGCTTAACGAATTCATAAACCCGTGCTTTCTTGTCATTCAGGTGAGTTCTTAACAAGCTTGACGTTTAAAGACTCCGGATATGGGTAAAAACAGAATTTATTGGCAATAATTTCCAACGGTGGTCGGGTGGTTTCGATGTGCAACAAAGTAACTACCCCGTTCAATGGCTCGGTGCAAGATGGGATGGTGACAAAGTACGAGGCCTCAGCTTCCGCCTCTACAATGGGTACAACTCTATTGAAGGGGACTTCTTTGCGCAGTTTGAGTACTCCGAAATATACTTCTCGCCAGGTACTGATGCAAGCTCAATCAGATTAGAACTTTGGATAGTCGTAAATGCAGAACATAAACTTGATTTGGTTTCTCTACTGTACATCATGTCCATCACAATGTTTTGTCTGTCTTGATGTAGGTGAAAACTTGGCCAGCCTCACATTGAAGGATTCTGGATACGGATATGGCAGCTTGCGGAGGATTGAGATGACAACAACCAAGGGACAAGTGTTTAGCGCAGGGCCGGACGGATTCGACAGCGTCACGACACCGGCCGTGGCGGGTGCAACTCTCGTTGGTTTCTATGGTCTTGTGAACCCTGACAACTTCATGCAAAGCTTGGGTGCCAATGTCGACTATCCAGGTAGATATCTGGTCTATTGCATGGACGTTACTAGGTTCATACACTAAGTGCAACGTTTGTCAACAATATTTGACTACTTTAGGGAATTAGCAGCGTAAGCAACATGACGCTCTTATCGTTCAAGCATAACGACAGGAGCCATAATGTTGCTTAAGCTGCTTCCCTGATATTGCTAAAAACCTTGTAACATTGCGTTGCACTCAGTATATGATCCACTAGTAGTGAAAATAAAATGTAATGTAATTGTTTTGAACAGTGATTTACAATCTGACTGTGCAAACGTGCGAGTTTGCAATTAATTCTAATTTTGATCTACTCTAAATTTTGTCATTTGATCATTCTTGCAGGCTGTAGTGCTAGTGGAATTTACATCGTTTCAGATGATGTGTCTGGGCCCACGCTCGTCACCGACTTGATTGGGCTTGCTGGACCTGAACAGTTATGCTCCACAAGTCAAACTACTTGCATTCCACCCACTTTCCCTGCCAACAGGCGCCTATTATTGGGCACCAGGAGAATTTTGGTTGACGATGTTACCCAGATTGGCAATACTGACCGTACTAGGAGAGATTACTTCACAGCCACAGTTGCTTTGTACGACCTCAACGTATCAGATTATGCGAACAATCCAACAGTGAGTTGACTCAACATGTACTGTACATTACTAGTTTGATGTTGCCCAAACCTTTCTTTAAATTATTGTTATGGAGATGGACAGTTTCTTAATAAGTTGCTTTGAACACATCATCCTGTAGAAATTTGGTTTCGAATACGCATCTTCTTTTGGTACTGTTGACTTAATTATGAAATCTTTGGTTTGACCTGAAACAAAGAATCTCCGCCAGATGACCATGTTTTCCTAAAAATATGTTATGTGATTGCTGTACAGGTTACTCTGTTCACAAATTCGGAGGTTCCTTTAACTCTTTCCTGGCGCATTGATCGGCAGAAACCAACAACCCGCAACGGGATCCGATACAATGTGCTGGCTGTTCAGGGTGGCCCCAACGGACAGCGTGGAGAAACATTCTCAAGTGTGTTGGTTCCTGTAAGTTATGATGTAGGAATGAGAGCGATTCGGAATGCGTTTACACGAAGCCAAGCTGAAAGGAGGACCGTTGTGGTAGACCCACTTGGAGGCTATGCAGCAGACTGGGACTTTGTTCGTAACAATGTGATTGCTCCACCACAGAGTGGGCCTCCACCAGGGACTGCGGATGAGCGCAAAAATGGGTATTGTCGCAAATGTAAGTGGGTCGTAGTGCTGGCAACGAGTTGCAGCTAGATTCACCTTCTATTGTGCAAATTAATCCTCCAAGAGTGTGCACCCTGCTTGAGATCAATAGGCTTTTCCATCAAGTGAGAATAGCCTCGGAGGAATTCTGTGCCAATTAGAAAGACGTTGATTGATCCATGAGATGAAGATGCATCTTCATGTTCCACATATGTTGAGATTGTACCATAATTTGGTATAGAAAAGAATTTCAAAACTTTATTTGCTTATGTCTTTCTTGTGAAAAGAATATTGTGAGCCGGAACTTGGTGAATGTTGTCATTCCAAGACCTAGAGCCGGTGTAGTTCCTGGCTTAGCCAAGGTTCGTATCACTCTTAACCTACTTGCTTATGTGGATTAAATTTTTCTTTGGTTACCTAGTTTTTAGATTCAAATTTCACAACTCGTTTCAAATTTTCAAAAAAGGCAATTCGCTTATTAACCTTTTCACTCCTAAATTTCTTTGGCAATTGACACACCAAAACCACTTCAAACTGCTGATTCTAACATCAACATACCTTAAACCGATACTTTAGTGATTTCAGGGTATTTTTGTTGGGATAAATTTTGAAAATAAGTATGTGCAAGTCTAGAAATATGGTTCAGACGTGAGAGAAGAAAAAAATGAAAAAGTCGTTGTAGATTCTGAGAAAAATTTATGAAAGTCCGTTTAGGGTTAAAAACCTGAAGCCACAAGAAAATTTAAAGTGCAAAATCGATACTTGAAAGCACATTGAACCACCACCTCTATCACACCAAGCCACCAGCTCGTCCAGCTCCATCCTTAACATTCATTGGTGGGATTCGCATGGAAAATAGATCTTTTTGACAGGGCAATATCGGTTTTGGACATGTTCCTTGGTGGTTCTTACGAGGTCTTGAGTGTTGCTTCACGGTTTAGTATCGGTTATAGGTATTTCGACAAATTTAGTGCAATCAATAGGGAAGGAAACAAAATCTTTTGTTGACTGCTCTAATCGTAGAATCTCAGTCAAGACTAATTAAGTAACAAACTTAATCTTTCAATCCGTGCGGTCAAAGTTTATATTAGTTCCTTGTACACCATATTTTTAGAGGTAAAGAAAGGTGCAGCATATTCAAAAGAATTGTGCAAGGATCGGATGTTCAAAATTGCCTATTCACATTGTTTTTTTTTGAACTAGATATGTTTTCTGATGAGAATCCAAACAACCATTATGAAAAGAAATAATATTACTTGCTAGTATTGAAAATCTTCCACTTAATTGAGTGTCCTAGCAAAAGATTTTGGAGTTGCCCGATGACGCACACCTAAGAAGTTTTTTTTATTAATATGGCATAAATTATTTTCAAGAGATTCAATCAAATGAAAATTATATTCACGCCCTTTTTTCTTTGCAGTGAAGGTTCTCTTTGCTTGTGTCAAAAAAAAAAAAAATTATATTCACACATTGTATGCTTGACTTCTTGCATCTTTGTACAAAATTGCAAGAATCGTGAATATAAATTGCAACCATAGAACACACAATTCGCTAAAAGTGGACTTCATCAAGTCCTCTTAAACCTGCATTGGACCAACCCCTCATGTTGCGGCAGCCCCCCCAACACCTACCAGCAAACTTCAAAAGCTCATAACTTTCTCAAAAATAGTCCAATTTGGGCTTATGAGATGTTTTTGAGCATCTATAGAAAAAAACACTGTGAAACTCACACATATTCTGATACTATACATTGTATTGTAGCCAGGACATTTAGGGGTTAAAAAGATTAAATTGTTTTGAAATCATTGTAGGTATTTCCCAAGTATTTTGATATTGTTGGTGCCACAAAAGCGAAGGCTATAACAGGATATTTGATTAATGTGGACTCATTCCTTCAAAAATGAAGTATTACACTACATTTTCAAGGGTATCAAAGAATTTACAAACGCTTGTAAAAAAATTAATTGAAAATGATTTCAGAATTTTCTAATTTTATAACTGCTTGGAAATAACTTGTTAGAAATAACCATGCCTTCTATAATCTAAAAGTTCATGATTCACTGCATTTCATTTCCTACAATGATTGAAAGCCAAATATACATATTATATGTAATAGATGGTATAGAAGAGGCTAAACAAATAATTGAAGTGGATTAATAGGTCTGATAATTTATTAAAAAATACCCATACAAAGTTAAATTTATAGCACAGCAATTCCAATGTTTAACACTAAATTACACTATAGCTTTGCCTTGGGAGCCCGCTTCCGAGTCCCATTGTCCCTGCTCGTCAAGCCCACCCTGTCGGCCGTGGAAGTTGAGTGTGGCCTCACCTCAACACTTGAGCACCCTTGATTTTCATGAGATGAGATTTGATGGTCCAGATCTCTGCAGAACGGACCTACATAGGCTGCTGGACTGTGGCTTGTAGTGACTAGGCTCCTGATGTCCTCATTCAGCACTCATGTTACATCCCAATATGATAGGACACCCCTAAGTTGGGACCTTTAAAAAATCTGCTAGTATTTTTACTGTGGAGCATGTCCCTCAAGGTCTGTGAGTCTAAAATTAGTGTCATGGTAAATAACCTTCCAGGGATTAATAGTGTTACTTTTGGGTTTTTACCTGGGCCCAGCATAGGGTATATCTTGCCCTTGTACATGAGTACATCAGGAAAACTTGGCTGCCTTGTTACCATATGAATACAACATACTTTGTATACAAAAAATTACAATACGGATACAATATGGAATTTGAATGAAATTTGTACGAAATTTGTGCAGAAGCAACGTCGTTAAAGACATATATTTTGTTTCCATATTGTCTGCTTGCAATACAAAATCCATACTGTTCACGAATTCACCATTGAGCTAGTTAAGTTCGTCGCTTCAATCCTTCGTTACATCGCAGTGTGAAGATTGCTATCGATGAATTCCTAAAAGATTGAATATTCTTCCCAACAGTGTAGCCAAAGCACTTCACTATATTCGGGTGCTCCAGATCAAGCAGACAAGACGCTTCCTCTTCAAACATTGCTCGCTGCATTGAACCAAGTGAGAAATCTTTCCTCGCATGTTTGTTTCCTTCCCATGCATGTCGTCTCATACAAGACCACCAAAAAGGCCCTTTCCTAGACGGCGCAGACTTGGGAGATCCTCACAATCCAACCTCCGCTGCGGATTCGGAGCCGCTCCTTCAAAAGCCATGTTCATCACCTGCAAATTGCACCCATGTCAAATTCTGCATCTGCATAGAGAAATCTGTACTTAACCGACAGTGCACGTTTCAGAACAGGATCCTCGAGTAGCGTCCAACATTCTACGTTTTTCTAGCCAAGGCCGAATAACATTCGAACCAGTGACATCCATCCATTTCAGCACCTCGTCAACTTCATGTGATCTCAGCTCTCGTGCAAACTTATCAATCTTCAATGTTGTCCCCAAGAGGTTCCAAACTTGCGTTCCTACGGGGACACACACGTATCATTTGCATCAGTTTCACACAGTAGACGTAGCCATAAATCCTTTAATCTTTCCAACCCGGAAGTCTTCATTTCCTACTGCCAGGGGCTCGTCTTATGAAGCAAATTGGACACTTCCCAACCATGATCCAAGCAAACGACAAGGAGAGGGGGACATTAATTACACCTCCAGAATGTAACACACCAAAGTGGCAGACATAGATTGTTGCAACAGCCTCGCGAGGAAACATACGCAACAATAGGCCAAACTCGCAATTCGAACGTCAAGCTTAGCAACCAAACCAGGCACCAAAAGACTCAACTCTACCCGCGACATATGTTCAGAGTCTTGCAAGAGCGAAGGTAAAAATCTTGCCAGACTCAATGGATGGGTACAGGAACATATGTGATCTTACTCCTCATGCCAAGCACCCGGGATGGACAGTCGAGCTTGAGCACGGTGAAGTGAACTCGCTCAAATCAACTAATCTGCATCTTCCTCAACACGCTAGGGTGTTCTTGCTCAGGCCAGTTACGCACATGAGAAACTCGCTACAAGCAAAAATTTCAAGCACGAATGATACCTGAGAAACGCCAAAGAAACCCACGGAACAACACCGAACTAATTCCGAATGCCCTCACCGCTACCGTAGGATACAAGCAGTGTCGAAAATGCTTTGATGACCCAAGTGACACCCTGTATCTACGTCACCTGCGGCACACGGTGTCAGTTTGCGTTGAGCACCTGCTGAAGCAGTTGGTCGTGGAAAGAGGAGGGAGAGATGAAGAGGAAAGCGGGTGATAGCTGTCGCCACTCGTACTGTCAGATTTCTTACGACGGCAATGCTCCTGACGACGAGATACGGAAAACTCCGACGAGAACTCAAGAACATTGTAACACTTGGCCAGGAGTCTAGATCTAGGTTTTGTTTTCAAGATATCCTAGATCCTGCCCCTGAAGCCAGGAGATTTTTAAAGCACAGAACGAGTTTTGTGTTTTGAAACGATCTGGAATTTCTTTGGCGGGCCAGACTTGTGTCCTGTGCACATAACCCCGCAAGGTATTTATTTACAGTACGGAAACATCATTCCAACCTAGAGTTGTACGAGTTTCACATGACAAGTTCAGCGGTTTGGGTGGCACGAGCACATTCGCCCTCCAGACTCCAGAGTCAATGGCACAAGAGATGAAGATGGAAATGCCCTCATTGATTGACTTGATCCTTTCCTGGACAAGACACAGACTCCATTCGCTTGTTCACTTTCAGTTCATTTCATGATCCATTGCTTTTCATCCATCAAGTGAATCACACAAATACCCTCAAAGTTCCAGTGTCTGGTTCTTAAGGTAGAACCACCTATTTTCGTGCATTTAAGGAATTCACTATACTTGGAGAGGTGGAATGAGTGGCGTACTATTTTTCAGTGATTAACAAGAAGAAAAGACTAGGTTTCCCTATTTTTACGATATTTATAAGCACTTACAATAACAACTACAAATTTTAGAAATGACCAATATAGGTTAACCTACAACCGGACACCCTACTGCATGTACGCATGGAGTACATTATGGGTAATTATAGGGTGATCAAATCTTCATTGGAGCATGAATCTAGCATGCACGCTTATGGGGGCGCGTCCGCCTTTAGGTGGTTCTACCTTAAAGGGATTTTGCAAGTCACATCAGAGCTTTGCAAGATGTGAATGGGAAATGGAAATAGTGGTAAAACAAGATTTTACTGATTTCCCTTCCGTTTTACCAGTGCTTCCCTACCAACACGGCTATCACTCAAAATCAAATCGACGAGCATTACAAAGACTACACAGATCTCGTGAACTAGATCCACGTTGAGGCCTCCCGGTGGAATCCTGTCCAACACAACAATCCAGTTAATGAAAACTTGCAAAAGCTGGAAAACTGAAATCCATGCATATGATGGTGCACAACCTGAAATTATCATTCCGCTGGATCATAAAAAAAATCTGCTAATCCCTGAGCATGTGCTATTTTGTGATATTTCACAGATTTCTAGTGTTTTCGGCCGTAAAGAAGGTTTCTCTAGAGTTTGAAGAGATAGGGCAATAATCACCTGAGATGAAGCGCTACCGACAGGTTCTAGGGTGATCTTCCAACCTTGTCTGTGAAATTCCTGGAAAGCGGAATAATTGCTTGCAGTGAGGTTGGGAAAATCTTGGTCTGCAAACCCTGGATATGCAACAGTAAGGTTGGTGGAAACACGAGGTTGTATGGTCAAATTCCAACCTTGTTCATGGAGTTCCTGTAATGTGGATTGAATTGTATCTGTAAATTCAAGTTCTTGAGCAACAATAGGTGGATTGACTGCTTGCAGCTGATTTGCAGATGCTCTCACATGATGCTCTGCTCCAAATTTTGGTACATCTCCACCGCGCTCCATGACAAGCACACTTTCATGACTCTGTTGCAGATCCTGGACAGCTTGATTGTGATAAGCACCTTGTCTTAGTTCCACCTTCCCATATGTTGGACATCTCCGGAACAACATGCCCATCGCCTTCTTGGATCTCCGCAGCAACTGATGAGGGATCCAGAATCGGATGATCTGCTTGAGGGAGAGGAGAATCTTGTTCCTGCCACGGTGTTCCCCAAGCTCCAAGAAGCCTTGGAATTTCGGGAGCAATTACTTGAACTAGTTGTCGAATCCATTTCGCTTTCTTCTCGTCAGATAGATGATCAGGTGGAATGGATGGGAGTGGATACGCCTCACACCATGAGACAAGGTCGGGGGTGAGACAATCCTTCCGGTCATAGTAGAATGCAGCTATGCGAAATACACCTACAGCCATTTGACGATCGGAGTACTCACCAAGCCACACTAAGAACTTTCTCTTTTCCCCAGAACCTAGACTTTGCCCTCAACTTTGGCCTATACTTCTTTGACCTATTTTGAAAAGAAACATATTTCTTACGAGGCGCAGTCACCTTTTTTTTACGACATCCAAGGGTGAGCTCGGGTAGTGGACTGGTGTTCGGAGGGCTGATTGGAAGGGTGATCAGCGATTTTAGGTCAGGATTACATGCAAATTTAGCTAAAGGATCTAAGGGATCAATCGTCGCCAGACTTAGAAAGAATTCATGCGATTTGAAGAGTGAAATCAAGGACAATCTACAACATGTATGAGTCACTCTCACCTTAATTGCCCAATAGATCATAATCTCCACAGCAATGTACTACCTAAAAAAAGGTTGTTTACTTGTAAGGAAGTAACCGTAAAGCACTACTCTCCTGCCAAAACTACACCAAGAGAATCAAGAGTATCCAACAACAGAGGGCGGATCCACTTCACCAACAACGTTTCTCAATCTAGTAAATGAAAGTTACTTGCATCCCACAACCCCAGAGCACATCAACACACAATACTCCATCGTAGAAGTACCTCGTTCATCAGCCTCTTGCAAGTCCCCTCCCCTCAGGGACTGCTCCCAAGACGACGCTCATAGCTACATCGTGCACCGAGGCACGGGCGCACCCGCAGAGGGGTAGAAGAGGTGCGCAAACTGTCCAGTTATTATTATCAAATGAGATATTTTTCAAAAAGTATTACTTTCAAAACCAACCACAACCTCACTTCAGAATTCACAGAACCTAATCAAATCCTCCGGAGAATATGTCCTTCAACTGGAACAGCTTCGTGAGAGCGAATAAGACTTCTGTTGCCTCTTTCTGCACGGGAACATCCACAAACCCTACTTTAACTGCAATATCACAACGAATCGCTACAAATGTGCTCAAACACCGTCAATACAAAGAGGAACCCTGAAATACGGCAATGTCAGTTGGATTCCAAACCTCAGAACCTCACCGTTGATTGTCTACATTATTACAGTCAGCTCCCTCTACAACAGGCCCAAGCCAGCGGTTTTAATGAACCCGCTTCAGAAATGGGTGATGTAAGAGATGTTCTTGTGAAGGGAGCTGACTCTAAAACCATGGAACTAGGGAGAGAAACAATATTTCCTTCTTGACTGCTGATCAATTCATCTACCATCTTCAAGATCGAGGTCACACAGATCACATTCTGAAGCACCTAGCAAATGTGATGGGAATAGCACATTGTACGTTAGCTCATGCTTGTGTGCCTGGATTGTGTTCCGCCTCACAATGCCAAGTTTAGTGTTCGAGGCATCCATGACAGTCTCATAAGATGATCAGATGAAGGTAATTACGCAAAACCCTTCTCGTAGAAAGCCCGTAGATCAATCAAGTGGTACAGATCTGCATGTTCTCAAGCCTTCCCACCCTCGAGCAATATCTAACTTAAAACCAAGACAAACTATGGTCGAGTGACCTTAAGTGGTCCGGGTACATTAGATGACACGGTAGACTATCCTTGTAATGGTCCAGCTTGGAACCTTCTAAGCAGTTTTTTAGGATGGTGATCATATCTTGACTCTGTGCATGAGCCATTTAAGGTCATGGTGGGCGCAGGCCTTCAAATATAATCCTTTCATATGTAACACAACAGCTATTTAATATCTGTTGGGTTAACACATTAACTCCTAAAGGACCAGAGTCTCCTTGGGGGGGATTTTTGATTTTGGGCAGGTTCCTAAAATTCGAAAAAATATCCTTTTTCTCTGAAATTTTTATTCTAGATTGCCTCTGATAAGAGCTTCGTGGACATATTTTTATTTTATTTTTTGGATTTGTGGTTTAAAAGTTAGCACCACTTAAAGCCAAAAGTGGGGACACCGGCCACCTCCAAAATTTTTGACAAAAGTTTCTATTGACATTGAGATTTTTCACGCATATAAAGAATATTTCCTTTCGTGGAAATTTTCAAAAAAAAATCTTGTCTTTAGTGTAAAAAGGCATTTTATTCCAAGTCAAACATTTTCACTCATTGTCGGGCAACGGGGGAAAAATACTTCATCTTTTCTACATAAAACCTAGAGATCTTCATATTTTTCACTTTTTATTTTTTCAAAAACAATATGTGGTGAAAACCTTCTTATTGACTGTTTGGATTATCATTTGAATACATACCTACTGCACAAAAAAACGTGAAATGGCAATTTTTGAACCTCCACTCCTTGGACACTTGTATTGAATATGCTACACCCTTATTTTACCTCTAAAAATTGGTGTGTTGGGAAATAACATCATGCTTAAGACAATGGTAAAAGATTTAGACCTTGTACAATGCAAAAATTTGATACAAAGTGAAGTCAAAGTCTGCTGATCTACTCAACACAGGGAAGAAAATGAACCATTGTTTTGACTTTAAGCACTAAAATCAATCAATCCGTGCGGTGGATTGCAACCAAAACTTGACGGCATGTTTATATAGAAGTCTATTTTAAGATCTTACGGTTGAAAATCCAAAATTCTCTGTAAAATGTGATTTTCATGTCTCTTTTTGGCAATGGCAGTTTTGGACTGGTTTTAGAGCAAAAGTGGTCGTGGTCCTTTAGGGGTTAAGGTCACATAACAATCAACATGAACACGCACTTAAGCAATTATGCACTCACCAAATAAAAGTGCACTTGGGTACAACGGCGGCCATAGCAAACAAAAGTGTCAAAATTGAAAAAAAAAAAGTTGTCCAAAGAAAAAAAAATTGATTTTGTGCAAGAATATTATGTACAATCATAGTTGTTAATATTGGAAGCGATTTTTTGGCATTTTCAACGAATTTGTTGTGGCCCCTCGTTAATACTAGATAAATGTGTATTTAATATGGAGACTATGATAATCTCCATATCCGTGTGGTGGATTGCAACCAGAAAATAAGGCATAGAAGTCTATTTTAAAATCTTCCAATTGAAAGTCTAAAATTTCACTTTAAAATGTGATTCTTATGCCTCTTTTTGACAATGACAATTTTGGACTAGTTTTTGAGCAAATTTGGCTGTGGTCCTTTAGAGATTAATCCCACATGAACACAATACACCAAACACTGAATATAGTGTGGATTCATTGGTAATGTGGGTGAAAATTGATGTGGACACAATTGAACATGTGTACTAGAATTAGTGTAGGTATTTTGATATAGTTTGGCCCACTATATGCAGTATTTGGTGTAGTTGTCTGCAAAAGATTTGATAAGACATATCCCAGGTAGAAGCCTTGTGGATCGTGGAAACCTAAGAGGTCTCTTTCTCTTCCCACTTTCAAAGGTTAACTCTCTTGCAAACATGTTGAAGCCATGTTAGTTTCTATTTCATATACTAATGTTGAAGCCATGTTAGTTTCTATTTCATATACTAATTTATGTGGGCTTTGCATGTGGTGTGCAGATTAGAGCACGAACGTTGTGCTAAGAAGGAATTTTTGAAAACAAGGTAAGCCTCCCTAAATTCTTATTCCATTGCTGAATTAGAAATAGGCAACTCAAAGTTTAGGTTCATGATAGTTAAAAGTCAATCAAATATTAGTTACAACTTACAGTAGTGTTAGTGAGACAATATCAATCTATGTGCACACAAAAGACACATATAATATGTTCAAAAAGTCAAATTCAAACAAAGTTGAGTATTTGTACTTGAATCAGCCTACTACCCAAACCCTAGCCGCCACAAATCCAAACCCTAGCCGCCACAAATCCAAACTCTAGCCGCCACAAATCCAAACCCTAACCGCCGCCACTTGGAACCCAAACCCTAAACTAAAAACCCTAGCCGCTGCGTTCCCATGAGATCCTAAACGATCCCATAGAGTGTTGTAGACTAGAGGTGTGCGCGCGCACACCCTCAACAACTGCTCCTCCACCTAGCATCTCTGAAATGTCCTCTTCATTCGTAGATCTGCACATCCACCAAAACCTCTCCCCCAAAACCCCATAGCCATTTCCTCCACACCCTCCCCCTCACCTCCCTCAACCTCACAACTACCTCATCCTCCCTCCGCCTCAAAACCCTCTACTCCAACACTCTCTTTCCCCCTTCAGCACAAAAACATTAGTAGATCAGCACACAAAGAGAGTTTGTATGAAGATGTAGGAGATATGCACACGAAGAGAGTTTTACGCACACAAAACGGAGTGTTATATGCACACAAAGAGGAGGGTTATATGCACACAAAGAGGGTTATATGCTCACAAAGAGAAGGGTTATATGCACACAAAGAGGAGGGTTGTATACACACAAAGAGGAGGATCTTGTGCACTGAAAATGTTGGTTTTATGCC
>OZ020525.1:21918803-22188423 GCA_963971425.1 Bryoerythrophyllum caledonicum | reverse complement strand
CGCAGGCTGAGCCCGCAGGCTGGCCCGCAGGTCGGCCCGCAGGCAGCGCCGCCTCTCAAACCCCTTCTCCCTACCGCTCACAAACCCCCTCTCTCGACCCTCACATATCTCCTCTCTCCACCCTCACAACCCTCCTCTCGCCCCACCTCCATTGTCTCTCTCTCGCTCACAACCTCTTTCAGAACTAGTGCAAGGGTGTGCGCGAGCACACCCCCTGGCAGGACTACCTAAAGGTGCAGCCTATACCCTGGATTGATACCCTGAAGACCAAAACCCTAATCCGAAACCCTAAATTGATACCTATGTAGGTACCTCTGTTGATAACCGGGTTGTGGTACCCGGGACAACATAACCTGGTGGTGATTCCATTGCTATTGATACCCTAAGGAACTTGGCGCATAAATGATGTAGAGAATATGTCAACCAAAACTTGTTAAAAATGTTTGTTTTAGTGCAATTAGCATGGAAAAAAAATGAAGGTTTTTTGGTAGTTTTAACCGTAGGATCTCAAATATGACTTATTAAGTAATATGCTCACAAAATTTTATAAAATTTTACCGCACGGATTGAAAGATTATAATGTTTGAAGTAGTAAAAAGGCTCATTTTCTTCCCTGCGTTTTCTGGATCAGCAGACTTTGACTTCAATTGGTGTCCAATTTTTGCACTATAAAAATTCTCAATTAATTACCATAATGTTAATCATGATGTTAGTTTTCTATATACCAATTTTGAGAGGTAGACAAGGAGTGTAGCATATTCAAAAAAATTGTGCAATGAGTAGAGGTTCAAAAATTCTCAATTCACGTTGTATTTGTTTGTGAACTTAATATTGTTTGAAATGAGAATCTAAATGGTCAATAAGAAGGTTTACATCACATAATGCCGTAGGAAAAATCAAAAGTGATTCATACGAAGATCTCAAAGCTTTATGTGGAAAGGTAGAAGATTTTTTGGTACTGTGGCAAAAAATGTGTGACATTGTGTGAAAATAATTGACTTGGATTAATATGCTATTTCACAAAAGAACTAACAACTTGCTTAACATGATGGTATTGGATTTAGATCTTTTGTAGTGCAAAAGTTTTTAGAGGTAGACAAGGGGTGTAGCATATTCAAAAAAATTGTGCAATGAGGGGAGGTTCAAAAATTCTTATTCCATACTAATAGTGACTAACATTTTGTAATGATATACAAGTTTTTTGAGTGTAGCGTTATGGCACCACCAAAAATTGACAGAATTTGGGAGAGCCACGACTGGTGGATCGCAGAAGTGGATGAGTTGAGCGCCCACTTCCGCGACTTGTGTTTTGGATTAGTTAGATTGTAGTGGTATTTGTGATGTCGAAAGATGTCTCAAAAGCCATCTATTCAAACAGTCAATAGTAAATAGTAAATAGAAAGTAAATAGTCAATTGTACACATCGCCTTACAAGTCATCTTGAATAAGAATCAAGTTAGTTTTTGTATAGGAAATTCACTTGTGTAATAACGTATGACAACATTCAAGATGTCTTTTAGACCAAAATAAAGAAAACATGTCACTTACGTGCACATGAAAATGCCAATGTTGAATACAAAAGACATGTAAATTCACTTCAGAACGATTTATAATTTTTATAATTAAAAAAAAAGTTTTGAGCAAAAACACGTTGTTTTTTTACCACCAACCAATGCACTTGGCCAAGTGCATAATTGCTTAATTGCGTGTTCATTGTGCTCTTTATTATTTGGAATTCAGAAAGTCTAGTGAACAAGGTTGGGTGAAAATGAACTTTGGGCTTTAAACATTTGTAACAAATTCAATAAAAGCTCTCTTCATGGTGAAAATTGCTTTATTCATGAAAACTAACTATCCATACAGTCATATTCTCTGACTATTTTTGGCTGGTCCCAAAGTAGGCGATTTTGCTTAAGTTCGCCATTTAAGGTCACTTGACCATAACACCAACACTATATTTGGCCGTGCTACCAAGACTCTAGAACACCAATGAACTGGGCCCAGGCGGCTGTCGCAATTGTGTCAACCTGCTATAGCGTGTATAGCGTGTGCAGAACAGGTGAGGTTCACTTAATCCTAAGAGCATCTCCACCCCGCCACAGCATCCCACCAAATAGGTAGGTTTTCCGTGGCGAGGTGGAGGAACCGCCCCACTACATGCACTAGAACGGGGGAGCGGGATGGGGATTCCCCGGGACAGGGCCCCGTCGACAAGGAACTGCGGCAATTCCCTGGGGCCATGTTTTATTCCGCTTGGTGGCCACCCACTCACAGTCTACCACGTGGCATGCCGTGAGTGGCCCGATCGGAAATTTTAATTTTTAATTTTAATTTTAATTTTAATTTTAATTTTAATTTTAATTTTAATTTTAATTTTAATTTTAATTTTAATTTTAATTTTAATTTTAATTTTAATTTTAATTTTAATTTTAATTTTAATTTTAATTTTAATTTTAATTTTAATTTTAATTTTAATTTTAATTTTAATTTTAATTTTATTTTAAAACAAAAAAAGACACTGGAAATTTTTTAGAAAATATTTATTTTTAAAATTTAAGTTTTTTTTTGAATCTTTTTTTTTTTTTAAATCAAATTTTTTTTTTTAAAAATCAAAAAAAAATTTTAAAAAAAAATTGCTGCTGAACGCACCCTGCCCGCGGGTGTGGGGAGGGGAGGATAACTCCTCCCAGTCCTCCTCCCACGGGGTAATCTCCACCTGGCGTGGGAGTTTCCCCGCCAGGGGTGGAGATGCTCTTAAACCCCAAACCTAGCGTAGGCCTCAACTGGACGTTCTATGATAGGTAATGCGCGCAAGTTTAGATTCAAGGGCTCGTCATCATCCGAATCAACGTCGCTGGAGGCGCTGTCCACGAACAGATCGCTGATCTGCGCTCGCTCCTGCTCATGGCTGGGGTTGTCCTCCTCTGCCCGGACTTTGGGCCTCACCGCGCCCGCGTCCCCTCCATGCCGACATACTCACCTGCGGCATTGAATCGAAAGCATAGCGCCCGAAAGGCGAAGAGGATCTTCCCTGGGTACTTCACGCCGATGCGTGGATCGCTGAACTTGATTGTGTTTGGCTCATCGGGAGACTGATCGATGTTCAGTTCGCCCCCCGGAGTGCCAGGCACAACGTGGCAGACCAGCTTGGCACCCACCGACGCCGACGCCGTCGATGTGACCGTCAATTGGGAGGCGAACAGCAGTTGGTGCACCACCCACAGCTTCTGCGTCCTGTCAATCAATCAACAGCAGATGTCGGTCGCCAGCACATTCATCGATCACACGCACTTACTGATCCTTCCGCCTGCGAGAAAGTTACGTTGCATGCATGATTGATACTTACCTGCCAAGAACGGCTGGTGTGCAGGTTTGATTTTCCATTCCCACTTCTTCGGGAATCGGCTTCCAGAGCTTTCTCCTGACCAACTCCTTGATTCGCCTCGTGTCCTTGACGCAGGCGGTCTCCAACCCCTCGATGTGGATTTGCAGAGTGCTGGAATTCGAGAAGTGGATCCCTGCCTCCGCGAAGCCGGCGCCTTGAAGGGTGCTCCTCAAGGTCACGGCGGAACTGAACTTGCAGTCAATATCGTTTGCGTGGGCAGGTTCCCATTTGAACAGATTCAGATCGTACGTCGGTACTGCCATTTCCAACAGGAACCACGATGTTATGCCGTATCCGTTTCGCATCACATGCAGATCAATCAATCGCCTCATAGCGGCGCAACACTCAAAAGCCACAACTATACACGCATGGGTCAAAGGCATCAGACAGACCTAAACCCTCGCAATTATCAAACTCCTCGAGTCCGCCGTGCAGCACCTGTTGATCTTCGGGATTCGAGTAAGTCCCCACGTCCTTCATAGATCCGCACTGAACCAGAACAGGATGCGATTTGGAAAGCCAACCAGCTGATTCGGAGTCCGACTTGACTAGAACATCTAGAAGAACCAGTTTTGTGGCAGTTTCCGATATGGGGTCGACGTACACAGCTCGATATTTGTACAAGTGATCCTCCAAGGATTCAGTGGATTCAGTTGATCGTGCCATTCCTCCGATGCAAATCTACTACGGACTTCCAGCAGCGCAGGGAGTTCACGACGCAGGAATGCAAAGCAGGTTCGTGAGGTTCGACGGAGAAGAACTCGCTTCAAAGACAAGGAGTTCTTTGAACTCACTTGATAAAGAGGTCTGTGTGGTGGGCTCTCCTCTATCTTCTGTCGGGAAGATGGAATAGAGAAGGATCCAGAGTTCTTCCTGGAACGCGCAATCTGGATCTGGGCCACCGATAAAAAACTTGGAACAAATTATATTATATAAGGTAGGGTGCACATGACGCGCCGTGGCATTGCAAACATCTTAGCACTTGGAAATTGTCGTGTTCTGGGACTTTAAAGAGATTTAACCCCTAAGGTACCGTGACAGTTTTACACCAAAAACACTTCAACATTGTTGGATTCTAGTGCAATGAACAACGAAGGAAACAAAAACTTTGATTTCTAGTTCTGATCGTAGGATCTCAATTAAGACTTATTAAGGAATATACTTTTAAAATTTCATAAACTTTGACCGCACGGATTGAATGATTATAGTATTTGAAGTCGAGCAAATGGTTAATTTTCTTCCCTGCGTTCAGTGGATCAGCAGACTTTGACTTCACTTGGTGTCAAATTTTTGCACTACACAAGGTCTAAATCCATTAGCATCTTGTTAAGCAAGATGTTAGTTCCTTATACACCAATTTTTAGAGGTAGAGGACAAGTGTAGCATATTCAAAACAATTGTGCAAGGAGTGGAGGTTCAAAATCTGCCAATTCCCACTTTAATTTATTGTGAAATTCATATGTTTTCGATTGATGATCCGAATGGTCAATAAGAAGGTTTACACCACATATTGTTGTGGAAAAAATAAAAAGTGAAAATCAAAAAGATATCTAGGTTTTATGTGGGAAAGAAGAAGTTTTTTTGGTACCTTGCCCAACAATGAGTGACAATGTGTGAAAATGTTTGACTTAGGTTGGTATGCTATTTTTCACTAAAGACAAGACCTTTTTTTGGACAATATGAAGGGAAATAATATTAGTTGCGAGTATTGAAAATCACACATTCAATAGAGTGTCGTAGCAAAAGTTTGTGGAGGTGCCCGAGGTGCCCGCTCTCCCCATTTGAAATTCAAATCCCTATAACTTTTTCATCAAATGTCCAATTTAGGAAAAAATTGTGTTTCCACTAAGGCCTTGGTAATGCCTTTCTGTAGTAAAAATTTCAAAGAGGAATGTTGGAAATTGACACCACAGGAACCTGACCGAATTTTCAAAAAACACATTTTTGACACTTGGTCCTTTAAGGGTTAAGCTAGTCCGGAAGTAGCAGGTCGGATCGGCCTTGCAGCCAAGGGCTCCTCGAAATCGAGAAGGCACCTCGCTGCCCGGTGCCTCAGTCTGCCCGGCTAGCCTCCCTGCTCGCCCAACCGCCTCATCATGTCCTAGCGGGCCTCACCACGTCATGGCCAAACCTCGTGGGGCCACGCCTCGTCAATTCACACTATAGTCGAACCTCGATATGTGTTACCTCGATAAGTGTTAAAACTGTATATGTGTTATGGAGATTTCTGCTCCTTTAAAATTAAGACTAGTAAGTGTTATGTGTTAAGTGTTACGCAATGTCGCGCTCCCGACTTTGTTGATTTTACCTCGATAAGTGATAAGTTTCCAAAAAAAGGCTTTTGTAAGAGCCAATGCTTGGGGGGAGATAATTTTGAGGTAAAGTAATAGTTTCTAGTTGCAAAGTGACTCTTGATGTCCATTCTAGAAACAAACTGATAGGTAGATGTATTTTTAAGTTCAATAGTTAATAGATCATATATTTTTAAGCTCATAAAGTAAAAGACAAGTGTACTTTTAAGTTTATAAACTGAAAAATAAAAGGCAACTAGGCAAGACAGCAAAGAGTATAAGAAGGGACTGAAGGCTATAGAATTATTATTTGTGTTGTGAACTCATTCATAGAATATATGTTGTTAGAGTTTTCATTTGTATTGCAAATTCATCAATAGAAGATATATTGTTAAAGTAAATTTCCTACACTTTGCAATGGCAAAAGGTCATGAGTTCACGTTAGAGCAAAAACAAGAGATTATTCAATATGGTGAGACTGTGTAGCTAGTGGTGGAAAGATTACCAATAGAGCATTAACTACTTGGGCCAATGCACACTTTCAAGTAAACGCGTCTGAGACGAATATTGGAAGAACAGTAAAGCGAAAAGAACAAGGTAGTGAACACAAAGATAGTGATCCTGATGAAGCTAGTCCTCACGATATAATAGAAGAAGTTGTAGGCTTTAAAGATGTAGGTAGTGCTCTTCAAACTTTGAAGAAGTTTTTGGAGCAAAGACCTAATGACACCATGTTATCTATGAGGAATATTGAAGCACTAGAAAAGGAGTAGTAGAATCTTGGCGTGTAGCAGAAACTCGCCAAAGTACTATTGATTCATTCTTTCAACGGACTTAGATGAATAATGAATCAAAATTTTGTAATTTCATCCATTTTTTCTATAAATGTTATGTATTTACCTTTTTAATTCTTCTAAGTGTTATTTTGATAAGTGTTACAAATCATCGGCATCACCCTCTATAAGTGTTATGTGTTACTAGTGCCTAAGTGTTAACTAAAAGTATGCTCCCAACCCCTAACACTTATCGAGGTTTGACTGTATATTTTTTGTGAACTATGGTAGGTTGTCCTAAAACCGCCAACTTAAGCATTCTGACCTACATATATGGCAGTTCTAAATTCAAAAAAAATAATATGACGACATTCAAAATAGGATTCTTGAAGATTGATGAAATTTGCAACATGTAATTCACATTTCTCAATTTTATACAAAAATCCAAAGTGCAAAGTAAGCTACGACCCATTTCTAACGTTGACTATTCCTATGATCAACATTGTTGGTCCTAAATTTTGCTCAGCATCAAACCCAAAACCACCAACTGGGATTGTCAAAGCTCATCCAATAACAAGGTGACCAATAAGCAAATTAATGCTCAAAATCAGGATTGTTAAATTGGTTTTAAAACAAAGAGAAGTGATTTTTGGAGGGCTGGTGGTAATAGGACAAGCAACCATAAATATGTTTGAGAATGAGAATCCAAATTGTCAATAAGAAGGCTCACAACACATCTTGTAGTAAGAAAAAATAAACGTAAAAAATATGAAGATATCTAAGTTTTATGTGGAAAAGAAGAAGTTTATTTGGTAGCTTGCCCGACAATGTGTGGAAAAGTTTGAATTGGGTTACAATGTTGTTTAAAATTGTAGACAATGTTTACTTTAGTGACTATAACCAAGAAGATAATATCATTTATCTGTGCAAAAAATCTCTATGTCATTAGAAACTTGAAACAAACTTTCAACCTATAGAGGACTATTTCCTCATGTGGATACGTTTTTCATTTTGGGTAGGTTTTCCATCTCATGGTCTCAATTTTGATCTTGAATTTATGAAACTTTTTATGAAGATGCTACATCGTAGTAGCATTCCATTTCCTCCTGCGAATACATTTTTCTTTTACACCAGACATCAAGAAAAAATGCAAAATCTTTCAAAACGTAAAATTTGAGACTCCGGGTAGCTCCGGAATATTATTTGACTTATGCAAATACAAGTATCTCTAGGTGTTTGAACTTGAAATGGACTTGTTATGAAGCACATTAAACCCTAAATTTCTTTGACTATTTTATTCCAAAAACATTTCAAAATTGCTCATTCTAATTCAATGAGTAAAGAAAGAACAAAGAATCATATCTCTATTTTTAACCTTAGGATTTCACTCTTAATAAATAACATACTCACAAAATTTCATCAACATTGGCGGCACTGATGGAAGGATTATAGTGTTTGAAGTGATAATAATAATTCATTTTCATCCTTGCGTTGAGTGGTCCAACAAACTCTAACTTCACTTGGTGTCAATGTTTTGCACTACAAAAGGTCTTAATTTTATATCATCATGTTGACCATGACATCAATCCTTGGTACAACAATTTTTAGAGGTAGAGAAGGGGTGTCGCATATGCAAAAAAATTGTGCAAGGAATGGAGGTTTAGGAAGTGCCATTTCATGTTTTCATTTTTGGGACCAAAGATGTCGTAGATTGATAATTTGAACACTCAATAAGAAGGTTTACACCATGTCTTGTAATAAAAGTGAAAAATATGAAGATATTTAAGTTTTATGTGGAAAAGAAGAAGTTTTTTGGTTCCTTGTGAATTGATAGTGAGTGGCAATGTGTGAATATCTTTGACTTGGGACAAGAAGTTGTTTTTGACAATATGGAAGGAATTAATACTACTTGATAGTAATGAAAATCTCAAATACTAGAGTGTACTAGAATCAATTTTTGGAGTTGCCGGACGTGCGCACACTCAACAATTGTTTCTTTAAGAAGGCATAACTTTTTTTTATATAAGTCCAAGGAGAATAAAAAATATACTCTCACATACCTCTTGTCTTCTTGCATCTCTGTACAAAATTTCAAGAATTGCAAATATGAATTGCAACCTTGGAAACATGGTCAAGATTTTCAAAAGAATACTAAATTGGGACAATATTCATTTACGGGTTAAGGTAACTACACCCATTATTACTAGTAAGAGTAACAAAGAATTTGGCAGTTTCTAATAGTGAACATGAAATCTGTATAGTAGATCTTGTTGGCAAGTGAAAGAGACTCCCAATGCATTTTAGAATGCATTAAGGTAAGCGTACCCATAACCAACACATTATGCAATGCGCATATATGAAGAGAGCAAATAATATTTCACTTTTTTTTTAGTGATATCCAATAGAATTACAATGACAAGCCAAGTGATTTCATGTTTTTCCAATGAAATTTGAGTTTGTTATGAAATTTCAAAGTGTGCTACTATGTTTAGTGGGTGGCCACCAAATAGTACCCCCATCTCTGTTTTTATTTAGAAGCATTGAAAAAAAATCGACCTCTTATTGTTGTCCATATATGTTTAGGAGGAAGTAAAAAATAAAAAATGTCCACTTTTATAAAAATTCTCAAATGAGGATTAAAATAGATGCACATCAGCAACCCCCTAAGCCTGATCTTCAACCCCCTCAAGCTCATCTTCTCATTATCATCCCTTCCTGATTGTCTCTATGTGGTTTAGTTAAAAACATTAATACTTTTAAAAAAATTTAAAAAATAAAAAATAAAATAAAATTTTAAATGTCCTTTCCTCCCTTTCTCCGATCTCTGTCTATCTTCAGAAGCATTTCAAAAAAGAAGATTCGACCTCTTATTGTTGTCCATATAGGAGGAAGAATAATTTAAAAATGTGCACTTTTAAAAAAAAATCTCAAATCAGAATCAAAATAATGCACATTGCGCACCAATAAGTATCCTCGTCACTAGCCGGCCTCGAAATCGAGGACTGGTTGTGGCCAATCATCGCCGTCGATCTCATTTGAGATGATCCTTGCCCTTGGATTCAAACACTAAGATATACGCAATATACCCCAAGGAAATGAGTGAACCCATATTAAGGTAGGAGACCATTAAACAATTGATTCATCAACCCTAAGCGCCCTTCGGGCGCAGGTGGCTATTTGGCCTACCGGCCAAGAGACAAGATCTTCTTCTGGCAGCCATCAATGGCCGTCGATCTCCCAGCCAGATCGACGGCCAGATCTTCTCCCAGCTAGTCCTCGATTTTGAGGCTGGCTAGTCGCGAGGAATAAGTATGGGTCACCTGCCACCTTAAATCCCACTATTCTCTGTTAATAGTACTAATCCTTTCTCAAATGCACTAATTAAAGGCTGGTCCATTTTAAAACCGTCCTACTCTACTCACATTAGTTTAAAAAAATTTAGGCTTATTGTCCCGCTTAGCATACTGTCCCTCTTAACCCCTAAATTCCTTGACAATTTCCCTCAAAAACTATAAGTGGTACTAACTTTCAAACCACAAATCCAAAAAATAAAATAAAAATATGTCCTCAAAGCTCTTATCAAAGGCAATCTAGAATAGAAATTTAAGAGAAAATTGATTTTTTTTCGAATTTCAGGAACTTGCCCAAAAATCCAAAAATCCCCCCGAAGGAGACTCTGGTCTTTTAGGGGTTGAATTTACATTCAAGTTTTTATTAAAAATTAATTTTGTTTTTAAGCCCTCCCTCCCCCTAAACTTACCTTCGAATAAATTATAAATATACCACAAACATTACACCTTTAAGTGCACATTTGGGCTCTGTAGGGGCTGATTAGAGTGTTTGGGGTGCAAAAGTGCACAAGTAATTCCCTCATGAAGTAAAGTCTTAAGATTTTAATACAAGAAAAAGCTTGATTCATACATGATACTGTCATGTACTTCGACCACTCTAGCTCCATGCTTTTGACATATATTTTAGTCATGAAAATGATATTTGAATTGAGACCGACTATGAAATGTAGCCTACTAAGTAATCTAATCTTCACTTCAAATTAAAATTTTGAATTTTCTTAAACATAAAAAGAGGTTTCAGTCTGCGGTAGATTGGATGATTTTAGCTTTGAGAAATTGCAGCCAAAAGAATAACCAGAAAAAACATAAACTCTCTAATATGTATTGTCATTAGAAGCTAATAAAGTCATTCAATATAGAAAATTCCTTGGGCAACCTCAAATAAATTGTCACGTAACCGTAGCTTTCTCAAAAAAATGTCCAAATCTAGCATAGGAGATGTTTTCTGGCATCTAAATTTTCTGTAAATGTCAAGAAACATCTCATACGCTCAATTCCAATAGTTTTTGAGAAATTTATGGAGATTTAAAGGTTTGCAGCCATTTGGTCTTGCTGCCCCTGGTGCATTGCTGGATTGCGCTACAATGTGCAGCCCCCTCAAAAGTCAATGGATATTCCCCTTGCCCAAGCTGCCCATCAAGGTGTGATCTGCAGAAAAAATGGCTATAACTTTTTCATGTAGTGTCGGATTTGTACAAAACTTGGATGCGCGGAAAGCTCTTGATGAGCTCTACATGCTCAGAAAATTTCAATATGATCTGAAAAACTATGAAACTATACCAGCCTACCCAAAGTCCGTTTTGTCCCCAAGGGACAACTGGGCTTTTAGGGGCCATGGAGAATAGACCCCCTCGGTTGTCCTTACCCGTGGGGGCCACAAGGTGGTGGGGCCAAACCTGGCCCCTATTTTGTTTCTAGATGGAGCCCCATTTATAGCAAGAGAGGGACATCTAGGGTAAACAATGACCGTAGGCTCCAAATTTGTCAATTTTTTTTTAAAAAAAGCCTCTGGACCCTCCAAAACAAGAAGGCCAGAAAAAAGACCCCATGTAAATGAGACAGGGGCCCACCTCAGGTAAGGACGAGCGAGGGGGTCAATTCTCCCTGGCCGGCTTTTAGGGATTAAACATTTCAAGAGGTTTCGGTGTGCGGTGGGCTTTCCTCTAATTCCTCTTCCAGGAAGATGGACTAGAGAAGGATCTGGAGTTCTTCTTGGAATGCACAATCCGGGAATCGGCCATCGATAAAAACTTGAAACAATTATGAAGTAGGGTGCACAAGACTCGCGTGAAGACTTGCAGACATCTTAGAGTTTTCCTGAACGTCTGAGTTTTAAAAGGTGGCTACCTTGTGTCAGCCAAAAGGACCCGGTGCAGCATCTTTTGAGGACCTTCTATCTTTCTCTATTCACCAAAGCAGGGTGAGATTTAAGTACGGCAATATTTGCAGGGTGAAAGTTCTCACCCTCCATATTTTATGGGCCACGCACATGGTGCAAGCTAATGTTACCAAATTAGTAATTTGGAGTCACCAATGCCACCTTGCATCTATGTTTGGACAGTGAGTGTACCTAGATGATTAACACTGTAGCATGTTGGTTGGCTGACAAAGGACCATAATTTATGGAATAAACCCCAAAGTTAGCCAAACCACCATGTTTCGATCTCGGCAGTGCGCGCCAAGGGACGTGCAATTGTTGCTTTCTGAGCCAATTGGTTTACTTTGCTTGGAATTTGTCAGTTCGCCATGATATTCAACTGAATGCTGACTCTGTTGAGCGTAGGGCCCGTTGCTAAGGGTGGAAGAGCGCATCCAGGATGGGTACGCTGTCAGGAGTCGTGGAAATCAATCTGGTAAGCGTGACTATCAGTTCTTCTGATTTGTGCACCGGGTCCCGTCGTGAATCAATGAGTAATACTCAGCAGAGTAAAATACGGATTTTTCTTTCTTGATGATGATGATTTGATGCCAGTGGATGATGCAGTGAGGATTGGGACGATTGTTGTGCAGATTGATCTGTGTTGGTGAGAACTGGTTTCCTAAGCACTCAGTGTATTTCTACTGTTCTGCTTAGTCCTTGGCCGAGCTTGTTTTGGTGATTCTGGTTCTGTTTGTAGCGACTCTGTTTCCAGGCGCACATGGAGTGATGATTCGAGAGCTTTCGACGGAATTTTGTGTAGATTGTTACAATCACGGAACAAGGAGACAAAGATGGCAACACTATCAGGCCAGCCGCAATCGCTGGCCTCTTTTTTCACCCGTCTGCTCGGAACACCCGAAACACTGTTCACATGTCCGTTGACGGCTTGCATCGGAGTCAATAAACGTTTGCGTACTGAATGCTTCTATAGAGCGTTAGTTTCTAATGAATTGGGATTGGACGACCATCTTCGAGAACTGCCGTCACCGATCGTTGCTGAGTTTCGGGCGCTGAGCACCGAGGGAAGAGCGGCGCTAGTACAAGGTGACTGGAAAACCGCTGTATTGCGCTTCTTGCGTTGCAAAGAAATGTTGAAGGTAGCGGAATTGGACGAACGCCGTGGGACCCTTATGGAGTATCAACCGCTGGTGGCGTGGGTCAACCATTTTCTGGCGCAGTCGTATCAAGCAATGGGGAGTCACGTGAACAACCTCCAGAAGGTGATGGATTTACGGAAGGAGATCGTTACCTACGTCTCGTCAACGACTAGGTGGAATGACCCGGTGTCTGTGGGATTTTGGAAATGTTGTTTCACATTTTGTGTAACGGCCCAATACGAACTGGGGGAGGCGTTAGGCGACTCTTCCAACGAAAAGAAGGAAGCAATCCGAAACTGTTGTGACTTGTGGGGATGTTCTGATGACGCTGCGGAGGCTCGAATATGTTTCTTCCTGTGTTGTGACCACGATTGTTTTGGCAGATTCGACGAAAGTTTGCGGTGGATTCGAAAAGCCAATCGAGTGAGGATGCAAGCTTCCTCTAGTTCGAACCGTTGGAAATATTATATTCTGGATTACGAAGCCAGGCTGCTAATGAGGCTTCAGATGTTTTCAGAGGCTGCTGATGCATTAAAAGAACTGTGTACCTCTGGGCCCACACAAGCTGATGGACTAATTGGGCCCACACGAGACGTTCTTAAATTGCTACATGAGTGTTACACGGAGATAAGCAGAAGAGCCGCAGACATCCAACAAGCGAAGGCATACGAAGAATTAGCCACAGAACAACTAAAGTTGATGCAGTAAGTTTCGGAAGCCGTCTCTAGAATTGCAAGCCCATCCCTGGTTATGCTAGTTTTACTGTGATTGAATTTTGTCCAGACCTTCATCCAAGTGCACCAATCAATCATTGGAATTGACGAGTAGAAATCATGCAGGGACCTCCCAGTTGTGAGTATCCACGGCCATCCAAGGTGGGAGCCCCTGTGGGGGCCTATGATTTTTCATCTAGGAAGCTCGGTATGTTGATCAGTTCGTAAATGCTCTACCATGCTCCCGACTATTCTGTCAAATTTCTTAAAATCTTGTAAAATATTTAGTGTGCTGTTAAGCGGTTTTTGTTTGTTTTCATGGTGATGGAAGTTTCATCATGAGGTACAACATTGGGGTGTTATGTTGCCATGGAATTGATCTTCACAGGGACTAGGCCTGGCTCGACCACCCAGTTGGAGAGGTATAGATCTCTACTTCTCTAAACTGCCAGAGCTTTATAAGATGGCATTTGTAACCTTTCGCGAAAAGCAAGCAGACGCTTTGACGAATTGTCACTGGGAGACAGCAACGATATGGTCCGAGCAGATGAGGGAGATGCTGAAGGTGATAAAGAGGCTTCTTCCCGAAGCGACATATGACTGGCTACTATCTTGGGTTGACCTTCCACTAGCAGGATTATACCACTATCATGATAGAAGCTATGATAAATCGCTTAGAATTTGGAAGGAGATACAAGAGTGCGAGGCGCGTAGGAAGTCGGTACCTGCTGATGCTGATACGTTGGAGTTAAGTACATCAAAGGGCTACCAGATTTCTTTTGCTGCATTGGAGTACGAGATGAGTATCTCAAACCCATCTCCGCAAAAGAAGGATCAGATAATCGAAAAGTGGACCAGAGCATATTGCACAGATGAGGAGCCAGCTGAGCGAGAGTTATGTTTCTGGTTATATTTTGGCTATCATCGCCATGGGAATCATGAGCATGCGTTGAAATGGCTGCGGATGGAAAGGAAGCTGCGGTTGAATGAAGAATCACGCTGTGTTTGCTCACGGAAGAGGGGTCGCAACATTGACTACTTCTGTTGTGATTATGATTACAAGCGATGTGAAATTGATCTCCTTACGCAGCTCGGAAGGCACGAGGATGCAGTAGCCGGACTGGAATGTCTTCTCAGTACCAAGCGATGCGTTCAGGAAGATGGCTTTATCAATGACGACATTGACGATGATCAACTGTAATTACTTGCAAACTTCATATGTACTACAAATTAAACATGGTTTTCGAGCAAAGTTGTGCTTTATGTTTGTGTCATCGTGCTTCTACGCTGGATTGTCCAGCGATAATGATTTCAGCTTCACGTTATGCTGATGAGGTTACGAATTCATTTTTGGGTATTGCAGATTTGACGAGGGTGTCCAAGGGCAATTGCCAACTGCAACTGGTTGTATCTTGCGCGTCGAGCACATGGTAGGGTCATTTGAAGTTCCATTCGAAAAGGTAAGATATGTGGTTTCTGAAGATGAAGTTCCATTTTGAACCAAGGAAGGACCAAATTATGTTGGGCCAGTATAATTTGATCTCTCTTTCAAATCTGTGTCTTAATAATATAGTGAATCTAACTAGCTCGTCAGATGGCATGCACATGGTTGTATTGTTTTGTGAAAGTTATTTTCGTCTTCCAAGATTCTCTCATTTTTGAGGTACCATGACTACCGACATAAGAGTTCACACAATTGGAGTAATGCGAGCTGACTGGAACTAACGAGTTTGATGGGTTGGATTGGATGTTTTTTTTCTGAAATTTCAGTTAGTTCAGTCCCCAGTTGGTTCTGAGCACCATTTGCTCAAGCTGCCGTTACCCATTCAGCTGGCGTTTCGTAAGCACGGATATCTGGGGCGTCTGTATGATCTGGAGCTGGTCGACTGGAAGAACGCCATTTTTCAATATGAGTGCTGTCTTGAGATCCTGGAGACAATACAGTTTGAGAGGAACCCTGACTTCAAGAAAGCTTATCATTGGTTGATGGTCTGGGTCATGCTACCTCTGGCAGACCTTTATGAGCTCATGAAGAAGCAATACAGGTTGGCATTTGATCTACTGTTAAATATGTTGAGTTTGATAGAGGCGTCTGATGGGTCTGCAGACCAGGAATCATTGCAGGGAGTGAGAAATTCCTTAAATGTAGATGCATGCCGTGCGATTTACATGTACGCCTTCTCTTACCATCCTAGTGATTCCGTCTTGAAGAGAGGGGTGATCCTAGTTCTGAGTCGAATGCAAAATCAGGCGGATGATTTGACTGTTGAGTTGAACACATTGAGAGCGACAAAGAGAAAGTTCATGTTTGTGTATGAGAATATGGAAGGTGCATTGGATTTGGTGCGGAGAGAAATGGAACTTCTAGACCAGATATACCAAGAGCCTCAGCAGAAGTTGTCAGAGGAATACCGAAGTTGTGTCAGTGTGGAAGTAGCTTGTTTGTTGTACCTTCAAAGGGCGGATGATTTTAGGGAAGCCGCGTTGAAGTACTGGGCCAGTACTGGTGTGACAGGAGCCGAATTCGCCCGGGACAATGGATACTTATTATTAGTTGCGGGAAGGGATCCGTATACTCAAAGAGTAACTGACAGAGTTGCTGGAAAGGTTATGGGAAATATGAAGGTTTGGTTTGAACTGATGTCAGAAATAGCATGGGGTGAAACGTCGAATCGTGAGCTTAAGGAGTTGCGAGAAAGGAGTCGCGAGTGTGAAAGGAAGAAAGAGTAAGGGTTTTCGATCACCTCGAAATTTGCACGTTGTGCTGGTAGCTCATCATTTAGATTCCAGAGCATAAGTATGTTCACTGGCATCGTACGGTGGTAGAATGGGTTGAATGATCTTAATGAAATTCCTGCACAAGTTCAGAATAATAGTCTGTTAGGTTGTCAACTTATTGGTTGCTAGATGTCTGATCATATGAAATGAACCAAGTGTTCGGTGATCCATCGCGTTTCAATGATCTGTTAGAAGAGCACGTTGATCCATTGACGTATTTTTGATATGTAGTGAAAGTTTGATTTTTCAAAGTTACTATAATTGGAAGCAGTTGATAGAAATTAATGCGTTGTCCGCAGTATGTTAGTTGAACCTACAGTTGCGGATGCTTGGATATATCAGCTGAGAATCAGAAAGTGATCAACGGTTGTATTTCATTGCAGGTATGCGGAAGCAATAAGCTCTCTTTGGCGCTGTGTTGAATTGATCCGGGAAAATCCCAGTCTGGAAGGATTGGAAAATCCTAAGTTCGATGAGAGACTTGGATTTCAAGATAAATTGAATATTGCTCGCTTGCACACTTACTCGTTTGCTCATGCCGCTGAGACTAATCAAAAGCCAGTCGAGGGGTTTTGGAAGGATAAGGACTTCCAACTTGCTGTAAAGTACTACAAGCAGTGCCTCCGTCTGGTCGCGGAGGGCGTTCTAATTTCATTTTTCCACAGTCCTATGGTTGCGCAAATCAATATGCGCCTGTGTGTTTTCTATCATGATGCATTATTATACTCCGGTATGAAAGGTTTTCTGAAGCTGCGGATTTTAGGAGATGTGCAGGCCCGTCGTGAGCACGATTTGAGTGAAGTGAAAACATACTTGGAGGTGTTACGGAAGCTACCAGTTCAGAGAATTGGTGAACGGGCCATAGCGCTGTTTACTCGTTCATTGCACACCTTGGGAAGAAAACAGTACACCGAAGATTGGATTGAATGGTTGGAGGGTTACAAGATCTTGTATACCGTTCTACAAAATTACTATACATCAAAAGCGCGCTTGTTAACCGATTACATTCGGATGAAATCCCCAGCTGATGTAACCTCTGAGGCTTTCTATACACAGAGAGAGGTAGATGCCTCCTGGTGGAACGCATTTCTATTTGCGGAAGGAGAGCGGACACAGGTCATGATGTACCAGTATGAAATGCACAGGCGCAAGTCCTTGAAGCCCCTTGAAGTCCGGAAATGGGGTTTCGATGTGCATGACCGTGGTGCCTTGAGATACATCAAGGAGAGTTGTCGGGCTCTGCTTGAGAAAGAATCTACTGTATTTGTGCAGTACAGTTCTACTATCGATATATCTTTCATATATGTTATTATGATTGATCAGGTATAGCGCTTCTCCCAAGTTTACAAGCAGTCACTTCGCCAGAATTTCATCGTTATCTGTGAATAGCGTGCTTGTTGATTGATTATTTTTATTTTTGATAGAGCTGAATTTGTAATGTTCAGGATGGTTGCAAACTATTCGTCGAAACCAGTAAATCCTTGAATGGGGATGAAGGTATAATAAATTCTACCTTGAAAAGACGGCCCACCCCAACGACAAGGTTGAATGATCTTTACGCTTATCTGGCATACAAACAAGAACTCCGGAACCTCACAAAAATTTCCCAAGCAAAAAAGTATAGGAAACTTTGTAGAAATTCGAGCATCACTGACGATGAGTCTATGAACAAGTATTTGGATTTCCTGTATGGCGCATTAATAGCGCCCATTGAAAACCATCTGGACAACGTGAAGCCTCGAGACAAGTTGGTGCTCGCTCCAAGTGAGGTACAGTGGCATATTCCGCAGCCTTGGAGCATTCCTGATTTGGATGGACTTTGCATCACTACTTGAATATATTAAGATGAAATGGTTCGAGACCGATGGTTTGATGGTTCTGACATCTGAAACTGTGACTGGTGGTATGCATGCAGTTGCTCACCCGAGTGCCTTTTGCCGCTCTTAGAAAGCCGGGCAAAGCCCAAACACGTCTCATTGAAAGGTTCGCCTTTGCTATTGTTCCCTCGCTGAGGGTCCTGCAGATGTGTAGTGATCGTCTTCAAGACTTGCAAAACGACTCTCGACGCCGTTACACAGGCCGCTGCGGATCCATCATCGCGCTAGGGGATCCGACATATAGTCCTTGTGGGAAGTGCCTAAACCCTGAACGCCTCGAAGCGACTGGGAAGGAGGTGCAGAAACTCGTCGAGTTGTTTGGCGATACAGCGGTGATGACCCTCACGAAGAGGGACGCTACTGTAAATAATCTCCTGGAATGGGCTGCAAAACCATCTCAAGAATCATTTCGACAAGCGATTGTTCACATTGGAGCACATGGGCACATTGACAAGGATGACCACAGGAACAGCAAGTTGCTACTGGCGTGCGATCCTCCAGTGTCAGCGAGCAATGCGCGTGCCTCAACGTCGTCGGGAGACCAAGCGAAGGAAAAGCTTGATATGCCGTCGGCGAGGGGCACAGCCGATGATGAACATCTTGATGACGATTGCGCTGACGGTGATGAATCTGACTCCGAGGTTCAAGACCTTGTCAACGACGATGGAACCCTGAACCTCGCTGGGGCGATTTTCCATCGCGTCAGGACGACCAGGTCCGGAGCGAAGTCGGGGTTCATGCACACGAACCGTCTAGCACCAAGTGAAGCTTCAGCAATTGCAAGCAGCAGCAGTTCAAGCGCGACGATCAGACGATCCGCCTCGGGCAGCTCCGCGTCTTCACACGACCTGACGGTGGAAGTCATCAACAACCTAGAGACTCTCTGGACTGCGGAGCTGGTGGTTCTTAGCGCGTGTGAAACCTCGGCTGGGCGGTTGACCGCCGAAGGGGTACTGAGCCTGGCGCGAGCATTCATGGCTGCGGGAGTGCCGTGTGTGGTGGCCTCGCTGTGGAAGGTGGACGACGAGGAAACGCTGGCTCTGATGGAGAATTTCTACGACGAGCTTTGGAAAGGGAACGATGTGGCCTCCGCCTTGCAATCCGCCACGCTGCAATGCATGGACAAGCACGGTCCCGACGCGGTGCAGTATTGGGCTCCCTTCAACGTGTGGGGAGTGCCCTCTCTTCGCATCCCAAAGGAATTGCAACGGAAGGAAACGTTGCCACCAGCAGGCGACGATGAGAGCGGCGACAACAGGAAGGAGCGAGTGGAAGCATACGACGGGAATGCAGAAGATGATGTACCGTAAGGTTTTCAAGCCCCATGGCCAGTTCTATATTTTGATCGAGTATGGGAACTGAAGTGTTTTATCTACAGTAGATAGTTTTTCGCATGCTGTGTTCTAGGACATGTAGCAAGTGTAGCTCATTCTCACTACTAGAATCTGGGGGTCTAAGCAACGTCAAAAACGTTGCTAAATACACTAAGGTGAAGGTTGGTCAAAATTATCAGAAGGTTGCTTAATGCAACATCAGAGGTGTACATAACGAGGTACTGTCAGAGGGCGCGCTTTTTAGCAACGTTTAACCAAGGTGGGAACAAGTACAAAGTACTCACTAAAAAAGATCGGGAACAATTAAGTGGTGGGTCCCACTATCCAAAATTTTGAGGTGGACCCAAATTCATTAGAAGGTGACAAATTACTTAATTATTCTAGGCACATCAATGCCAACTTGGCAACCTCGAATCTTCTTTAATCCAGTATGAATCAACCACTCTCACCTCAAAACCCACAACCATGTTCATGTATATAGTTAGTTGTGTCTCCCAACCATGCAAACGATATGGGTTTAGTGGGTGGCTCCTTGTGAAGATGGGAACGATGTTCCCACCCAAATTCCATCAAAACGTTGCTCAAAGTAATGTTGTCCCACCAAAAAAAATTGTGAGGCAAAAAAGCCCTCAAACGTCGTTTCGGACAGAGGTGGTGCTAAGTAACGTTTTTTGACCACCCCTTTTCTAGTAGTGTCTGTGCAATTCGTGCCCTCGTCTTTGTTCGAGTATCTGGCATCTAGTGTTGAAGCTGTCCATGCGTGTGCGCATAGCTGGCTAAATAGTGGTAATGGCAAAGCAGGCCAGGTTGTGATTTGTGAAGAACAACCACAGGAAGGACTTTCTAAGGGGTACGGTTTGAACTCTTTGTAGTCACACTCTACCGGTGTTGAGAACCGGTGGAGATGCTCTTACAAGTGCCTTGTATGTTCTGCCTCCTATATATATAGAGGGTGCTATATCTAGTGGTTGATTTGATGGAAAGGGTGGGTAATGCCTCTTTCAGCAAGTGTTACTGTTGTGGAGCCGAAAGATTTGTTTTGACCCAATCTGCATGTTGAATGAAATTTTTGTCGTATCAGATGGTACTAGTAAGGGAGCTGACTATATTTGACACTAGTGCATTGACCCATTGTCTCCAACATAGTAAGGGAGTTCCCTATGAAGTAAACGTCTACCAAGATATCATCTATTCGGGTATCGAATATCCAGGTATCATATATTTGGGTATCACCTATTTAGCTTTAAATCTGAATTTGAGTCATCAAAATCATATTTTATAAATTTTAAGTCCAACTAACGAAATGGAATTTATGAAGTCTAGTTTCTATTCCAATTCGAAAATTTGAAAAATACATAAAAGTGAATAAGTTATTGTGATTTGAACTTTGGGCCTATAACCGTGATAGGCATGTTTTTTGATTTTAGCTAGACACGGAAGTTTCATTTACACCACAAGTTTTGGCACTATAATGTACACCTTTAGTGAATTTTTTAGAATTTTTTAGCATGCTTTGTATTCGGATGGAGATTTTATTCACTTTTCTGCAAAAGAATCATAATAGTTTCAAATTTTCACAAACAAATCTCTAATTTTTGTTCATAAGCCAAACATGTGATCTCATCTATGAAAAATGAAATAAAAAAATTCCCACTAATATTTAATGAAAATTCAAAGCACACAGTAGAATGGCAATTGGGCTCCGTCCTATAAGGAATAACAAACAACTCCGTCTTCTTTGGAGAATGGGGTACAACTTGGACTCAAACTTCTGAGGAAGCTCCGTCTTGGTGGTCTATCTTGGTGCTCCGTAACCGGTCGTGTGGTGAGATTTGCCGACGTGGCAGCACGCTACTGGCTATGAGCAAGCCAGTTATCAGCCGCAACCGGCCTCATCTACCACAAAATCCGGGATTGCAATGATGACCGCCACAAGCAATCACTACCGTTCACTCGAATGTCATCCAACAACACATAATCGATGGAGCAAACTGCGTTTATACGGAGCCAAGCTGAAAGGAAGACTGTTGTGGTAGACCCACTTTGAGGCTATGCAACAAACTAGGGATTTGTTCGTAACAATGTGATTGCTCCACCACAGAGTGCGCCTCCGTCGGGGACTGCGGATGAACGCAGAAATGGGTATTGTCGCAAATGTAAGTGGGTCGTAGTGCTCGCAACGAGTTGCGGCTAGATTCTCCTTCTATTGTGCAAATTAATCCTCCAAGAGTGTACACCGTGCTTGAGATCAATAGGCTTTTCCATCATAGTGCTCAAGTGATAATAGCCTCGGAGGAATTCTATGCCAATTAAAAAGACGTTGATTGATTCATGAGATGAAGATGCATCTTCATGTTCCACATATGTTGAGATTGTACCATAATTTGGTATAGAAAAGAATTTCAAAACTTTATTTGCTTATGTCTTTCTTGTGAAAAGAATATTGTGAGCCGGAACTCGGTGAATGTTGTCATTCCGAGACCTAGAGCCGGTGTAGCTCCTGGCTTAGCCAAGGTTCGTATCACTCTTAACCTACTTGCTTATGTGGATTAAATTTTTCTTTGGTTACCTTGTTTTTAGATTCGAATTTCACAAGGCGTTTCAAATTTTCAATAAAGGCAATTCACTTTTTAGCCTTTTCACTCTTAAATCTCTTTTGCAATTGACTGACACCTAAAACACTGATTCTAGTGTAATCAGTAAGGAAGGAAACAAAAACTTTTATTTACGGCTCTAACCGTAGAATCTCACTCAAGACTAATTAAGTAACAAACTTAATCTTTCAATCCGTGCGGTCAAAGTTTATATTAGTTTCTTATACACCATATTTTTAGTAATATTACTTGCTAGTATTGAAAATCTTCCACTTAGAAGCTCGTGTCCTAGCAAAAAATTTGGAGTTTCCCAATGTACGCACACCAAAGAAGTTTTTCATTAATATGACATAAATTTTTTCAAGAGATTCAATCAAAATCAAAATCAAAATTCACACATTGTATGCTTGACTTATTGCATCTTTGAACAAAATTGCAAGAATTGTGAATATAAACTGCAACCATAGAACACACAATTTGCTAAAAGTGGACTTGATGAAGTCCACTTGGACCTGCACTATACCACCCCCTCCCGCCGCGGCGGCGCCCCCATCACACGCTAGCGAACTTCAAAAGCTCATAACTTCCTACATAACACCAAAGAATCCCTCCATAACCTTTAATCCGTACATTTTTTGACTAAACTAAACACACCACTAGATTCACAATACCTTAGTCCCTAAAGGACCAGAGTCTCCTTCGCAAGAATTTCTGATTTTGGGCAGGTTCCTAAAATTCGAAAAAAAAATCTCTTTTCTCTGAAATTTTTATTCTAGATTGCCTCTGGTAAGAGCTTCGTGGAAATATTTTTATTTTATTTTTTGGATTTGTGGTTTGAAAGTTAGTATCACTTAAAGCCAAAAGTGGGGACACGGGGCACCTCCAAATTTTTTGACAAAAGTTTCTATTGACATTGAGATTTTTCACACATGTAAAGAATATTTCCTTTTCTGGAATTTATATTAAAAAAATCTTGTCTTTAGTGTAAAAAGGCATTATATTCCAAGTCAAACATTTTCACACATTGTCGGGCATCGGGGGAAAAAAACTTCATCTTTTCTACATAAAACTTAGAGATCTTCATATTTTTCACTTTTTATTTTTTCAGCTACAATATGTGGTGAAAACCTTCTTATTGACCATTTGGATTATCATTTGAATACATACGTAGTTCACAAAACAATAAAACGTGAAATGGCAATTTTTGAACCTCCACTCCTTGCACACTTGTTTTGAAAATGCTACACCCCTTTTTTACCTCTAAAAATTGGTGTGTAGGGAAATAACATCATGCTTAAGACAATGGTAAAAGATTTAGACCTTGTACAATGCAAGAATTTGATACAAAGTGAAGTCAAAGTCTGTTGATCTACTCAACGCAGGGAAGAAAATGAACCATTGTTTTGACTTCAAACACTCAAATCTATCAATCTGTGCGGTGGATTGCAACCAAAATTTGATAGCATGTTTATATAGAAGTCTATTTTAAGATCTTACGGTTGGAAATCCAAAATTCACTTTAAAATGTGATTTTCATGTCTCTTTTTGGCAGTGGCAGTTTTGGACTGGTTTTAGAGTGAAAGTGGTCGTGGTCCTTTAGGGGTTAAAATGGGGGGAAGTCATATCAAAAAGTTTAAAAACCTCATGAATCAAAAAAGTCAACCCAAAATTGGAAAGTCAAACTACCTATATCTCTCAAACCGTGGTAGCATAATTAAATTTTAATACATATTCGGAATCACAACCATCGAAAATGGGGTGCAAGTCACCTCAAAACAACTAAAAAACTATGTCACATTTTCAGGAACACATATTTAACCCTAAACTCTAAATCCTAAACCCTCAACCCTCAACCCTCAACCCTAAACCGGTGGCTTATTAATTAACTTTGACAACAGGCTTGAGTAATCTTAGAGCTGAGGATAGTTGCTTTAGTTACCTTAACTTATTCTGTAATTGAAAGTGACATTCAAATGCAACTTCAATTTTTATGACCCCATAATAAAGGAACATTTTTTTTAGCATTATGTATTGTCTTTTGGAGGGACTGCATATCTTTGTGTCATGTTATCTATGGAGTTTAATTCTTCGATGTATTGTAGTTTTTTCGCATGTTAATCTTGTAATGGGTTTGATGGTATGGTTTGGATGTAGATTGGATAAACTATGGTTATAGATATACAATAAATGGCAGTAAGAATCTTTGGAACCAATCATCTCCAATTTCTAGGGGCAATATACAATATTCAGTCTTAAATGTGCAATTTTTTTTTAAGCGTATACATGCACATAATCTCAGGTGCTCAACTTTGAATTCTCTAGAGGATTTAATTATGGATTTTGTATTGGTGAAGTGTCCATTGGTGTTGCACACGCATATTCTTAGGTGGCTACGAGGAGGCTGTGAAGAGAAGGCTAAGCTTTGCATTCTTATAACCTTGGTCGCTTTCCATAATTTAACAAGGAGGATGCTTTTATTATTAAAAAAATGGAAGCCAAAGTACAAAGCTTTTCTTTACCTCCACGCATTCTTGCAGTTATCTTAGCATCATTGTCTGTTGGTGGTCTTTAAATTGGTTCAAGTTGAATATGCTAGCTTTTCAAGATTTGAAAAAAGTAAATGATGGCATTTTCTAGAGGGGAATGGTGAGTTGCGAAACTTGCTTATTCTACTAGCGAAGCCATCTACCCTTCAAATATAGTGTCTCTTTTGCATTTAGAAGGAGATGACTCTTTTAAGTCCATTTTCTCCAAATCAGAACGACATCTCTCCACTTCAAATATGAAAGGTCATCTAGATTTTCCAATATATAAGCTAGGTTTTCCAAATTTTAAGCTAGGTTTTGTAAATGAGATTCACTAGATATGTCATAATTTTGAGTGTGATGTCATGTTTAAGTATTATTGGCCACTTGAAATCCAATATTACTCTTGAGTATAAAGAAAAACACCGGATTTGTCAACCTTTGTTTAAGATAACCTAGTGTCTAATTCAGACTGAACTCTTAACTGAAAAAGCTTCACCCCCAGACCCAAAACCTTGAGTAAAGTAAAACTTTACTAAACCTTCCGTAATATTGTAGTTGCCCGTCATCTTATTCCTTAAGATATTCTATAGTTAAGAATTATGACTTTAGAAATGTATAATTTCTAAAAGTTGGAGTTATTCTCGAGACAAAGATAACTTAATGAATCCTTAAACCTGGTAAGAAGAAAGTTGTACGACTATGTGTTGAACCTAGTCCATCTCTTTTAAACTCCAATAGAATAGCCGAAGTTAATTCATGATATTTCTTGGCTTTTGAGCTTCATCACTAATTTGAAGTGTAGCATGAAACATAAATTCAACCCCAAAGCGCTTTAATCCTTAACCCTAAATCCATGTTTCTATCTTCTTTTCACTTCCTTTCTATATGAAATTGAGGCTTACAAAAATGTAAATAGTTAAAACCTAGGTCTCCAAAAAAAATGAAGGAATTTTTACATACAGTTGTGTCAAATACTTTGTTTGTAATTATTTATGATATGTTGATAATACCTCTGTTCATTGTGGAGGATTTCTTCAATAAACCTGGAGTTATCTTCAAGTCCAAAAGAACTTCAACTACTAGGAAATATGCTTAAGCCCAAAATAAACCTCATTCTAAATTCAAGAACTACTAATGAGTTATCCTTGAGCCTTAAGCTATTATAGTTAAGCTAAAGAGAACTTTAATCGCTAGGAATTATCTTTGATTGTAGAATGGCACCTTGACTTTGAGTTTAGAAACACCATATCTTCTGGTTGTAGAATAGGTTGAACCTTTTTATCCTAAATTTGTAGAAATTGGAGATAATGCTTTTTGTGAGTATCTGACATCATTTGAAAATCCACCCTAAACCCTTTGTTAATCAGCATATAAATTCTAAAGAGTTCTGAGTATTATTTGAAAGTTATTTTTGAAATAATTTTTACACCACGCTTTAGAACATTTTAAGAGCCTTTTGAAAAGATATTACACTTGATCATCGAGAACAAATCAGAGGAGATATCCGCGGATGAAGTTATAATCCATAACTTCATCTTTAGATAACTCATTGGTAACGTATCAAATGAGGTTTTAAAAAATACCTTAAGAATCATAATTTTAGGTTGATGAACAAGAGAAAATATTGACATGCATTTGTTAACTAAACATGCATTTGTTAATTACGCACATACAGTACGTTGGTGTAGCTCCCTTTGTAAAACAATGTAGTGGTGTATACGCAAATGTAGGAAGGCGTAAAAATTGGCAGCAGAGTGGACACCATTTCTTGAATTGCAAAAACGCCAATTTGAATGTCACCTCACTATAAAACATGCAACAACAATTAATTATGCAAATAATGAAAACATCATACAAAGTACAAAAAGTTAATTTACGTGTAAGAAAACCCATCTATTAAAACAAAAACCATTATTACTTCTTTTCCTCGTATTCAACTCTAGCTAAAAGTGACATAGAATAGAAATTTAAATCATAGGAACAACTATAATTAAAACATCTCATGTTGAAATAAACACATTAATCCTTAAACATCAGATGATCACTACACTAAATATCACTTTTAGTGTAGTGCCCAGTAAATGACTTGTAAGTGCAATAAGTTTTTATTCTTGATGCCAATTTTTACCTAGAGCACAACTCTCTATAGTATTCAAATAAAAGGATCATTAAAAACATAGTTGGTAAAAATATTCACTTAAAGTAAAAACTTATAGCATTTACAAGTCATTTACTGGGCACTACACTAAACGTGATATTTAGTGTAGTGGCCACAATATTCTACATGTATGGTGTCACATTTGAACATTATAAGGTTCACATATTGAAATGACCTCCGAGTAAAAGATGGTAGTCGAAAACTTTTAAATCCAAAGGTGTAAGTCTTACTAAACTTTAATACATTTTTTGTATTTCTACAAAGTAAAATCCGTGCCTATATATATGGTCATGGCTGACGTTTAAGGATTGAGACACATACAACATGCAACAATAATTGATCACATAAAAAATAAAAACACCATACAAAATACAAACCTCAACTTGTGCATATATAATTGAACTTGAAGACAAAATGTCATCACCTCCTTTCCTTGTGTTCAACTTTAGCTATAAAGAAAAACACTCAACTTCAGCTATAAAGAAAAACACACATTGAAGAATCGACCTACAGTTGAAACTCAATCTTGAGAGCAATAAAATATCACAAATTCAAATAAACATGTGAAAGACATGCTACACGTGAAAATTCTTTCAAACTAGAAAAGTTTGCCTCATGTACCAGAAAAACTTCTTACTCGAGCAAAACCGTTACAAGGTAGAAAGATCAGACTCATCAGATCCACAGCCAATTTTTTACTGTACTGTACTGTACAGTCAGCTCCCTCTACAATAGCCCCATTTCCCTTCCCAAATTTACCATCATCTACCAAATTTACCACTCGTATCTAACACAAGAATAGATAACTCCCTTTACAACAACATCTATGTTGTTCTGACAAATGTTATTGTAGACGTTACAATTATAAAATGATATGATTGTTGGAAATGTTTAGAATTCTGAAAGGAGACCACAAAGACAACCGAAGATGAGTTCGCAGGCACCTCCGAGAAGGCCGGTGCACATCTCGCAAAGGTCGCCACAGGAATCGCAGCCGACCTCCTCGCAACCACCGCAGGTGAAGCACTCAAGGAGGCCCCCGCAGTCGCCGCAGCACCCGAGGTCGCCGCCTAACTCGCCCAGCACGTTGCCCAAGGAGTCAGCCACGAGCTCGCCCACGGCGGCGTTCGCCACCGTGGCCGCCACGCTTCCGAATCCGATCACCAAGCCGCCCACCAGTACGATGCCTACTACTTTGCCCGCCGTGAACTTCTTCACGTCCACCTTCTTCCCCTGGAATAGTGAACCCCCCATAACCAACAAGCTAAGCAATGTGTATATATGGAGAGAGGAACTTAGAATTTTACATTTAATTTCAATGATAGCCAATAGAATTATACTTTCAACCCAAATAATTTCTTATTTTTCCATTGAAATGTGAATTTTCAAAGTGTGCTGCCATGTTTAGCCCATGGCCGCCCATAGGTACCCCCCAAAAGCACCAACCAAGAGTAAGGGGTCCTGACTATTAGCAAAATAAATGGGTGGTAATGGGATGGAAGTGGGTTCGATATTCCCCAATTTTATGGGCGTTGGTTATGGTTTTGGTTGGTTACAAGGGGGCCACCATATTGAATTCAACAGCTAAAGCATGGGCCACCCCCACTTCAGTTTAGAGATCACCACTCTTCCATTGACTTTCATTGAAGAATAAACCCACCAAGCTCTTCTCTTGAACATGTTACTATTTTGAATGAGGAAAGAAGGGACAAACACGAGCAAGAGTCCCTTAGTAGTAACTTACCTTTCTCTTTTCGTCCTTATATTGTTGGAGCTTAGCCTGTGTTGTCTCAAACCCTATCACACGTGTGTATTGACAAGGTATGCCTGTTGCTAGACTCAAATTAACAGCCTGCCACAAGCAACAAACAAAAACATTGGAGTCAGCAAAGATATCATGACTTTGGCCTCTTTCCTCATTTTGAATCACTAAAATCAGCTCAATAATCAGCTCAAAGAGGAAAAATGGCGGCTGAGATTCATGACCTCTCCTTCCTTCTCAAAGACAGCTAAAATTGCTGCTAATTTGAGTTTAGACACCACCAAGCTCTTCCATTGATCTAAAAAGCTAGTAAAGAGTATGAAACGCGGAGGTAACTCTAGGTGATTTCACCATTAAACGACCAAATGACCCACTGGTGGCCACAATATTCTATATGTATGGGCTTGTATTTGAACTTAATAAGGTCTAGATTGATTGAAATGACCTCCAAATGAAAGATGTTAGTTGAAGTATCTTCAATCCAAAGGTGTAAATCATGCTTGACTTGAATACATTTTTGTACTCTACAAAGTAAGATGCGTGACAGTATATACCGTTCCCTAGGGTCATTTAAGGGTTAATTCAAATCATGTGCACTTACTTGCTGTTCTTTACTTCTATCTTCATATAACCATGCTTGACCAGTGAGAAGATCTAGCTGTTGTTTGGCAAAAACCTGCACATAAAACAAATCCTCAGAATCAGGAAAAGAGATGAATGAAAAAAATTATTTTAAAAAATGACCTTGTATATATTGTTCCACCACAGAATTATAATATGGGATAACAAAATATGACCCAAATCAGGAACTATGAGATAAATTGAAGCCTTACAATCTGATCAGAATTGTACCTTACTAATGGGGACCTTTGAAGTTTTTCTGGCTAAAACCTCAAGGGACCAAGTGCTTTGATCAGGCATAAGACCAATCACCGTGATGGAATTAGGAAACTCGCCATGGAACTTTCCAGAAACCACCAATGGATTTCCGCAAAACAAATCCGGTAATGGAAATGGATACATCTGGAAACAACCACACATTTTTGTCAGAATAAACAAAGAACTCCCAAGGTCAGAAGAAACAATGAAATGTTTTAACCCTTCAACATCAGTTGGGAATTATATTTACAGGCACGTTTTTACTCTGTAGAATACAAATAATGCATTGAAGTTTAGCAAGCACCTTACACCTTTGGATTGAAGATTCTTTAACTAACATCTTTCATTTTGATGTCATTTCAATCAATCTGAACCTTATCGTATTCAAATACGACACCATACATGTAGAGTATTGTGGCCACCAGTGGGTTGTTATGACGTTTAAGGATTAACCCACTGGTGGCCACAATACTCTACATGTTGGTGTCATATTTGAACATGATAAGATTTAGACTGATTGAAATGACTCCAAATGAAAGATGTTAGTTAAAGAATCTCTAATCCAAAGGTGTAAGGTCCTTGCTAAAGTTCAACACATTATTTGTATTCGATAGAGTATAATACGCGCCTATACATACGTATACATATGGTTCCCGACTGACATTTGAAAGTTAACTTACCTCACAATTTTCTGGTAGTCTTTGCAAACCAATGTTGGTGAGGACTGGAGTCGCTGCAGCAACCAGCATTCTTTCCATTTGGCTCCGGATTTTACCTGAGCATGATGTCAAAAGAGGTATTAATAAATCTATAAAAGAGGTATAAATACATTTACAAAGATGTATAACACATCTACTTTTGCAAAAGAAATAATCTATTCTTTCATCTACCTCTTCAATTTTTCCTTGTAGCCCTTTCAAATACTCATGTAATTATTGAGTGATAATTTAGTGATAACTTGTTGATAGCTAGGTAATTCCTTGCCAATAGACCTCAATATTTCTTTCATATTTGGCTATCTTTAACCTTGATCCCCTAGAATCATTCATAAGAATTAGCTACCAAATTTTTGAGTGTTATGAAATCACTGGATGTAGAGTCTAGGGTTTATACCAGATGTAAAGGCCACGTCACTTATGCCACGCCCAATAACAGCAAGCATCTTCAGAAAGTAATAGTTGCAATAATGGCCTGCAAGATGCAAAGAACAGATCAATGAACAATCGAAAAAACCAAAAAACCAAAAATATCAGAAGAAAAAAAGATGATGTCCTACCAATTCCAAATGTGGAAATGCGAGGTGCACGTGCACCAAGAGCAGTGATACGTTGTTGCATTGCGAGGCAAATGTTGCGTTCATCCGCAACAGCACCATCAGTGATAAGAAAGACATAGGGCACAGCCTCTGGATAATTCTCTAGGAGCTGGAACGCCTGCAAGAAGACAAAGAAGGTGATGAGGTGATGAATTGTTTAAATAACTTGTTAAAATTGTTTTTATAATTTTATGTATAAATGTTAAATATATATATATATATATATATATATATATATATATATATATATATATATATATATATATATATATATATATATATTACTCTTTTAATTCAAACATGGATCCGATTTCCGTGAATAGAAACAGTTGGATCTGGGAGGTTCTATTGAGACGTACGGATGGACTGGAGGAGGTGATGAGGGGTGATGAGGTGATGACAAAGAGAGGGAATGAGGGGTGATGAGTGAGAGGTTATGAGGTGATGAGGTGATGGCGTACTTGTTGAAGAGGGGTGAGAATGTTGGTGCCACCTCTGGCTTTGCACTTTTCTGTGGCCCACTCACGAGCCTGGCCAAGAGAAGCGTTGGTTGCGCGGCTCATTTGGGGGGAAAACAGGATCACTTCGTGGTCGAAAGCTATGATGTTGAAGGAATCCTCCGGTTTCAGAGATTCCAGCCCAAAATAGAGAGACTGCAAAGCATCGCCTATCGGCTCGCCGTACATGCTTCCGCTCCTGTCTAGCAAGAAAACCACAGCCCTTTGGAATACCTGTAACCACAAACATGTGTTTCAGAACTCAACTCCTATTCGTACAGTGAGGCAAAGATAACCATGACTTTTGACCTCTTTCTTCCCTCAGTTCTCAATCAGCTCAAACAGGGGTTTAAGATTCATGGTACAACATGACCTCTCTTTCTTCCTTCTTAAACACAACTAAATCTACTTCTGGCTTGAGTTTAGAGACCACCAAGCTCTTGCATTGATCTAATAGCTATTAAGAGCTATTAAGCTACTTCAACGATTCTAGGTTTGAAATGAACCGTGATCTTGTTTGGATCTGGTGGAGATATGGAGAGGCAAAACGTCCCCCGTTTGTCGGATTCCTCCTCCTCCGGGCCTTGATAAATCAAATTTGGAAATATGCCATCGGACCACACCTGCAAACAAATATGTGAGAACATATGTAAAATATATACTTACTGATGACACATTTCATCAAACATTTCACAAATGAACAAACCGGAAGAAAATAATAACCAAAAAATAACCACATTACCCTATAAGAAGCAACGAAGTCCAGGTTCTGCCAGACTTTGTCCTTATCATTCTTGAATACAACTATTCCAGGCTCTCTTTCAATTTCCTGATACAACATGCAACACCAAGTTAAAGTATTCTTTACACCTTCATGAAATGGAAGAAGAGGACAGCAACTAATAGAACATACCTTCATGGGATTGACAAATGTGCCCACTTCGACAGGATCGTTTGTTCCTGTGTTGATGGAGCACCTGACTTCTGTGATGGAGCCCAATGATGTCGCAAAATATGTTGCCGGCAGCATGACTTGTGGGAACACTAAAGGGACGCGTAACGAGTACAGTCCGTCCGCGAATAACATCAGTTGAAACCATGTCACCTTGATGTCCAATCTCGAGCCTCCCTCAACCTGGAAACACTCTCATTCGAGTAAGTGAAGAAAGAGAAGAAACAAAGAAAAAACAAAAAAAAACCTACTCATCTGAAAAAACTACTCACTCTACTCAATCCTCACGCTATTAGATCAATGCAAGAGCTTGGTGGTACCATGTACCAAAATCTTAGCTACCTTTTTTCTCGTTGAGAGCTGATTTGAAATGAGAAAAGAGGTGAAAACTCATGCTTTCTTTGTCTTACTTTAGAAAGGAGTGGAAGAGGAGGTTACTTGAGGGATGTTGAGCCGGAAAAACTCAGGGTTGTAAGTACCAGGGTCGCCTACTTCTGACTTTGGGCTTCCTTTGGCACCATAGCTGGCCGCTTCATTCCTGGGCACCACTGTTGTGGTGTAGAACCTACCTTGACCCATGTCAACCTCCACACTTGACACTGTACCCTGCCAAAAATAAACATCACTGAAAGTCAGTTGCCCACATAACTAATAATCAAATAATCATCTGACACACTAGTCTGTAAAGAAGAAACAGAAAGATCAATAGAAGAGATTGATGGCCTAATCCTTCAAATCAATCAATGGAAGAGCTTGGTGAACTCTGAAGAACTTGGTAACTCAAGCCAAAGTGGTTCTAGCCATCTTTGAGAGTAAGGAAAGAGTTTTGCATAAGATCAACCCTCATGAATATCAGCCGCCTTTCCAATATAAAAACCACTGAGAAGTGATTTCACATATTCAAAAGAGGGGGTGTCTTCTTGAAACTTGGGATGAGTTCATTATTACAATACTCTTTCCTCACTCTGAAAAACTGTTAGGTCAACAGAAGAGCTCAGATTGCATAACACGCCATGAGTATCTGTCACCTTTTCTCTCCTTTGAGCTGATTGTAGAACTATTTCGCTATGATTTTGAGAGAAGTAACTTTATCTTTACAAATAAGTCCATATGAAAACTAACTAATCATGACGAAGAGATGGTATACCTGGTTATCCATGGGGATGACGAGCAAGCAATTGCAGAACACGCCGCTGCGGACGCAATTCACGTCCCAATCAATCTTGAGCGTCACGAACCCGGTGCTGATATGGCACTCCACATTCAGCTCCAGCTTCTCCAGAGTGAGCGGCACCAAAGCGGGCAGCGCAGGGGGCGGGTATTGCGCGGACTGATCACTGTCCACTTTGGAATTCCCAAACATCTTCATGTCCGTGATGACGGCGTACACCGTAGGGCATGTGGGCAACCCCTCTTTCTTGGCAGTACTGTCCACGGTCTGCTGAGTGGGGTGGCCCAGGTTGCCGCGCAGCTGTTGCACCAGGACCTGCCCGGACGCCAGAGAGCTTTTAAACGCCGTGCCTTGCTCCATTTCTGCAAAAACAAACTACACGGAGAGATCAATCAGTCTCACAACTTTGATACTCAATTACCAATGAGTTACATGAAGATAAGTATTATAATCCCCATAGTTATTACCTGGACTAATTCCGGTTAGTTTCCATTACTCAAGTCAAGCTTTGCCACTACTACAGACATAATGCACTAGTTTCTGAGTTTAACCATCTATTCGCTCGCTCCCTAAGGAGACTAATCTCCTAAAAAAACCTAGGAACCAGATCTAGACCCTAGCAGCTATAGAAAGACACACCCCGGGTAAGCCAAAGTCTTCTATAATTCCATTTTGCGACGGAATTTTATTCCAAGCAGCAGACCATGGCGTACAAATGAAATGAAACTCTCTGAAATGGAAATTCAAGACTCGTTAAAAAACTACAAAGAGTCTCATTTTTAGAGATTAAACTCATTCTCACCGACTTGTGTCCAATCGAAGTAGCGCTGAAACACAGATTATCGTAGACTTGATGATTTCTTCAAATCAAGGGCAGGACCAATCCCGGTTTCAAACTAACGACGCACACAAGATCCTTGAAGAACTCTTCAGATAAATGCGCCCAAATTTCACAATGCCATGTACCAAAACCCAACTAATGAAACACGCTTCAACCAGAATATCACAATGCCAGGCCAACGAAACAAACCTTTCTACACAAAACGCTTGTAAGGGGTCAATTGTACGCGCCCTCGGAGCACTCGAACCAACACCCACCTTCGTCGCACCGCTGAGCTACCGACTAAGCTCGCCCTCTGATCTAATTACAGAGCGTGGACCTCGCGCGTCGCGTTCTCCGCGGTGAGAGCATCTCCACCGGGGCACGGTGCCCCGGTAGATTCGCCGGAATGGCGTCAGCTTCTTGAAAACGGCTCGCACCGCGGGCAGCATTCCGTCATCCCGGTCCCCGGGCTGATGCGGTGATCGCTAGAGACGGCAAAAGGCGTTTGTGTGCCGGGCCAGCATAAGTTGTAGCCGGCTATTGCTATCCCGTGTTCTTGAATTTGCGGCGCCGTCTTGATATCCCATGTTGGCGTTTTCTTTCTTCCCTGTGGTGCAAATCACCTCTGCTATCCTTCAGACTGTCCCTACTATGCACAGAAGTTTTCCGCCGTGGCATGGAAAATTCCCCGCCATGGGTGGAGATGCTCTAAGGTCACATGAAGCACTTCTACACAAAGTAAATCGCGACGGAAGGTTAGATTTAGGGCTACTTCACACCGGGTCCAGTTGAGAGGCTAATTGTAAAAATGTGAGCCCAAAAAAATGACGAGAGACCGAACTTTTGGGCTAAAAAATTCATCTACCTATATAATAGGCGTCAGTCGCTCTGTCCGCGGCTCCAAGAGACCAAGGAGACCATCATCGCACAACAGACCAAGAAGACCATCACTAAGACAAAAACATTGCCGCATTTGCATAGAAGAAGCGGAAGTTGGAGGAGCACTTGAAGGCCGCGAATTATCTTCGTGAGGTAAGTCCGCACACACATTGTTGTGTCGAGTGTCAACCCATACACATTCTAAGCACGGCGTTACAAGTTTCTTTGACACTGTAAATAACAAGACCCTCCCGCATACCTGATTACAGTGGCCGAGCATATCATTTAGTCGCTCTACACCACGATACTTGATAGGTTGTGGTTTTGGTTGCTGCGAGTAGCCATTATCTGAAGTAGATCTCATTTTTGATGCATCCTCTAGGCCAATCTATTGCGATACCCCTTAAGACGCTACACTTCCACCGCATCCTCATCTTGACCAAGACAAAGCATTTCCATCAGCTCTGCGGCCTTCTCAATGTGAATTGCTTTCTCTTTCACTTCCGCCTTCAGATTGTGAGGTTGTGAATTATCTTCGTGAAGTATGATGGCATCGTTTTATTTGGAATGTATGGAGTCTTAGGGTTTGGGTGGGATTTGTGCATTTGGTGTTCTCTGGGCATGTCAGCCAAACAAGAAGGGAGACAAGTGCAGCGGGGTCGTTATCAATTTGTTTTTCTTTCTTTTTTCTGTTGAACATAAAGGTCTTGATGGGCGAGTCGTCAAGCGCGCGCATCTGCACATTATTCTCTTCAGGCACTAAGACGCAGCAATCCACGCTCTGACTCATCCATTACCAAGGTATGTCATTTGAGTTTGTTAATTCTGCCGATGAGTCAAGGCATTAGGGATTGCAATCCTTTTTCGAGATTCTGGAGTTGGCATCTATCCTCCAATGGTTTTTGTTTTCTATTGTTTATGCTCTATTATCATCAAACTTTGTAGGATATCATTTTCATGATGTGCAGGATGCAGAGGTTTTATCCATGTGGAGCTGCGAGGATTTATTGCGGATGTGAGTTGATGCGGCAGATGCAGGACATGATTTGATGTAGGATTAGTGAGTGTCTGCGATCACTAATCAGCTGTGGAGGAGCCATGCACGACTCCACACCGAGTTCATTCTTCGGATCAGAAGAAGATGGGTCGCCGGATTCGTGCTCCTCCTCCTCCGACGATGTGTTCGACTCATGCTGCATGCCGCCGGGCACCAACATGCTCTTCTTCACCGATCATGGCCTCAATGAGATGCTAGCGGGGTCACCCTTCGGTTGTAGATCCAAGGAGTACATCGTCGATCTCATGTTCCTCAAAGGCGGCGGAAGCGGCGGCGTCAGCGCCAAAATAAACGAAGCACGTATGGCGGCCAGAAGAGCCAAAGAAGCAAGTATCTCCATTCTAGGTCAAGCCACTTTCTGTACTTGAATTCTGAAGAAAAATTGGAGAAGAATTTTGAAGAAGTGTTTTGGAGAGGAATTGATTTTGATGAGGAGTTTTGGAGAGGGAGTTTTGATGCAGAGTTTTGTAGAGGAATTATCTTTGAAGAAGCATTTTGGAGTGGAGTTTTGGAGAGGAGTTTTGAGTTTTTTGGTGGTATATATGATGAGAATGTGTAGGATGACGTGTCGATGCGATTCGGAAAGCGAAGCATACTATGAGCAACAACAGTCTACAGGACAGTTGTAAGTTGTACATGAGAGATGGTGTTAGGGATGTGATGTTGTGGTTGTGTTGATGTTGCGATTGATGGTCGTGGAGATAATGTCGTTCATGAACTTGGAATGATCATGGAGTTGTATAGCAAGTATAATTATAAACTTGCATTGGCCATGAACTTGAAATCAGATGATCAACTCCATACGGACTCTCGGCTTGCAGATGTAGCTCGTCATCTTCTGCATTATATGTACTTGCGATGATGCAGTTGTTCTCCCAACTTCCGGGTGCTCCGTGTGCAATTGGGAGGGATGGAGGGTAGGGTTATCAAAGAGGAGTATGAAGAAGTTGTCATTTTCTAAAGAGTTTTTTTTCCGGGATGTGCAATATTCTGTGTGCTTATGCTGCAAAGCTACTCTACATTTTGTTTCGCGGTAGAAAGATTATTCCTCTTGAGCTAATGCTTAGAACAAGTGAAGAGTTGTTCTGAGGAGCACTAATAAAAAACCTTCCCCGGTCGGAATGACGGGTACCGATACTAGTTTAAATATACAATACGAAGCCTTCTACCAGTCATGGTGTGAAGCCCCAAAGGCCAAGTCTAAAGGCAAGACCCCATATCATTTGCAAATGAAACGTATTCTTGTTCTACTTTCAATTTTCATGGTAATGAAATATGTTATACTCAGCATTTTGGCATTGCTAAAACTTGTAATATTTCAACAATGTCCAAATGATGGTGATGTGATTATTTATCGCTCAAGGACTGACGGTGGATTTAAGAAGGTCTTGTTGGCAATTTCTAAGGTATGGAGGATTTTTGGAGCATAGTCTTGTGGGATCTTAATTGGAGAGAGAATTTCAAAAGCGAATGAGAGTAAGCATCTACGTTTAAGTATTTATGTATCTTTTGAGGCATGTTCTGAGAAGAACAAAAATACAAATTATAGAGAAAGCATTTTGTTGAATGTAGGCTTGTGGTAACGCTTTCTCAATTAGTAATAGGGAATTCATTAGTCATGATTGGTGATTTATTTGGGATAGGATTAAGAACAACTTTGATGATTGTGAGGGTATGTTTTAAATAATTAGGATTCATTTGCGACCATTGGTTTTTAGAAAACCAACACTTACAAGGATGAAGGAGATTGCTTTCGGGTTTGAGGCATTGCATGGCATTTCGCTCATATTAGAAGCAATAGATGGCAATCATGTTCTTATCTTAGCACCATCCTATGATCCTATTGCATATTATTGTAGAAAAGAGTCTTATTCATATTTACTTCAAGGGACTGTAGATGCAAATTGTAAATTTTAGGACTATGACTTTGAATAGGCTGGATGAATTCATGATTGGGCTTTATTTCAAAAATAAAAAATTGAGAAAAAGACTATGAGAGGTTCATTTTTACCCTCTAAATATCCTATGCGGCCCTAGTTTATTCACCATTTAAAAGAGAGACGGATGGTTTGCCTAGAAGAAAAGCTCATTAGAACTTCATTCAATTAAGCACTCGTATAGCGGTTGAAAGGACATTTGGCACTTTAAAAGGAAGATGGCGCATATTACTAAAAGAACTGACATGCCACTTCAAAATGTATCGGACATAGTTAGTGCAACATTATGTCTCTACAATCTATGCATTATGGAAATTCAACATGGATTGGGCCAAGGTTGCAAAAATATAATTGCAAAAAGAAGCCAATAGATCTCTAGATAATATGGAGGATATAGACATGTACAGGGCCCTTGAGTCTTCATTTAGAGAAATGAGGAATTGCAAAAAGACAATCCTCAAATTGAGAAACATCTTTTATAGAACTGGGAGAATAAGAAGAATTGGACAAAAGTAATGGAGGACATGAAGAAGCAAAGAAAAAGCGACAAGAGAAGACGAAGAACATGTTGGCTGATGCAACTTGTGTCCATTCAATAATAGCAGAGAGCTTTTACAAAGTTCATTTAGCTTAGAAACCAAACCTCGAATTTGATAATTCTACCTACAAGGGTTATAGTTTGGAATGAGAGTAAAGTATCTACAAGTCTAGAATTTCTTGATTAGACGATCAAATTGATGATTGACTCTCTCGAATAGCTCATTTGATTTCTCAAAAAACATCATCAAACCTATACTAGTTTCTACCATTCTCTCAAAAATTTCAAGGGATCTTTCTTGAAAACCTTGCTTACCCTTTGATGTTGATGATGGTGCTGATGATGGTACACTTTCCACTTCCGGAATAGAATCTGTCAAAATTTTTGTATTGTCCATAGTTGTAGCGGAAACATGCTTGAATACTTGATTAGCTTGATGATACCATTGGTCCATGGCATCGTAAAATTTACTCTCTTGTCAATTGTTGCCCAAAATACCATTTGCCATTTTATCTTCTTTGTAAGCACGAAAGATATTGAGTGAATTTCTTGCAGCATACCGTGGCTGTGTTGATGAATGGCAACAGAAAGTGGTCCTTTTGTGTGTGTTGGTTCAACTTCCGATAGTTGATGCACACTCTTAGTTTCCCATTTTTTTTACCAAGACCATAGGGGAAACCCAATCGGATATCACCACAGGTCTAATGAACCCTGCTTGCAATAGCTTTTCTAACTCGGCCTTGACAATGAGCTGTAGATTAGGATTCATACGCCGCTCTTTTTGCCTAATTGCCATAGTACCATGGAGAAGAGGGATTTGATGTTGCGTCACTACAGGGGGAATGCCCCTAATATCCTTATAAGACCATGCAAAAATGTCGCGATACTCTACCACTAACGCCTTGTACTCCACCACCTCTTCCTCGGTCAATTCAACTCCCACTTTAATGGTTTGCACTTCCTCACCTTCATGAGATACCTCCATCAATTTTCAATCATCATGGTGCACGTGCGGTTGTTGAGTGGGTCCCTTGTACCAATCACTTGAGATTTGAGGGTATATTGCGCCCCTGCCTCCAACTAATATGCTGGTGGTTGTCCTTCTAAAGTCGAGAGTTGGGTTGAGAGACTCTTCATCTCTCAAAACCTCCAATTCTTGCATTAACCCCTAAAGTTCCTTGACAATTTCCCTCAAAAACTATAAGTGGTACTAACTTTCAAACCACAAATCCATAAAATAAAATAAAAATATGTCCACGAAGCTCTTATCAAAGGCAATCTAGTATAAAAATTTCAAAGAAAATTGATTTTTTTCAAATTTTAAGAACCTGCCCAAAAATCAAGGAATTCCCCCGAAGGAGACTCTGGTCCTTTAGGGGTTAAGATGCCGTCAACATCCACTTTAAACACCTCTGTGTGCTCCAAGTCGTCTATCAGGGAGACGAGGCTAGGCTCTGACTCCCTATCGACCACGATACCTTCCATAAAGCTCACCGTAATGGCTTCGTCCGCACTCGATGTGGAATGCTCCCTCAACCATTCTACGAACTCACTAGTGGGGTTCTAGTCATAAAGAAGTCATGTTTGGATTGGTGGGGAATAGGGGTGACATCTCCCCTCTTGAAACACCGGGAAGGATCCCGGCAAAGCCTGAGTTCGAAGTATTTCAGAGTTTCTACCTTTACAAGGAATAAGGTCCCTTGATCTTCGTGGAAGGTTGTCTTGCTTATGTGAATTACTTAGCATTAGATTTGTTGTGACACTAGTATCTTCTTTGTTTGATTCATTGGATGTGGTTGTAGTTGGAATCCGGCTTTGCGTGACTGGATTACCGGGACTATTTTCTGGTAGATTGTAAAGGCCGGTAAACTAGCTGCAACCTTTTAACTCTTTCATGGTGTAGAGTTAGGTTGTAGATATTGTGGCCTCTGGACTATGAGAATGGAGGTCAATGACTTTCCGGGCACTGTAAAAACTTACCAAAAAACTACTCTGACCCTCAACAGAGTTTAAACCAAACAATTGTGGTTACTTGTTACCATTCACTAAGGTACCGGAGAAGCCATCCTCCTGGATGTGCTAAGGTATTAAGTGTGAATAGTCCTTGGATTTAGAAAGTTTGACACACGATAAAAATCCCTAGAAACGACCTTGTTAGGTGGGCTTGCTTAAGGCTAATTTTGGTTAAATTTGAGAATTACGAACTACTAGACTACGACATTCGTTGACTGGCGACATCTTCGACTAGATGCGTACAGTTGTGGGAGTGACATCAGCGTGGTGTTTAGTCTTCTTAGTGTTGTTTGGTCCTAGCTGGATAGAGGGTCTCTTTATCCGCTGGGTGGGGCACTTAAAAGTGTACTACATAGTCTTGTTTTAGTGTATGTTTTTTGTTTATTTGATGTTGGTTAGGACTCTCCATCTCTTGTGATTATCAATCTTTCTTTACACGACAGTTGTCACGGGACGTGGCGTCGAGGGCCTCTCCACATCTTAGTGTTAGCATAGATTAGTTTGTTACTAATCTACGGGGTTTAGGGACGTACGGGAGTGCACCACATTCATTCGTGGATGTTTTCCACCCACAAAGGATTGTGTGTGTGTGCGTATAGCGCCGCACACGCCCTTGACTTGACTTCTTTGTCAAGTCAAGCTTTGTGAGTGAGTTAGAGAGTATTTAGTGATTACATTTGTTTGTAAGTGATTGTTTATCATTAGTAAACGCTCCGCATTCTCTTATACTACTTACACTCATTGATTCTTCCTTTGTGGAGCGCGAGACGCTTGACTTGTAAATTTTACAGTCCATGCGATATGAAGGTGCAGACTAGTTATTCCTTGAGGGTGTACTACGTATACTTGTTTTAGTGTATGTTTTTCGTTTATTTGATGTTGGTTAGGACTTTTGATCTGATGTGGTTATCGATCTTACTTTACACGACAAAATGTTTGTGATATGGATCTCAATGTAGTGAATTTAGTAACTTGTAGCTATAGCTCATGTAATTTAGAACGAATCGGGATTTGCATGGACTGTAAACTTTACAGTCCATGCGAATTGTCATTCAGAAAGTGTGAAAACTGAATGAGAAATGTGACTCTTTTGTATCGGAACGATGCTCATTGGGAACGAATCGGGATCGCCGTGAGAGCGTCGAGGGGACATCGAGGGAACGTGTACGTGTGTGTGGGCCCTGAGGGGAAGGGCGTTGATAGACCGGAGCGTTGTTCTGCGGAGGTCGCTCTGTGGCCGAACAGAGGAAGCGTTTGCTGCTCTCCAGCCGGGCTCAGTCGCTGGCTCGGGAGGCGGGGCGCAGTCAGGGTTGCAGCCATGGCGGACTCCATCCTGTTCGAGGACATTTTCAGCATCACGCGGCTGGACCCGGACGGCAAGAAGTTCGACAAGGTGTCGCGGATCGTGGCGCACAGCGAGCAGTTCGACATGGACGTGCTGCTGGACGTGAACATCGACGTGTACCCGCTGCACGTCGGCGAGAAGTTCACGCTGGCGCTGGCGTCGACGCTGAGCCTGGACGGCACGCTGGATGACGGCACCTTCGACCAGAGCCGCCGCAAGTCGCTGGCCGACAAGTACGAGTACGTGATGTATGGGAAGGTGTACAAGTACGCGGATCTGGAGTCCAAGGGCCCGCCCAAGGTGGAGAGCTACGTCTCGTTCGGCGGGCTGCTCATGTGCCTGAAGGGCGACCCGAACAATTTGAACAGCCTGTCGCTGGACCAGCGCGTGTACCTGCTGATGCGGAAGGTGTGAGGGGGTCGTTTTAGGGTTAAGGGTTCCGGAGCCCTGCCGCGATTTTGAAAGGCCGGAGTGCTGTGATCGGCATTCCTTCTCGGCGCACACTGGCAAAGACATGAATGAATCCGCTGTTAGGTCATGTGCAAGATAATGAGGGTTCTCTGTACAGCGCCGTGTGAGAGGTTCTGTGTTTAGAGTGTGGTGCAACCAATCGTGAGCTATGGCTCTGCAGAGAAACAGGTGACCCTTGAGAGGAGAACTTGGGGTTTTGGCACTTAGTCATAGCTCGTTGTGAGCACGAATGACCAAGTACAATTTTGGGACAGAAGTCTAGAGCTGTTGATAATACTGGAGGAATGGATCTGGACTGCTTACTCCTGCTTTGGATGTGGACTTGATGGTTTTTTCACCCATTTGCGCATTCTGAGGCTGCATCGTTTCTCGACGCTTGGTTTCACTGTTAGGGTGTAGGTTGTTTCTGGTCTTTAGGTGCGGCTTTATTTCCAAGGGCTGCGTTGCGCGAGAATGTATTGGGGCAGGTTCCTACTCAAATCTTTGAGCGACAAACTGGGGACTCGAAATAGTGAACAGTTACGGTATGTAATCATATCAAACTTCTACGTATTACATGTGTGTTCAATGTATGAATATGTGGCTCACGGATTTGTAATTAGGCCAGTAATCCTGTACAGTATGAACAGAGGAAGGACACGCGATTCTCAATTTCAATCGGTTAAGTGGGCAGCGCATTGTTGGAGATACTCGAGTGCAACATCGTAAAAGCCGGCCATCGTCTTGTACTTCGTGATAGAGTCCGGTAGAGTTTGCATGGCTCGCACCATCTCCTTCGCTAGCTCAGGTCGCGACTCGAACACCGTCAATGGTCTAATGTACGTCCGAATGGTGAAGAGAATCGCCCCTGACCTGCTTCCGGATCACACACCATGTTACTAGGAGCGGAGTAGAATGAACACAGGATATATGCTCTAGACAGCTGCTGGAAGAATGAGTACAGTACCTTGGAAGGCGCACCAAGGTCTCCCGCTCACAGCGCGTGTGCAGACGAGAGCCCACATTCCCATTGAGGTCTCCGAAGTCGAAGGTCTTCTTCACGTTGCCTTGCAAGGCAGCGTAGATGTCCTCCTACACATGAGAAGAAAGTGAGCGGCCAGGCTATTGTCTAACAAGGGGAACTATCTAGCATGAAGTTCATACCTCGTTCAAAGGCTGAAACAGAGTGGGATCGTCGACGATGGCCCAATTCGCGCGCCACACAGGTTTGTCCACTTTCAAGCGGTTCATGAAATGGTCGACGGCCGACCCGATCACGTCTGCGTACAAAGGAACTGGCAGATGAATGGACCGCATATCCATGCCCATCTTCTCAAGCAGGTGCCACCGTTGCGGAAACAGCACCGCTCCCGAGACCAGCCTCAGCAGGCCGTCCACCTTCATCATCACACAGACGTCTTCCTGCAAGGAAATAAGTACTTGACTTACAGTCTAAGCGTGTGCAACCTGGAAACCCAATTCAGGGTTTTCCTCACCTGAATGAGCCGAGACGTGACTTCGAGTGGATTCAGGGACTTGTCGTTGACGTCGTAGCTGTCCCCAGTGGTGAGGTCGAGCAGCACAGGTCCCTCTCGCCGGAACCGAGACGGGAAGCGCCGCGGAAGAAACTCGGTGAGCATCTCCAGAACCTCCCAGTTCGCCTCCGCCGCCTCGGGCCGGCTGCGGATGGCCACTTCCTTCCGCGTCTCTAAAATCTCCCGGCGCAGTGCCATTTCCTCGTCGTAGAAGACGTCGATCTCGATCCAGTCCTCCATTTCCAGCGGCTCGATGCCCATGGTCATCCTGTAGGGCACCTTCAATGGCAAGTACTCGTACGTCCCTGAAACACCAACCATGCATGGCCTAAATCTTTACTTTGTTGCAACCTCAGGGTTTCTATATCTTTGCTTTGCGGCAGTCTTTGGGTTCCTTACATCTGTGTGTTGATAATGCGATTTCATGGTTGGAGGATTACCTGGGCCGAGATTAACGTGGTCTGGGGCGTTGGACGATGGAGCTGGAGCGTAAGGTGTGTTTACGGAAGGACTGGTGGTAGGAACTTTGGATTTCCAGGTGCTCTTGCCAGATGAGCTCTTGAATCCGAAGGGACATGCACCCGCTCGCACGACGGCCACTCGCCGTCTCGGAACCTGTGGATCAAACCCTCAGCCCCTGAAATTGCAAACAAACCCATGTAACAAATTGTTGACTGCTTACGCTAGAATTTGCAGAGGGTTGAGCTCCATGGCGCGTGTTTCCTGACAAGAAGTTGGTCGAAGAATTCTGATGATTCTGTGTCCATCCCTGTAAGAACGTTGCATGTGAAGGAACCTCACAACAACCTTGGGTGCAACTTCAGTACTATTTAAGCAAGAGGGTGAGAGTGAGATCGATCTTACGAAGGTGGGACTCGAAACCTTGAGCAGGAATGCCATCTCCAATTACACCTACCACCCTGTCACCCTCATAAGCCAATTCTAGAAAACGCGCCTTCACGGCTGCACGATCGACAGTCTCTAGCCTCTGCCACAAACTGCTCAAGCCATGTGCAGGATGCAAGGCTGTCAGAGGAAGCTAGATGATGTCCCGCAATGTAGCAACAATTACAGATGCTCTACTGAAATTTTGTAGGGACGTTGTGTCATCGGTACCTCAGTTTTCAACCAAGAGGTTAGGAACCACAGCGGGTGTCAATAACTGCTTTGAAATTGTCCTGCCTGGAAAGAGATGCCATAGATAATAGTGTTGTGTGTCCGGCACTGATTCACTTCAAGAATGTGGCTTTTGACATGCACAGCTATTTTACGGTAGAATTGAGCAGCCCCTTCGAATCCCGAGACGTAAGGGGTATTCAAGTTGCTGCAGAGACAACACCGAACACTGCATATACTGTGGACCTAAGTATTTTGAATTACTAACACTAATTCCACTAATTGCAAATTAAAGTGGTCCACTTGAATTCTCCATCCACATCAAATCATATACACTTCAGATAATAAGGTGGGATGTTTCAAAATTGTTCACACAAAATTAATGTGGATTGATGGAGATGTGGTGGTGAGTGGTAGTGAGGTGGTAGCAAGTGATGGAGAGTTGAAGATATTTGGTAGTGAGTGGTTGCAAGGTGGCAATGAGGGGCGTGACACATGTTGAAATGTGTCCACATTAATTTTGTTCCAAAACCAAAATTGATGTGGTCCACATCATTTTTCATCCACATTTCTAATGAATCCAAACTATATTTAGTATTTTGTGTACTGGTTATACTTGGGACCTTTTTATTCCATGTAAATGGATGTCATGGAGGGTAGACCAAGGTAGGGCTCATTTTTCTGGATTTTTTTTTCTTTTTGGAGGTCTGAAAGTTTTTTTTGGAATTTGTTTTGGCTAAATTAGGAGCATGCGGCTCCAAATTACACTCAAAGGCCCTTGCATGAGTACAAATTTACCAACCAAGTTCTACGTATATGAATTAAGGTCATTTTGGGTTTGAAATCAATTTACATTTATGTTTTTCTATATTTTTTTTTTTTTTGTTTTTTTTTTGCAAATAATTTTTTTAAATCTCTAGTCAACAAAATAAAGATAACAATACAAAACAAGTAGGAGAGATAAGTTCAACAACAAGGAATTTACACAATTTAGGTAGCATTCCAAGCAAGGGACTCTAATTTTGTAAGATTAGTTAGTAGACAATGGGAGAAAGAAAACAAGATAGTAAAAAAGTGTGAAAAACAAGTACTAACAACAAGAAGCGATAGTAAAAAAAATAAGGTAGTAAGTAGTAAAAATAAGATAGTAACTGAAAATAAAAAATAAAAAATAAAAGGTAAATATAAAAGATAAAAAAATTAAAGTAAAAATGAAAGGTAATCGGTAAAGGTAACGGAAAAAGATAAAAGGTAAAGGATAAAAGATAAACGATTAAAATGTAAAAGATAAAAGGTAAGCGATAATAACGGATAGGAAAAGGGAGTAAATCAAAGTAGTAAAGGTACAAGAATAGTAATGGTTAGAAATAAGGTTAGTAGAAATGAAAAAATAAAAACAAGGTAATACAGGCTAAAATTGTGAGAAAAAACAAGGTGATAAAGTCTAAAAATGTGAGTAAAAAGAAGGTATTCCAAAGGTTAGTAGAAGATGTTTAAACAAGATAATATAGTCGTGGAAAACGAGGTAGAAAATACAACATAAAGGAGACGGTTAGTCAAGGTAATAATTTTTTTAAAAAAACAAGATAACAATGGTTTAACAAAAAATTTATTAACAAGTAAATAGACAAGGTAAAAAAAGAAATAAAAAGTTGTAACATAATATGTTAAAAGGTATTAAATATAAAAAAAGGCCGTGTAGAAAACCACTAGAGGTTTGTCAACTAAACTACTAGAGTCTAAACTAACTCATTGAAAATGAGAAGGAACTAGAGAAAGTGAGAAAGATAGGAAATACAAGAAGTAGAGAAATGAGAGGAAAATAGAGAGAGAAGTGCCATAGCGTAGAAGTGAGAGAAGAGAGTGTTTCTTAGAGCCTTCCATGTGGCCTTTTATAGTGCCATGTGTAGTCCCTATCAACCAATTTTTTTTCCCCATCTAATAATTTCTAACTGAAAACTTAGATAAATCCTAACACTTTCAAAGATTTTAGCAATAGAGTAGGCCATTGACGTTTATGGCATGTAGGTAAAAAGATAGGGTGTTAACTTTGTAGTTTTTCACTTGTTCTCATCCTTAGATCTTCAAAAATTGAAGAATCTTCACATGTTTTTCCCTTTTATCATTTATTCTTAACTATGCTGGTCTTCTATTCTAACTTTTATATTGAATGTCGGATGAACAAACGTAATGAGCCATTGGAGGAAGAATGCCCAAATTAGACTATGGATCTCCCAATCCCTATTTTAAGCAAATTTTGCCATTGTAGGATATGTTGTATAAACAAAGATCGCTAAACACAACAAATTGAAATTCATCACAACCAACATTAAATAAACAAAAAATATAGCCAAACACAACTATGCTAAGCACACCCTCAAGTGCCTCCCCTAGCTGATAAAGAGCCCCTCTGACAAACTAGGACCAAACAATAGCAACAAGACTAAACTCCACTGTGATGTTGCTACAAAACTGTACGCATCCATTCGAAGATGTCGTCCGTCGCTGAAGCAATAAAGTATTGAGAAGTAACTAAAAGAGGGTTGGCCGGGTGCAATGTAAGCCCCATCGTTAATTGCCTTAGGCAATTCTACTGCCAATCTGTTGGTCAATCTCCACGATGTCTTTCCTTGAGTCAAAACTAGGAATTCCAACTAGATGACAATGCACCATACAGTGGTAAGTCCGAGAAGAATTCAAGCCGTTTCACCAGGCAAAACGTAGCTCCACAACCTCCGACAACAAGTGCAAGTCTAATTCTTAAACGATAGAGTAGAAAGAGGCAGCGTAAAACAAGCCATATATTAGCCATGCTGGCAATGGTCACAATGTAACATGGTCGCCGTGCCCTTCTTCTTTCCACAAACAAAATATTAAAGGCCCTTTGGTACAACGGCTAACTTGGAATGAACAGAGCCATCAATGGATAAATGACATAGAGCATAATTCTTAGAGTGCTTGCCATACTCCCGACTATCTTTTGCCTTCTAGAAATAAGATACCACTGGATAACACATCTTTCACGCGAAGATAGTGCGCTCAACCTTGATGTCTAACGTTGTGGGCGCCTTGCATTGCAGATAAACGTAATCCCATGTGGACAAACGTCGTTGCTGAGGTCAATAGGCACTGCTACGAATACGAGTGTACTACAAGGTGTTACAGTGCTGAGCGATGAATAGATTTTCCATGGCCATTGGCATGGCTAGCTTCAAGAATTCCACTTGATCCCGTAGACACTAGGCCCATACCTCAGGATCGTCGAAATCTACAACCGAAGCCAACTATTCCAGATCAATACTCTCCATAAAATTGGCTCCCACCTGTACAACAATTGATATGGACTAAAAGCAGCTAGTGAAGCCTGTTGGCTAAATCGGTATCCAAAAACAATCCATTGTATCATCAAATCTCAATCACGGTAGCCACCCTGAAAGAATTTATACTTCTGTAGGGCCCCGCTTAAAGGTCTAAACCACACGTTCCGCCAAACCGTCCGCCTCTAGATGATCCCCAGAAGTGGTACGGTGGTCAACAAAAGCCTTGGTACATAAAGCTTCAAAAACCCCAAGGAACTCACACCTTTAGTCTATCAAAACCTCAGCTAGGGTTCTAGAACAAGCCAACACCCGGTCAAAGAATGCCATGGCAACCAACTCCAAAGACTTCTGTGGTAGTGCCACAAGCTCAATCCAGTTGCTGAAATGTTCCACCATCACCAATACGTATTTAGCTTAGATACGTAGGGTGACAACAAGCCGCTCGGCAAAATCCAAGGACCAACGGTAGTCCAATTCCATAATGGACAAAGGATTCAACTGTGGTGACAAGGTATTGAAGCTCGATTTGACCCAATCACATACTTCACACCGAGAAACATATGTGGTGACCTGCTAATATATACCGGTCCACCAATACTAGCTCTACAAGATCGAATGACTTTGTCGTACACAAAAATGTCCTAGGTCTTCGTATACTTGTGGTAACAACGAAGTCTTGTGATTGAGCCTAGGAACTATGCGCCTAGACCCATTCGGGACACTTGAAATGAAAGGCCATTCTCCTAACGAAACCTTGTTATTTGGTGTTCAACTCGAACATGCTCCATAGCGGAAAGAGTTGGCGGAAGTGTCCCATGTTGTAGCTTGTGCAAGACTGGAACGTCTTCCCTCACATTCCTAACAACTTGGGCCCTATCCGTTTCCTTAACCGTTGCCAAATCAGACAACGTTGATGCGGAGCCAGACATCAATGTGACATAAGCCGCTGCATGCCATTCTAGGGCTGACACTTTGTCGCGGTCCCTATGTCACCTAATATTATTTAGATCTTCGTCCGAAGGATTTGGATTGCGAGATAGATTTTCCGCATTCAAGTTCGTGATACCGGGTCAATGAACAACCTCAAAATCATACTCCTCAAGCAGTAAAGCCAACTTGATGAGCTTGCCAGTAAGCTTATCAGACTCCATGAGCTACTTCAAAGGTTAATGGTTGGTCATCAACGTGAAACGTTGCTCATAAAAATAGGGCCAAAATTGAGCTATGGCCCAAACCGCAGCCAAAACCTCCTTCTTATAGGACAAATAGTTACAGTGCGCGTTGTTGTTGCTCGAAGAAGCAAACGCCACTATATATTCTCCTCTCTTATCATCCTTCTTCATGAGCGTAGTCAACGACTTAGCAATCAAGCTAAAGTTCTTGATAAATCGGCTATAGTAATTTGCCAAGTCAAGAAAAGCTCAAAGCCGTGACATGTCGGTTGGGACTCTAATATTTTGCAACGCATCCACCTTCGCCTGCTGCACGCCAAGAGCCTCTGGAAAAATCATAGGTCCCAAATATGGCGAGTGGTTATGAAAGAACTTGCACTTGTGATGGTGCAAGCACAATCTCCAATGGCGTTGTCGTGTAGAGAGGGGAGCGCTTTGAGAATTCACGGGGAATCTGGCTGTAACCGGCATAGATGGCAGGAGAGTCCAGTCCTGTCTTCAAATCTTCATATCTTCATCTCTTCGACTCTTCAAACAGCTCCCCGTTGGCCTATCCTATGGTGGCTCTAAACGGGTTAAGGGTAAAGGTAAGGCGATAAAAACCTACGGCCTCGGACGGGTAAAACGGGACGGCCAGACCACAAGCTGAAACCGTCCGAAAGATTGGCTCCTAAAATTCAAACCCACGGTGACCAGCAATCGCGCCTCACCGGTGGGAACAACATAAATACGACCGTGTGGGTGATCAACCCCACTTCGCCGCAATAAAATTTACGAAGCAGAATTGAAAAGAACTAGCCTCCAAATCCGGCTGGAAATAACAAAAAAAAAAGACAACGAGCCTCCAAATCCGGCTAGGAATAACAAGCCACAAGCCACAACACACGAGTCTTCATGTCTTCTTATGTTCAAGTCTTCAAGTCTTCAAGTTTTCAAGTGTTCAAAAACACTAAGAAACTCAAAGGAAGTGTTCAAAAACACAATGGAAAAATTTCCATCAAGGCTGTAACCTTCAAACAAGTGCCACAGATGACTCAAAACTCCAACTACTAAGTTTAATAACTTTCTGGAAAGCTAATAGAAATAACTAACACTCCTCCAAATTTCAAATCATTCGAAACTACTGTCCGAAAGTTATGTGAGTTCAAAGGTCCGCCCTTCTAGAAATTCAATCGCTCATAACTTCTTTTTCAAAACTCCAAATCTTAATTGTAATAGCTTTTTGGAGAGATATCACAATGGTGCACACATCTTTTAAATCTCAAACCATTCTAAACTACTGTCCAAAAGTTATGGCTTGTTGAAACCTCTGCTCTCTGAATGGATGGCCTCGGATTTTCACAATTTCAAGCCTTTATAACTTTTGCAATTTAGTTCCAATCAACTTGAATGATAAGTTCATCCAAAGCTAAACAAAAGCTCTTCAACTCCTGAAATTTTCAAAGAAAGATGCAAAAGCTACAAACTTTGGTGGCCGCCCGAATCTCTGCTCCTCTTCGTTGGGTGGCAGCAGACCCTCTTCCACTCACATGCTTGTAACTCTTTGCCTACAACTCCAAATCAAGCGAAAATAATCTCTCTGAAAGTGCATCTCAAAGAGAAAGAAACCCTCAAAATTTCATTCCAAATTGTTTCTTACAACCCGAGGTATCACCCATCAAAACTCTCAGCTTTTTACACACACACACACTTCCTCCCAAAAGCACACTAACTACTTTTTCCCCCAAAACCCCACTAAGAGGGAGAGAGAAGATGCTTATCTACCCTCTAGACCCCTAAGGTGGATAAGATTAGCCCATGTGCTTATCACATGGGCCTCAAACCACCCATTAGCCCTAGGAAAACTCAAAAGATAAGTATCTACTTATCTTTAATGGTCAACAAACCTTTAGAGTTTTAACTAGGAGGTAAACTACCCTCTATCTACCATCTTTTAACTTCTAACATTCAAATGAAACACAAAACACTTAAATTTAATACAAAGCTTCAATCAAAATCAAGTAGAGGTAAAAACTAAAGTCAAAGAACAGTGCTACTCCATCTGCAAGAACTTGAGATTGCGCTTGATAGTAATTGCGATGTAATCTGCACGTTGAGTCTTTGTCAAAGGATTCACTGGCCCTTCTAACCAACGATGGTGGCCAGTGCTTAGCTCGATTGGCCTAGGTACACAGAAATAATGGTCTTCGTTCAGGCCCTCGAAACAGCCTTCAAATGTCATTTCACGAGTGTCCGGTTCAACACATCCAGTTTGAAATAAGTTTACTAAAACACGAGCGTCCTTTTGGAGATTACCATGCCAACGCTGCTCAACAGGAGGCTGCTTCAGCGGACGAGAAGATCCAGCTTCATCTTGCGGGTGAAATGGCAATGGTGTAGGATCCGCCGGTTGGGATGGTTGAATTGGCAACTGAGACAAAGAAAGCTGTAAATTTATCTCCGGTTCAGACTCTAGCTCTTGTGACTCCATAAAAACCCTCCAGTTCGACATATTAGTTCGAACTTCAAATCCAAACACAAACTCTAAAAACGTAAAGGAATACTCTGAATTGGTGAATATTGTTTACGGCTTTCGCCTTTTAAACAATTCCATGAGCAATAAGCGTCACCTTGAAGCTACTGGAAGCGTCACCAATAAGTTTCGTCCTCCTAATCAAAGATCTTTCCAAAAAGATTAACAAGTAAATATTTTACACATTGTAGATATTTACATCAGGACAGCGTAACCTTTGAACACCCCCTAAAGATGCTTCACATGTTATTGTAGGCTGGTACCAAAAATGATAACTTTATCAATGTAGCATCGAGCAAACGCTAAACCGATCAACACCCGGTCCATCATCCTCTGAAAATCAGTGGGTGTGTCTTTGAGGCCAAATGGAAGAAACTTCCAATGGTAGAGTTGATTTCTCCCATCCTAATCAATTCTCCAGAATGCAATCTTTATTTGATCATCCACCATCAATGGTAACTGGTGGTAACTAGACCGCAAACCTAGAGTACTATGTACTCTAGTGTAGCTCACTGCATCAAATAATTCCTTAAGCGTGAGCATGGAATATCAATCTAACTTAGTCTCGCGATTGACCGGCTTATAGTCCTCACATATCCGCTTCTCCGTCCAGTTGCCAAAGATATCCCACTTTGATGGCAGAACTGTAGTACATAAGTACTCGCTGTTGGAGAGCTCAATCAAACTGGTGGCCAATTACTCTTCTCAACAAGTCTGGATCCCAATTTTTTCTGAAAAACTCAACTTGTACGGTTGTCGGAAGATGGATTGGTTGTTTCCTAACTGGATGTGTATTGGTTAGCCTCTATAGCCCTCCAAATCATGAAGGCTAAAGGCAAAACAACTAGGATACGAACGTATGAAGGCTTGTATCCAACGTGCCTGGCCACCGATAAGATGTGGCCCCAAATCCAAAGGCCATTCTTCAAAATTCGTGATCTCCTTCTTTACCGTAGAAGGCTCACCAAGTATTGGCACGACCGGTGATTGCTACGTAGTAGTAGAGAGGGCATTGATGCCCCTAGACTCTTCATTCATGGGATCCATAGAAAATCCTATATCGTGATGGAAAAACCACGAAAAGATATCTCGGGCACCCTCTCCACCAAAGTCCTCAGCCAAGGCTGTATACCCACGTTGAGTTTGAAGCTCGTCCGTTGCATGTCTCTTCAAACAAAAGAGTTGCTGCGCTTTTTTACCTCTTTGAGATGTGGCACCGTTGACCCCTGACCATCAGAGTCTGCCCTAGCACGCTTGGATGGTCATGCAATTGGCTCTAACGGCTAAACAAAGGCCACAAATCCAAACATGAGTGTTGAAATCAATGGTTTGACAAAATAAGTAACGATGATGGCCCTCAGAAAGATCTGGTGCGGCGGTGATGCTTGCCAAAAAGCCCATTGCCTGCCTTCTCTCATTGATAGAAGGCTCCTTGTAGATTTGGGAAGTAGAATCTCAAACCATGCCCGGAGTGCGTGTCCTAAAGGCAAAGGACCCCATGTAGCACATCAATGTGGGAAATGTCCCCTGAGTGAAGCATACGCGGTTAACCGTAGACAATGGTGGCTCATCATCTTTGGTGACCTCCGTGGAACATGGTGATCATCCAAGATATCATCAACCCTATGGTGCATGGGCCGTTGCACCTGAGCCAATTCTGAGGTGAGACTGGCCAAACATCAACTGTCATAGATGTTGGGTGTAGCCCATGACCTTCTCCGTGCCCTCAACCGGTGTAACAATAAAAAACGGTCAAGGCTTGAGGTCCAAAGCACCTAGACCCAAATCTTGGGCTAGCTGCTTGTCAATCATTATAAGCTGAGCCCCGGAGTCCAACATAACACGCAAGGAGTTAGCTCAAATGGGATTGCCGTCCGTACGTCCAACTACCATGACTATATCGTCATTTACCAAAAGTACTACCCCTGAATATACACTACGTCGTTCCCATGTCGTTTGTGGGAGTCTGAAATTCCTACTTGATTGCCCCTACCAAAAAAAATTAGTTAATTTGTGAATTTTAGTCTTAGATAACCTGGAAAGTAGTTGGTATTACATAGAAGTAGGTTGTATAATAATTAGTGAAAGACGGTGAATCCTTAACTAGTTAATTAGTGGTAAAGTGGTGATAAATTGGGCCTTAAAACTACCAAAGTTGTGCCCGAAAAGACCTAGAAAGAATGACCGGGAAGGATCTCCGGAACAAAAGTCCAAATCACCACTTAAAGACTAAACTAACTAGTCAAAGTCTTCATCAACTAGATAGTATACTTAGTAGTATTAGTAGTAGTTGTTTAGGATTTTAGGATTGTTGTTGTAGAGGTTTAAGTCCCGATTTATGGGCACTTAATTTTATATGAGGAAAAGAAATAAAAAGACAAAAAAAAAAACGTATCTGGGAATCAACCCGAGTATGGTTGGATACCCGGGCTATCCGGGTGTCGCCGGGGTAGGGTCGGGCGAGCTGGGCTTTGCTTCAAACCCCAGCGGAGCCATTGCTACCCGGGCACGAGCCCGAGTATAGGCCCCCAATCCTACCGGCCAGCTGCGAAGGTGCACCCGCCAACACCGATCCCCCCTTCTAGTCGGCATAGACCCCCAGCCGCCGCCAGTCTCCTTCCTGACCCCTCAACACGCGCAACTTCTTCCCTAACCCCCCTCTCTCTCATTTTTTTCCTTCTCCCTCCTCTAATCTCTCTCTACCTAGTTTCTCTCTCTCTCTCTCTCTCTCTCTCTCTCTCTTTCTTTCTTTCTTTCTTGTAGAGTTAGAAGTTGAAGATTTGGGCTCTCAAAAAGAAGAGGTGGTGCAACAAGGTTTAGTGGAGGAAGAAGTTTTTGAAGAAGAAGTTTTTGAAGGAGATTTTTGAAGATTTCAAGGTGGTTGGGGAGACTTTGGGAGGCTTTTCAAGGAAGCTACAAGTGTCTTGAAGGTAGTAGAGGAGGTGCGTGCAAGCTAGGGATTTGGTGGAGATTGGTGACACCTAGGGTTTTGGTGGTGGAGGAGTCTTTTTGACAAGTTGGTGGAGATTCCTAGCCTCTAGGTGTCGAGGTGGTGCAAGGAGGTTTGTGGCCGTGCCGAGAAGATCCAAGAGACAAGACCAAGAGTTGAAAGAGGTTGCGGGTGCAACAAGGAGGTGGCAATAAGTTGGAAATAAAGGCACTTCATGAAGTTTGTCCATCCCGAACGACATGGCTCTACTGGTGTTGCTAACGCTTACGAAGGTTGACCCGAATAAGTGGGAGGGGACTACAAAAGGTGAATAGTTGGAGGAAGACCTCATCCGGATGGGTTGTAGAGGACTCTACGAGAAGCCTTGGGTCTTCCAGAGGCAACGTGCGGTGGCGGAGTTCCAGTCTCCCGGGAAGCCCCGGGCAGTCTACCAGGCCAATCCTCGATCTTGGACCATGGAGGTATGGCGCAACGTTTACTCTCTTCGTCGAAAAGAGGGGTGGATAACCGGGAGCTACTAGAAGAGCATGTATCGAGCCCTTACAATGGGTCGGAATGATACCGGAGCGACCAATACACGAATCACCGGTTGAGAAGGGCGATTGAGTTTCTAAACCCAATCCTCCATCCCAACCGACGTGAAAGAGTCAGGGCCCGATTGGCCACCGCCTACATCAAAGCATTTTTTGAGGAATCTTCCCTGGATTGGGGATCTTTGTTGGTTGAGGCAATTTTGCTTCAACTCCGCGCAATTCAACAAGGTGGATGCTCCAAAACCTTCTTAACCCCATATCTCATGCATATGTATGAGCATCACCATTGTCTGGAGCCGGAAGAGAAGAAGATGTGGAGACAAGAGATGACTCCTCAAGATCACTCTCTCCGAGATCCTCCTTAACGCCGGGAGTCCCGGTTGGTGTTACCGGCAACTCCATGGGAAGCCTCTTCATCTCAAGCAATCTCGAGTGAGGGAAGGACCACTTGATCTCACCCGGAGAAACCACCATCACCACTCGTGGCATCCAAGAAACTCACTCTTGTGGAGAACATAGCCAAGTTCTCCCGAGAGGTGACCCGGGATGTCCAAGAAATGGAGATAGAACTAATAGAGGCAAGGGGTGTCCAAAGGATTCTGTGAAAGATTTTTGGAGTGGAGGAAAACCACGACATCTTGCCCACGGCCTAGGAGAACCTAGAACTAGTGACCAAGATGAAGAGGGATCTCCGGGCCACCCAAAAGGAGCTCCATGACTCAAAAACCACGTCTTGAGATACTATCGTGAAGTTGACCAAGTTGTTTGCCGGTCAACCAAGTACCACCATACCTTTGCAAGCCTGGAGTCCGCCCCGAAAGAAGAGAAAATTTGTCTATGATAAATCTTCCTCCTTAGAGGAGAATGACTCGCCCATTCAAACACCGGTGAGTGGGGTGGATTCCCCATCCTCCAAGGAGTGGGATGTGAAAGTTTACAAAAGGAAACGAGGCCTCCCGGTAAAACTCTATCGAGAAGGAATCGGTTGACCTCCATTTCTCGCCACCGGATTTCTTGGTGAGGTCTTCAATGGCCATATTCTTTGATCTCATGGAGGCTCCTCGTATATCTATAGATACATCTCATCTATCGGTGGATACTCCCAATCCACCGGTAGACCTTCCAACTGAGACAGCCAACCTTCTGGTGGATTCCCTTGACCATGTAAGTACTTCCAACCTTCTTGACAATCCCTATATGGATCAACCGGATGAGACTTACGGTTGAGCCTTTGTTACATGTTATGTGTTATTGTTGATTTATCCCACCGGTTGATGAGATGTTGTTTTAAGTTGTTAGATTTAAACACTAGGGTGAGAGTAGTGATGTCAATGGGGCTCCATTGCGCACCCGATCACTACCACTTGTGTGGTTTTCCCGGCTACTTACTTTTGTTAGCGAATGGATCACTGGTCTCCAACCGGGAGTCTTCCAGTTTACGGGTCTACCAGTAATCCACCGGTAACTAGGCTACCCTTGATTTTAGGATCTAGATGCCATTTTGTCTTTTTGTGGATCTAGTTTTGGAGGGTAGCTATTAACTTTTGTGCACTCTCTAGATGCCATTTCCACCTTTTGGGGATCTAGTTTTGGAAGGTAGCTAGGGACGAGGCTATTTTGCGAGCTTAGAGTTGCGAGCAGAGAGCGGTGAGCCTTGGTTAGCAAGCCTAAAGCGCAAAAAGTAAGGAGTTTTGGAAAAAAAAAAAAAAATCTTAAATTATTTTGGAGAAAAAATATTAAATTTAATATGGCACTGCCCTATTACCGTGGAGTAGGTGGCTAAAACATTAGACAAGCCAAAATAATTTTTGACAATAAAGAGACTTCAAGAGGAAAAAATTGCAAGCCATCAAGAGAAAGGCCTATGACCATGGTGATAAGGTTATCAAATGATAAAAAGATATGATTCCTAAGGCGAAGGAGATAGAAGAGAAGTTAAGATAAACGTGTAGACAATGAGGAGTACTAAGTAGACAAAAAGTTGATAGCAAGAACGCAATTGAGGTGGATAAAAGAAAATGACTATGAAAAGCACTGTTATGGACAGACAATAATTGATATGGATAAGAGAGTTTATATGGGAAAATGGTGAGAAAAAAGGAGAATGAGAGGGTTATGGTTTAGAGATGGAAAGGGTCAGTTCAAGGTAGAGATATTGTCTAGGGGAAGTTTGATAGAGATTGAGCTAGGACATGATGTTTGAGAGAGGGACAACGAAGCTTGGAGGGATGCAGAGAGGAGTAGGGAGACCAAAAATCAATTCTAGAAGTGTGAAATACATGTGCACTAAACATCCATCCCGTCATTTTCATGTGATATACAAGAAACTTGTCATGAATAAAATGTTGAGGTGGCTTTTTTAGTCTCACCGCAATTTGTATAAAAGTGAAGGATAATAGTACCCTCTAGAGTTCTGAAGTTTATTTACACACCGTAGTGTATTAGAAGCAAAATCTGAAGGACTTGTTAAATCTCATTCCACGTGAAACTAGGAGTGTACATAAAGACATTTAGGTCCTAGTCAAATCCACATACTATGGTAAAGATGTAGTAGAAGTGCTTGCAGTATGTACATGCACCGCTCTAGTCACGTGACTTGTTTGACATCTCCGTGAATTATGGTGAGCCACAAGATGAGAATTGGTAAATCGTCAACATATAGCGTGAAACCTTTGAAATGCTACTAGACTGTAAAGTAATAATGCAGCCAGAGCTGGAGGCGGTACCACAAGGATGTCGCAGATCTTCGCAACTATTGATAGTGTAGGGACACAGTTGTTATGGTATTTAGAAGTTAGAGCTTTAAAATTGATGCGGATGTTCTTTCGAAATCTCATGGTGGGGTAGTCTAAAGGATTGAGAGGAGGAAGGCAGTTCGCAAGGTTCATTGAAATGCCTTTGCCAAATAGCTTCTAAGGATACATCTCCTCATGCTTGGCAAGTCTGAAGCCCCCACACTCGAGAGCAAGTATCTTGGACCTGCTAAGGTTTGTGCCATTCTTCACCAACGAGACGTTTAGAGATGGGGTTTTAAACCACTTACGGTCATCAAGGGTTGTCAACACAATAATTATTATTATTTCTATAGAAGAAAAACTACATCTTCTCTAGTCTGGCCTTCTTATAACATTCCATGAGGCCAATATAAGTTGGAGTAGCCATAGGTCGCCTATTCTATAGAATCCTTGCTACACATTTCTTTTTTCCCTACATGACAAAGCAAGTTTTTGTTGATGTCTTAGAAAGTCTTGCAATGTGCCATTGCTCCTTGTCACAATGAGTCTTGTAAATAGATTTCACATTTTGCACAAAAGGCAAAGAAGCCGGAGTCTTAGACAAATCAACATTGGTTGGAAGAGGTTTGCTTTTGGAGGGCGCGTCAAAGTCATCAACTATGAGATCAATAAATCTCAAATTATTATGCCATCTCCTAAGCCATGGACAGAAGAAATAAATCATTTGTGGGCGATAGGAGTCAAATTGAGAACACGGAGGGAGTTTTGTTTTTTGATTCACCAAAAAAAATTCTTCTTTACCTTCTAGATGAGGATCCCGTATGCAAAAAAAATCCGCACAAGGAATTGTGGCGAGAGCGGCACAAAGAACCTTTGCATTCTCGGTGTGCTGAGCAATACGATAGGCAATACGAAGTTGCAGTTCTTTTTGTCAGGACCAATTTCCGGCTTCTCACCCTTAAGAAACTGTTAGTAGGCAACCACTTGCATGAATGTCCGGACCATGTCATCAACAACGGCGACATACAAATCGTTCCCTCTTTTGCCGGACAATTGTAGCCATTTGTTGTGAACCGTCTATGTCAAATTACATGTTGGCATTTCCGCCATCTTAACATCGGACATATCCTTCCATGAAGAATTTTCAATAGCAATGACATGGCAAGTGAAGTTGAAAGTGCACACAAAGATTCAAAGTGACTATAGTAGTGCAGGGGAAGACGTAGTGGGCAAGAACGTTGCCGATGCTAGCTACGTTCAATTGGCAGAAAAAACAACATCTACAATGATACTATGAAGAGGCAGCCAATGTCGGCGGCCTATAATTGAGGTAAGGAAAAAACCAAAGAAATGAAAATTCACAAAAAATCATGGAAAAAAATAGAAAAAAATAATTTAAAAATGCATTTCCGATGTTGGCAATGTGTCATTGTAGAACGAAAAGGGAGAATTAGTAATAAAATAGATTGCATTACCAATGTTGGCGAGCTCATAATTTTGACCTTACTTGATGGCAGACTTCCCCAATGGTAGAAGGAATTTCTAGAAGAAATCTCCGACATTGACACTTTTCTTAAGGGCCTTTCATATATTTTGAAAAAGAAACTTTCAAAGGGGTGTTGATATCAACATTCCTCTAGGAGGCCTTTCCAATGTTTAAAAAGGAAAACTTCAAAGTGGGTGGCGACATGAGTAACCCTAAAGAGGGCCATCACATTGTTTAAAAGATAATTCCATAAAGGATGCTAACATTGGCACCGCTGCAAAGGGCCTTTCCAATATTCAAAATGGAACCTCTAAAAGGGACACCAACATTAGAACCCCTTTATATGATCTTTAATGTTTATTACTAAAACTTTAGAAAGGCATACTAAAGCACGTTTGGAAAGGGAACCTCCAAAAGAGGTGTCGACATTGGTACCCCTTAAGAGAGCTTTTCCAATGTTTAGAAAGAATATCTCCAAAAGTTGTACCAACAAAAAAATCATACTACAGGACCCTTCCAATGTTTATTAAGGAAACTTCCAAAATAAATGTCGACATCGACACTCCTCCAAAAGCCCCCCCTCAATGTTTGAAGCAAACCTCAAGAAGGGCTGCGAATCTTGAAATATGTTTAGGTGGGTCCCTTCAATTTTTATAAAAAAAAACCTCCAAAAGAGGAGCCGACATCGGCGCCCCTCAAGAGGACCCCTTAAATGTATATTAAAGGAACCTCCAAAAGGGCAGCCGACATTGGCTACCTCTAGAGTGTGCAACCACGCTCTAGATAATTTGAAGAGAATTTTGAAATGATATTACACTTTATCATCAGATGTTGAATGTATGAGTTATTTGCGGATGAAGTTATGACTTTCAAAACTTCATCCGTTGATAACTCATCCGTAAAGTGTTGGATGATTAAATGTAATACCATTTCGGAATTCTTTTCAAATTTTCCACAGCGTGGTTGCACACTCTGAGGTACCCAATGTCGGCTGCCCTCTTGGAGGTTTCGTTAATATACATATAAGGAGTTGTCTTCAAGGGCGCTGATATTGGCTCTCCTTTTGGAAGTTCCCTAATATACATTGAAGGGGTCTTCTAGAGAGATGCCAATGTTGGTGGCCCTTTTGGAGGTTCTCCTAATATACATTTGAGAGGTCCTCTTGAAGGGTGCCGATAACAGCTGCCCTTTTGGAGGTTCCCTCAATGAAAATTGCAAGGGCCGTCTAGAGAGGTACCAATGACGGCAGTTTCTTTGGAGGTTTTATTTTTAAACATTGGAGCTATCCTCTTCATGGATGTAGATGTTGGCATATGCTTTGAAGTTCTAAAAAAAAGGTTCTTTGGAATGGTATCAATGTCTCCATAGGTTGCTGAAGTAGCGGACTTGTAAGCAGACATTCAAATTCAGCCTCCGCTTTGTAGGTAGCTGATACAAGCAATTGCTAGTTTAGGTCAATTCTACTCTTAGAAATTCTCGCAGCTAAGCGACTGCCGTCTAGCAAAGGCCGTATAGCATGTTTCAAGTCCCCGCTTGGAAGATGCCGATATCGGCTGCCTCCGCATTGTGACGTGCCATTACCGTGTTTCAAAACATTAGTATCTTTTTCTCATCCTTCATTGCCTCCTTTGTTGATGCAATTTTACTTCGTCAATTTGTAAACAATTTGGTAATATCGTTCCCATGCAACTCAGATGTTTCAAGAGCAATTTTCTCATAAGTCAATTGAGTGGACAACGGAGAAATTGCACGAGGCGATTAACAAAGTTGTGATGATTATGAAGAAAGAAACAACATCTATGTTGAGGAAATTGTTGCCAATTGCGGACCCTAAGTATACTCCATAGTTCGTTGAATAAGTCAAGCCACATGACTAGAGTCACGAAGATGAGCCAAAGATGTCTTCAAAAAAGTTGGGATACCTCTCAACCTTTGCAATGGACGTGGCCACAAAGGTCAAGTGGCAAGTGTGGGAATCTGTTCCCACATGGTGCCGGAAGTTAACCTTAAAATCGGGCAAAAACAAAAAAATTAGTTAAGTAGTTACGATAGTTTGTGCTAGAATCACTAGTACAAAACAGGGAAAAAAAAAACCGCACTCGATTTGGAGTTGCGGTTCGTTTGACCACAATGTCGGAACAGTCAGCACTGTTCCTAAATCGGGCTGTCCCGGGTTTTTTGGCCATAACTCTTTCATGTTTGGAAGTTTTTGGACGTGTAATATACCGTTGAAAGTGCCTTAAAAACACGCTTCCAACGGTATATTACACGTCCACAAACTCCCAAAAATGAGGGAGTTATGGCCAAAAAACCCAGGACAGCCCAATATAGGAACAGCGCTGACTGTTCCGACAGCGTGGTCAAACGAACCGTAACTCCAGTTCGAGTGCGGTTTTTTTTCCCCTGTTTTGTACTAGTGAATAAAACCGATAGTCAGTTTGTAGGAATAAAGACGAGTGGACCCAGCTGAAATCCCTAATGGGGCCTAAAAGCTGCGAAACGGACAGCCAGAGAAGTTAACCGAATTCCGGGATAGTCTGTCCTCCGAAACTGTCATCCGGAGTTGTCACCATCAGTTGTCATCATGAGCCGTAGTAACGGCGAGACTACAAAAGGTTGTGACGCAAGGGGAAACCCTTTCTTTTCATTTCTTTTTCGTGAGTAGAGGTGCCGCTCCAGCGCTCTCTCTCTCTCTCTCTCTCTCTCTCTCTCTCTCTCTTTCTTGCTCTCTCCTAACTGCTGGTCCTTAGGGTTTGTAGTTTAGACGGTTAGAACGGACGTGTGTCCGTCAGGGAGAGTTTTTGTGAGGTCAGTGCGTCCAGGGACAACATCGAGGGAAAGTGAGGAAGTAGGGACATTCGATGAAGATGGTCCCCATGGCCAAGAAGAACAAAACCGACAAAGATGGGCGTGGGAGGCGAGACCAAGAGCCGGCCGCTACGCTTCCGCCCTAAACACGGGTTCTTCCGGAGATCCTTGCAGACCCGGACGAGTACAACCTGCTGAAGGAGAGCTTGAAGACCATGGGTTGCGCTGGCTTGCTCGAAGTCGCTTGGGGCATCCGGGAGGAGGAATACGTCCGGGAGCTGATAGGCGCTCCAGATGAGAAGTACAAAGGGTTGATGCGGGCCAACCGGAACTCTAGGGAGTTTCAGAGTGGACACATGCATACGACTTCCGGGCCGGCCGCACGAAGGTGGTGGAACGGCGGGACGAGTTTCTGGCGGAGGAATTCGGGGACAAGCTGATCCGAAGGAAGGCTACAACATCCAGGGCTTACGGCACCAGGATGCCTAGTTGGTGCTAGGGTTTCTAAACCCTATTTTCCATCCGGACAAGCCGAGGCGGGTAGTGGCGAAGTGGGCCTGCACTTTCCTAGGAGCACTCTAGGGGAAGATTGTCGAAGACTGGGGGACGTTCATGAGCGAGATGATCAACCGACTGGTGGCCAACCTCCAGAAGGTGAAGAGATCGGCAACCCCCATAGCTTCCTACGTCGTACACCTCTACTGCCACCATCAACAGCTCACCCTGACGGAGCAGAGGCAATACGACGAAGTCCTCAGCCTCTAGAAGTACGGAGGTGAAGAGTCAAAGGAAGGATCCGGAGGGACAGTGGAACCCGTGCCGGAAACAACAACCGCGGATACTCCGGAGGAAGATCGGAGGACTCAGAAGAGGCCTCGAGTTAAGGAGCCCTTGCCGAAGAGTCCGGACATCCGGAGCTCATTTGCATCATCCGAGGAAGATGAGTCTGGGCCGTTAGCAGAAGCCAGCCGGAAGAGGAGGAAACTTGACCCGGAAGACTCCCAGGCCCAGTTGAAGGAGATGGATGACCTCCTGCGCGAGGTTGGCTAGAGGGTGGCAGCCCTCAAGGACACCAACTACATTGTGACAACCGGCGTAGGGTAGGTCTTTCAGAGTCTAGGAGTCAAGCGGTTGGAAGACGCCATCAATTGGGTGGAAGATCTCCGGAGAAGGGAGGCTGATGTGAAGGCTTTGTACCTTCAGGTCTCCACCATGTACAAGTCCACCACGGAGCTGGAGAAGAAGGTAGTGCATCTTTGCCACGAGACAGTGCTAGCGGTAGTGGCCCGGAAACAGGCAGATGCAAAGGCCAATGCATCGGCAGCTGCCCTGACGGAGGGCGGGGAAGCCCTGAAGTTTCCAGTGGACGTGGTCAACTGGAGCCAGCTCTTCACCGAATTGGTGGAGAAGGAGAAGAAGGTAACCAGGGCCAACATCATCCGGTTTCTCCTGGATCAAGCAGAGAAGATGGGCCAGACCTGGGGGCAGATGCAGCTGCTGGTGAGCAACATCACTCCGGCGGACCCGGAGCACCAATCAGCTCAAGTACCGGACGACTTCATGACTTCGGAACGGACCATGGCCTCTCCGGAACCACCACAGCCCGAGTCAACTCCAACTCCTGGTACCTCAGTGAATCCGGAGACCCTCGATACTCCGTCACCTCGGACACCAGCGGAGGGCATTATATCTCCCAGCCCTTGTACGGGTAAGATACTGAAGAAATCTCCGTATCTGCTGTCGCCACCAAACATGCGCCTGCTAGACACCACCAAAGTCCGTATCCTGGAGACTGGCGTCTGGACCAAGGAGTCCCTCCAAAAGCTACAGGGACGTGGTCCAGGAGACCAAGTCAGCTTCCGAGCCAGAACAACCAGCACTCCCAATTCTGGAAGATTCACCGAAACAGCCACCTCCGGATTCCAGAGCTCCGGCGGCGAAGGTCTCTCCAGCGGCCGGACCATCGAGCCGGAAGGGCAACTCTTCGCCGGCAACAGCGAAGAAGTTCAAGGGCAAGGAGCGAGTTCCGGTGGAGATCTCCCCCTCGTTTAGAAGTGAGAGAAACCGGGCACCAGGTGCTCCGACTTAGGTTAGTTTAGGTGTAGCATTCTTTTTGGATTTAGATTCCGGATCAGCAGCGATTAACGATGGGGCTCCAAGTGCACCCGGCTGCTGACGGAGTCGACTGCCAGTTTTTGAAGTTAGAATAGGAATTCTGGAGCCAAAAACTTTTCCAAGATTATAGGATCTGAGATCCAATCTGGGACTTTTCTGGAGTTCTCGGATCTTTTAGATAAGATCTAACAGATTTCCAGTAGATGCAACTAGGAGGAAGGCTAATTTAGAAAGGACTTAGTTAGTACTTAGTGTTGGGGTTTTGGGGAAAAACCTTTTATCTTGTTCTTCTCACTTTGAATACACTTCGAACCTTCTTGCCAGACTTGCTTCCTCGTAACTTTGGTGTGAAGTGTAGACATTGTGCGAAACAGATTCATTCTTGTAGGTGTGATTGTGTGAGGATTCTTCCGGAAGTGGAGTGGTAACCTTGTTCGCTAGAGGGAAAGTCGGTCAGGATCTATGTCCGGAGATCACCTGGGAGAGTTGGAGGGCTATTGCAAAGGTGTGCATGGTAGTCTCCAGGGTCCAGAAGTAGCCAGGAGGGGAAGAAATGAACTGCAGAGGTGTTCCTGGTAATCTCTACGAAATGGAAGTATCCGTGTTAACCTGGATTCCGGGCAAGGCCGGAATTCTCCCCCAAGATAGGAAAAAAGTCTGATGCGTAGGTCTAGAGGAAATACCCCTTGTGCGTGGTAACACCCGCTCTGGAGAATTACCATCGTACTTACCGGAATGTCGTTGTAGTCCGGACTTGATTCTGTGTGTCCACGTCTGGAAGGCCCTCTGGGTGTTGTGAGAGTCTAAGTCTAGCAGTAACAATCAAATCACCGGTTAGCAGAGTAGGGAGAGTGGTGTTTGGTCACTATAAGTTCCGGGCAGTGGGTGTCTAGCCACTTTAAGTCACAAGGCAGTGGAAAATTCTAGCCACTTACACAGAACAGGATCAGTGGACTTCGGCCACTCCCTTAAAAACTCCAGAAGACTCTCTGAGGAGGAACAGAGACAAATCAAACTACCCTCCGGACTTCCGGAAACTATTTCTTGAAGCCGTTGTATGAAATCCTGACTCCGGAAGGATCCGGATCCATAATACATAAGTAAAGAGCATAGCTAACCCTTGAACAATTGTTGTGGAAGTTTAGATATTGGGAATATTTGAAAAAGAACATTAGGTCTCTGTGGGAACAAAACCGGAGCGGTTACTTTGGAAGCATATAGTGACGATTAGGTGCATTCCGGAGGAATACTGTCTCTACAAACTGCAATAGCTAGAGCAGTGGAAGAAGCCGGATTCTTAGTACGTTTTGGTGAAATTCCCTAAAGGATAATTTGCAGACCATTCCTTTTTTGAGTAGCTAATGAAGGCGACTTGGTTGGCACATGTTTGTTTCTATACCCCCAACAATTTTTATTCTAAATTAGTTCATATGACCTCATTAGAGATGCTTCTACAGCTTTCAATTGAAGTAAAGGCCTTGTTTGAGTTTACACTATTTGAACTTGTAGTGACAATTGACTTTCATCATTTAGGCTTTTGGAGAGAGTCTGATTCCATCAATTAAGAATTACAAGGAGCAGATGCACGTTCAGCTATAGAACTTGGCATTTATTGATAAGTAAGGTGTGAAGGGTGTATACAAGAACCGCGTTGCGGAATTGTAGTTCAGACTCTCATAGGCCATGACCCGGGTCTTATATAGATACTTCTTCTACATCATGTATACAAAGAAGGCGGCGTGAACGACGCCTGCGTATTTTGAAAGTTATCTAGATTGCAGTGGTGATAATTCTATCATAACCGAAAACATCCCGAAGAAGTGGGCCCACTCGTACTAGCATAAATGCGGGTGATACTTCGACTACCCAGTGACCAAGCCCCTATTGTTGACATCAAACTCTTAAATGGCATCTAGTCCGATTAAGTTGACACTAAGGTTGTCGTTCCTCCGCCGGATACTGCGGCGTCTGTGAGGCAGACGTGAGAAAAAAGAAGAAGGCGGCTCAAGCTGACAAGGCCAAGATAGAGAAAGCAGTGGTGGAGGCAAAAATAGCCGCGGAGGCTGAAGCTCCTATAAAGTTGAATGTAGTGGTTGCCGAGGCCAAAGCGAGCATGAAGCTCCTTGCTCAAGTTGCTATTGCTGAGATGACAACAAAGTATGCCGTTGACAATGAAGCCCCCGCAGCAATGGAATTGAGTGTCAACATATGTACCATTGATCTAGTCCACATTACCTTGTCTGTTGCGGTCACTGCCCGGAGCCATCACTCTGGCCCACCACCGTTGACATAGGATGGATGAAGTCCCCTCTTCTTTGTTACATAGACATTGAAGAGGTAGGTGGTGTCCGGTAGATCTGCTTCCCACTTCATTTTATCACATCCTACTTCAAAATTATTGAGCCCACGAGTTTAAGGAAGATAATGGAAGTGTTTTCTGGTGTTCACGATTGTCTACCAAATCTGAACAACTTTGTCCTTCAAATTGAATTCATTTTTCCACTTTTTGCACTTATGTCAATTTACTCATTTTTTGGTCTTTGTTCCTGAAATCCATGTCGGAGTTGCCAATGAACACAACACCTTTGTAGAGAGTGTGGCAACATCGGCACTGGTTCCACAGGGATGCTGTAGTGCGCAGAAACACTTCAGTAAAGAGAATGCCGACATTGACATTGATTGAAGGACATAATGACTTTGGGTCGCGACTCCATTTCTAACTTGATGTTGCCGTTCTGATCAAATTGCATTACTGCATTGCTTGAGAGTCGTCAATTTAGAGTTCTTTTCTTCGTCCGATTCAAACTCAATAATAGTTCTATTGAAACTCTACAACGGATAGAATTCTCCAACTATGGAAAATAGAAACACTACTCTGACACTACTCAACACGCTCTTCCCCTCCGAGTAACCTTCAAAATCACTCTAAATTAGTTCATGTGGATCTTTGCTATAGCAATCCAATTTGTGATCCCTCACTATGTCCATTGAAGCTATAATCCTAAACTTGAGTTCTTCTCAAGAAAATTAATTAATTACCAATATTGGTTCCACATATATGGTTGGAGTCCCTCAGTCCATAGAACTCATGATTAAAATTGCCGCTTAATTCAAATTCACGGTCTCACTCTTTAAATCCCACTTAATTGTTGGATAGTTAAAAGTCTTGATGAATAACTAGTTGAGATTCTATTTGAAATCCAACTTTGCTCTCCTCGTTTTGTGCAAAGAACCATTTTCATCAAAGCCCAATTCATCCACGGTCATAGGGTAGTAATACCCATTTGATCAGTCATTCTCTAATTTCACTTCTAGTGACTACTAAGTACATCTTAACAGCACTTCAATCTCCAAATCTTGTCCAATTTCCACGGCTATAGGATCCTATTCTAAAGCTTCACTTTTGCTTTTCCTTTAATTTTAACTTTAAAGTTTCCTAATCTTTTATTTTTTATCCTAAAATTCTCTATTTTTTGTGCTCTGGGCTCGCGAACGAAGGCTCCTCGCTCGTGACTCTACGCTCGCAAAATAACTTTCCCCGGGTAGCTAGTAACTTTTGTGTACTTAAGAAGCCTTGGGCTCTTGTATTAAGTATTCTTCTCTATGTTCCTTTGCTCGTGTCTTGCCTTCATTGTTTGCATCTAGGGTCTTTTGTTGAGCTTGTGTGAGTAGAGGTGGAGAAGGTTCAGTCCTCCTAGTGAGTCTTTGCTAGGATGTGCAAGGATGTAGCTTGTTGAGTGTTATGTGATTGAATGTGAGTAGAGGCTTCCAGAGGGTGTAGGATATCCAAGTTAGATAGGTGGAGTAAGATCCGGGTTCTACTTAAAACCCTTGATTGGTGGGATTGAAAAGAGTTGTCTATTGGATGGGATCCGGGAAGCCCTCGGCTATTTATGATAGCCTCCCTTAAGTGAGAAGTGTTTGGAATGGTGGGGAGGAGGGGTGACATCTCCCTTCTTGGTACATCGGGAGAGATCCCGGCTAAGCTTGAGTCCGGAGTATTCTAGGGTTTCTACCCTTACAGTGGATGAGTTCCAACAATCCCCGTGGATGGTTGTCTTGCTTATGTGATTTTCTTAGCATTCGATTGTTGTGATTCTTGTATGTTCTTTGTTTGATTCATTTAAGTGTGGTTGTAGTTGGAACCTAGTTTTGCATGATTGGTTTATCGGGACAAGTATTTAGTAGATTGTGAAGACCGGTAAACTGGCTACAACCTTTTTAACTCTTTCAAGGTTTAGACTTAGATTGTGGATATTATGGCCTTTGGACTGCGAGAATGGAGGGCAGTGACTTTCCGGGCATCGTAAAAACTTACCGGAAAACTACTCTGACATTCAACAGAGTTTCAATCAAACACTTGTGGATACTTGTTACGAGTCACTAAGGTACCGGGGAAGCCATCCTCCGGGATGTGCTGAGGTATTAAGTGTGGAGTGTTGTTAAGATTTAGAAAGTTTGACACACAATAAAAATTACTGGAAACAATCTGGTTAGGTGGGCTCGCTTAAGGTTAATTTCACTTAACTTTGAGAATTACGAGCCACTAGACTACGACACCATTTGGGATTCAACGTCAGAGAATTAAGCCACTCTAGAGATCAATGACTGATCCTTGAAGGACTGCTCCATAGATATGGAAGAGGCATAAACCTTAACCCCTAAAGGACCAAGTGTCCAAAACGGGCTTTTTGAAAATTCGGTCAGGTTCCTATGCTGTCAATTTCAAACATTCATCTTTGAAATTCTTACCATAGAAGGCCATTACCAAGACCTTAGTGGGAAAACAATTTTTTCCTAAATTAGACATTTGATGAAAAAATTATAGGGTTTTTAATTTCAAATGGGGAGGGCGGGCACCTCGCGCACCTCCAAAAACTTTTGAAAGGACACTCTATTGAAAGTGAGATTTTCAGTACTCGCAAGTAATATTATTTCCCTTCATGTTGTCAAAAAAAGTTCTTGTCTTTAGTGAAAAATAGCATACCAACCCAAGTCAAACATTTTCACACATTGTCACTCATTGTCGGGCAAGGTACCAAAAAAACTTCTTCTTTTCCACATAAAACCTAGAGATCTTCATATTTTTCACTTTTTATGTTTCTCACAACAATATGTAATGTAAACCTTTTTATTAACCATTCGGATTATCAATCGAAAACATATTAAGTTCAAAAAAAATTTAAGTGTGAATTAACAAATTTCGAGCCTCCACTCCTTGCACACTTGTTTTAAATATGCTACACCCTGTCTCTACCTCTAAAAATTGGTGTGTAAGGAGCTAACATCATGCTTAACAAGATGGTAATAGATTTAGACCTTGTGTAGTGAAATTTTTTGACACCAAGTGAAGTCAAAGTCTGCTGATCCACTAAACGCAGGGAAGAAAATGAACCGTTTGCTTGACTTCAAACACTATAATCTTTCAATCCGTGCGGTCAAAGTTTATGAAATTTTGTACATGTATTACTGAATAAGCCTTTATTGAGATCCTACGGTCAGAACTAAAAATAAAAGTTTTTGTTACCTTCTTTATTCATTGCACTAGAATCCATTAATTTTGAAGTGTTTTTGGTGTAAAACTGCCTTGGTACCTTAGGGGTTAAACTTAGAAATAGCCCTCTGTTACCAACTTGGCCGCATTGCCACCTTATCCTCCTCGACAGATGGAACCGTCATTACGTGCGACACCTCCAACGATGGCATGGGCACCTTGCTCTCCAGCATACTACCTGACAAGTGAAGTGTGAAATACACCGGATGGTTGAAAATCTCGTGTCAAAAAGTCCACATCCGCAAACACTGGCTACCACACCACCTCATATGCCAAGGTGTGCACGGAATCTCAATGAGTGGAAGAAAATGGTCGGACCGGGATTGTAATGTGAGCGGCAGTAGAAGTGGCCGCATTGGCAATGCTGAAAGAAAAAAGTAGCCGGGACTGACCAATGGGATCCGACAAACCTGCGTGGCGTATACAACCGCTACTATCCGGCATAGTGGAAGAAGGTGCTACGGCTTATGCGGTAGTTTAAGCACGAGTGGCGACTGTTGCCAGAACATCCCTTTAAGCTCAATACAAGTAGCAATCCAGGGCTGAAGATGAGCCCTGACCCTTTACCGGAGGCCATGTGTCTACCACTTGCCTAAAGAGGCCATAGCGCTCATCTGCTTCTTCAACTCTGCTAGTTCGGCCTGATGTGTCTTCAACCCGTCCGATCCAGCAGCTGGAGACCATAGGCCTTCTCCGGGTGAAGAGAAATGCAGTTTTCATCATCGTGGTCAGGCTTGTCATAGTGAGAGCATGTCACTGTCTACTTCCCCTTGCCTATAGTCTTCTCTATAGGCTTAACCGCCCCAATCTTCGACTTTGCCTTTTTCACCCATGCCATCTTCTTTTTGGGACAATTTGGAACTCCCTTCGAGTGACCGGCGCCCAACAATACACAACCTTTTCAGGTTGTGCCTCCACCAAGCTACGAGTAGTTGTAGCAAGCTTCTTGAGCTTGGGAGCCTCCAGCATTGAATCAATGAAGCCCATGGCCTCCCTCACACCAATGGCCTTTTCCAGGTTCTCCACTTTGGCAAATGCTTGCGCCAATGTCTCATTGCCCTTGTACTTGAAGAGAAGGTGCCAATTGATGGCCTCCTGCACCTTCTTCTCTTACTTGGACAAGAAGATCTGCACCAGCTGATGTTCTATGAAAACGTCGTTGACTTCCGCACATAACCGTGTCAGTCGGGTGTACATCATGGGGGGAGCATCCTCCTTCTCCCGGCATAAATTCTGGATGCACTACATCTGCTCAGGCCAAAATCTACCATACTCCATCTTCAAGTGCGCCATGAACTACGCTAGAGGATTGAAGGCTGGCGGATTGCCAGCTGCCACGAATCCTACACATGTGGCTATGGCCAAACGCGACATGGCCCCCATGCGAGACCGTTCGTCCACAAGAGCAACACCCTTGCCCCTTAAGTCCTCACTAGAGGAACTCTCGTCCACTAGGTTATTTAGACGAACGGAGCGGACGGGACATGACGTCCGTCCGGAAGCTTCGTGGGACGTTTGTAACTTTGAGGTTTTTTTTTTAAAAAAATCTACCTCTTTCACTATCGATCGCCACAGTCCCGGACTCCCAACCTGGTTATCTCGGTCGCGGCCCGGTTGCCGGTTATCTAACAAATTATTAGATAACATACTCACAAAGTTTCATAAATTTTGCCACGTAGATTGAAAGATAATAGTGTTTGAAGAAGAGAAAATGGTTCACTTTCTTCCCTGCATTGGGTGGATCACCACACTTTGACTTCACTCGGTGGAAAATTTTGCACTACACAAGGTCTAAATTCATTACCATCATGTTAAGCATAATATTGGTTCCTTGAACTCCAACTTTTAGAGATAGACAAGAGGTTTACCATATTCAAAACAATTGTGCAAAGAGTGGAGGTTCACAAATTGCCAACTAGCATATAATTTTTTTGTGAACTTGATATGTTTTAGATTGAAAATCAAAACCATCAATAAGAAGGTCTATACCACATCTTGTAGTAGAAGAAATAATAAGAGAAAAATATGAAGTTCTCTAAGTTTTATGAGGAAAAGAAGTTTTTCTGGAACCTTGCCCGACTATGTGTGATAATGTTTGACTTAGGTTGATATGCTATTTAAAAAAATTAAAGACAAGAGATTCTTTTTAAGATATGAAAGGATTCAAATAATATTACATGCTAGTATTGAAAATCTCACATTTGATAGAATGTCCTAGCAAAAGTTTTTGGAGTTGCTCGACATGTCCACTCTTGGGACATTCTTCTTTAAGATGGCATAACATTTTTATTGAATGTAAGATTCAATAAATAATTGTACTCACACAAAGCTTTTAGTAATGTCCATCTACAATGAAAATATCAAAGAAGCATGTTGTATTATAACACTTGTTGTAATATAACACTTGAGTCATAGGACAGTGGACACTACACCGTTCCGTGAATACAGTGTAGACCAGACTATTTGAAATTTCCTACACTAGTTGAAAATTTACATGCAATTGATGATTGACACACACTTGCTTGAGAACAAATACCCAATCAGAACTTGGCATGCACATGCTTTGATGGGAATTAGTGTGGGTGATCTACATCAATAATCCCTCTACACTATATTCAGTGTTTAGTGTAGTTATCAACAAGTGAGTCAAAGGACAGTGGACACTAGAATAGAACTACCAACCCCTTTAAATTTTCAAACTGTAGATTTGGAAGGCAAAGACTTCTTTGATCAACCTGGAGAAATCCCAATTCCTCCGCCTCACAAAATAAAATTCACAATAGTCTGATGGTGAAAATCGTAGACTTTGGAGGTTACTATACTCCACCATTCAACATAATCTTTCATAAGTCAAATGAAACTTATTCAAGGATGTAGTACATTGAAAGTTCTGATTGAAACACAATGTGGATTAAAAATGTATTGAAATTTAGCGAGACTTGCACCTTTGGATTGAAGATTCTTCAACCAACAACTTTCATTTGGTAATTTTAATATTGAGCCTTATCAGTTCAAATACGACAGCATACATGTAGAATATTGTGGTCATGAGTCGTACCTTTTGACGTTAAAGGGTTAGAGACAACAGCCCCATAGGTAGTTACTGTTGAAGTAATTTTCCAATAGCTAATTTATTGATAGTTCATCGTTGCCTGATCCATTGATTGCATTGACCCCTTTATCACCTAATATGTAGACCATGAGGCAGTGGGAGAATCTACGAGGGTGATAGTTTATGCAAAAACATCACCTACACAACAAGTACATTTCAATGCGACCCCACTTCATGGAAATCACTATAGTTTGTCAATGCTTGCATCGATTGGAGATCAAAGAGATATGTTGGAACGCTTCCTCAGCGCTCCAAGTGCAATCTAAGTACGACAACAACAACGGGAAATTGTAGTGAAAGTTACAACACTTAAAGCACAAAAATTGACCCTGCCTAGGCCTCATATGCATTAAAGGGTTAACTTGCCTGGATCTATGCACTTTTGACGAATGCAGACATACACTACGCCACTATCTAACAGATTTGCAAGAAGGAGATTTGGTGCGGGTTGTGCAATATTCCCTCTATATTTTTTTGTAGAAAGCATTTTCCCAATTTGTTGACTTTTGTAGGTGAGCTATCGGCACGCAATATGTATGGAGAGTTTTTGCAATCCACTGGAGGGATCCCATATTGGACCATTGATGCTTTTAGGGAAGGGTGTATATGCCACATACAAATACACCATTGTACAATACTTAACCCCTAAATTTCCAAGAGTCTCCCCGGGGGACTCTAAAAGGTTCTGGCAGGTTCCTATGGTGTAATTTTGTAACAATTTTCTTTGATATTTTTAACGTAGATGGACATTATTAGAAGCTTTGTGTGAGTCCAATTTTTTCCTCAATCCGACATTTAATGAAAAAGTTGTAAGGTTTTGAAGTTCAAATGGGGAGAGCGGGCACGTCGGGCAACTCCAAAAACTTTTGCAAGGACACTATTGAATGCAAGATTTTCAATACCAGCAAGTAATATTTTTTCCTTTCAAATTTTCAAAAAAATCTCTTGTCTTTTGTGGAAAAAAGCATATAAATTCAAGTCAAACATTTTCACACATTATTGCACATTGTCAGGCAACGTACCAAAAATACTTCTTCTTTTTCATATTGACCATTTGGATTTTTTACTTGTCAGTACCAAAAAAACATATTCACAAAAAACTTTGAGATCATCATATTTTTTTACTTTTTTTTTTCCGCACCATTATGTGGTGTAAACCTTCATATTGACCATTCGGATTCTCATTCTAAAATATACTAAGTTCACCAAAAAAAATATAACGCAAATTGACAATTTTTGAACCTCCACTCCTTGCACAAATTTTTGAATATGCTACACCCTTCTTCTACCTCTTAAAATTGGAGTACAAGGAACTAATACCATGCTTGACATGATGGAAATGAATTTAGACCTTGTGTAGTGCAAAAGTTTGACAGTAAGTGAAGTCAAACTTTTGCAAATCCATGAAGCGCAGGGGAGAAAATGGGCCTTTTTATCTACTTCAAACACTGTAATATTACAATTTGTGCAGTCAAACGTTATGAAATTTTTATGTAAGTTACTTGAAGTCTTAATTGAGATCCTACAATCAAAAGTAGAAGTAAAAGTTTTTTGTTTCGTCCTTACTCATTGCACTAAAACAAGCAATTTTGAAGTGTTTTTGGTGTGAAATAGTCAAAGAAATTTAGGGGTTACATAGTTAATTGTTGCAAAACTTATACAAACCAAAACACAACAATCTTCCATAGTATAAACTGGGTTTATTTCTGCGAATATTTTACTGTATACCGTGTATAAACTAAGATGCATGGTAGGATTGTAATCTATAACTATGTGCTGCACAAGCTGTAAATCTGCCGGCGTATACAATAATATACAATTACCTAGTTATTGTACAGAAGAAAATATACGGATCAAAGAGCCTCATTTCCTAGCCTTCAGTTGCAGCTCTGACGTTGCTGGAGGTGGCCCTTTCCTAATCTTCACTCCCCCACAGCTTGCACACTGAAAACACAGAAGTTAGTGCATTAGTCACAGTCAAATAGTTTCAATGAAGTGAGGCAAAGATACCATAAGTTGACCTCTTTTCTCATTAGGAACAATTAAAAGCAGCAGCCCTAAATGGCTCTAAATACTTGTTATCAGCACAAAGGCAGCTAAGACTAATTATCCAACATGGCCTCTCCTTCCTTTTCATTCTCAAAGATGGCTAAAAGTAGTTCTAACTCGAGTGTAAAGACCACCAAGCTCAAGGAAGGCTCGACTGGTTGTAACTTGAGTTTAAATACCATCAAGGATTCACCACCATGCTCTTCCATTGATTCAAGACCATTACGGGCAAACAAATCTGAATAAGAAGGGGGTGTTCCAATGACATTACAAATGAGCTAGTGATGGAAAAGAGAGAAGAGGTATACCTTCTTCACACAACGTCCGAAGCAGAGTGGGCAAGGATCGTCCTTGTGCAGAAGCTTCCCTTCCCAAGTGAGTACACCACGGCCATTACAAACATGACACTGTTCCACGCCATACCCGTCACACTTCTCACAAATTTTCTGCCACGAAACACACCAACAGCCTTTCAGCTCAATAGAAACTTCTAGAGAGGGGCCAAACTGTGTATCAATGGAAAGAAGCTCATTATGGAGTAGTTTGTAAACTCACCCAAAGTTTATGGAAGACACCCCCTCTTTTTCTCATCAATATCAGTTCTAAATAGTTCTCAATTAAACTAACATCAGCTAATATTCATCAGGGTATCTCATGCAAACTCTTCCTTTACTCTCGAAAATGGCTTAACTTACGTTTAGAGGCCAGCAAGCTCTTTTATGATAAAGGTAATAATTGAAAAACCACCTAGGCTTTCTATTTAGTTACTAGAGTGTAAAAACATATCAAAAGAGGGGGTATCTTGGTAAAACTTTAGGTGAATTTTTGAACGTCTGAAATCAGAATGGATGGCGATCAAGTCAAAGTAGTAACCTGTGGCGTTCCAGGCAACAACCCCTGTTTTTCAACAGCAGTTTTCACTCCCAGAACCGCAACTGCAACCGCCATGACAAAACCTATTGGCCCTGTGAACACAAAACGTCCGTAAATGAGTCTCACGTACAACTGCAAGGGGCAAAAAGAAAGAAAAGCAAACAGGGATATAATTTTCGTACCTGGAACCTTGGAACTACTCGGAGGATGCCCAACTGCACTCAATGTGTGAGACACTGCACGCCTTCCAACCGATGAAAAACCTTGAGATAATGACATGGACGGTGGCCTGGGTCGTGCTCTTGCTCTTCCTCTCGCACTTTTCTTCATATCAATATCATGTCCAAGGTCTGAAAAAACCAAAAAAGAGACCAACATGAGAAACGAGAACCAGCAAAAACCCATCCTTGAATTATGATATCTGGTTCTTTTGTAAAACCACCCACAATTTCAATGACATACCCCTCTTACCGATTTCCACTCTTGGATCAACGAAAGAGCTTGGTGGTCTTAGAGCTTAAGTTAGACAGAGTTAGAGCTGCCTTTGAAGATGAGAGGTCATGTTGTACCATGAATCTTAGCTGCTTTTTTCCTCTTTGAGAAAATGATGGGTACATTATTGAGAGCTGATTTTAATGAGAAATGAGGTCAAAGCTGATGGTATCTTTAAGAAAACTTCACTGACCTAAAAGTTTCTCGGCACGAGCTCCATCCCCATAAGCAGCAGTTGCAGGATCTTCAGGCGTTGCATTTGCTTCTACTTTGTTGACATGCTCCTGATGCTGAGTTGGAGCATCTGAAGTGCTCCATGCGCCGGAGTCGTTCAGGTCATGTTCGGTGTTCCGGTCACTGCTGCGCTTGGCATTTCCAAAGCTCTCAACCAACGGAGAGTACAGTGATCTGAACATCAAAGCACAAATTGTGAGTCCCTGAAGTAGCAACAAACAAGAGGGACCGCACTACCACAGAAAAAGCTCCAATTAACAGTTTTACCTATTATGATCTATATCCGTTGATATATTGGTTTTAATTCCTTATGTATCTTAAATAATGAGGAGCAGAGGTCAAATCTGAACTTCTATTAGCGATATATTCCCTGTAATTTTCTAAGGACTCGATTGAAACATGGAGAGAAACGATCAACTCTAGAAAAGAAAGTCTCAAACTTGGTCCACCACACTCGGTTGACAATTCACACTACTTCATTCATGAAAATAAATCTGGCAATAATCCAAAAACAAACTGGGTTGTGAATTTAGACTGCTTCGTTCACCACACCTCAAGAAACAAATCTTTACCACACCTCTGGAAACAAATCTGGCACTGATCCGGAAACAAACCTTGTTACAGACTTGAGCTGCTTCCCTCCACGACGCCTCCTACCCAGACTGAGCTTCGACACTCTTCCCACAGGAGAAGCAGCCCCAAATCCACGCCCGGTCACACCCACAACCTCGTCTTTGGAGCCACACCTGCAGCAAAATGCACATCTCTGCAGGTCCCATACAGCCGCCACTGCCATCGCCAAAGCTTCAACCTCTCTCGAATAGTGCACAAACTAACCTAATATCAGGCAAGAAAACCTGAAAGACTTTCGGCTCTCCGAACTCTCCCAACTGTCCCAACTCCAGCAAGCAGTGCAGGATTCAGCGCAAAAGTTGATCCTGAAATCAAACAAGAAAACCTTAAGCTCTCACTCACAATTGGGTTTCAGTTAATGATCTGAGCTCACTTCTCTCCCTGATCTATTGGATCCAGAAGGCGTGGAAACGTGATCGGTACATACGGTAATATCCAAGATCACAGTTTTGGAAAAGATGTAGTAAAATTAGGGTTCATCCAATCTGACACAACTTCTGGAAAGATTTTCCGGATAGAAGAGTGGATAGGATGCACGCAGCGCTGAACTTACTGATGCGAGTTGGGTGAGATGTTTTGAGTTGAGGAGGATTGTGGACCGCAAGCTACCATCAGAAGCGGTACCAAACGTTATGCTTGGATTGGCACTCTCCCCTGAGATCTCGAAACATGGAGATCTTTCTCGGTCTGAGTTCTGGCTTAACCCTTTAACGACCATGTACAAATCTGAAATGTACCTAGCGCAGTTATGTTTCCGTCTGCTGTTGTCGTTTCAGATTTTGTACATTTTTCCTTGCCGTTAAAGGCTTAATCTTTGCCTTGCATGGGGCCCTGAATTTTTTTACAATTTAATAGTTTCTGCACAACAACATCTACCCAAAGAGTACATTTATTCATCCACTTTTTTTCACATAAATCATTGTAGTTTGTTATTGCCTCAACCGATAGGAGCTCGGGAAGATGGATTAGATGGAGGAAAGTAAAGCACACAACCGCTTCAACTAAGGATGGATGACCTATAACCACCAACTTGCGCTTGTTGACCTATTTATAGCGTTTGTATACATGGTAAGAATTTTTTTGGGAATTCAAAATAGGATTTCATGAATATTGCAATTGTCACGACCATTTATTTTTTCATATTGAAATTGCTACAAATTTTTTAAGTGGATAGTAAGCCGTGACCCATTCCTCCACATACAAAACTCTCTACTTCCACAGTAAGTTGTGCTAATGACCACTTGTCAAAGCACCCATCACTTTGAGCACAAGAGACTAAAACCCAAGAGCTGTGAACCAATTATAAACTAAGACCCAATTATAAATTAACTTTCCTAAAATTTCGGAAATGGGGTGGGCGGTTGGGGTTGATGGTGGTGATAGGTTATCCAACCTCAGTGCAAATCAATCCAACAGTTCGATTAGTTGTGGCTCTCAAAATTGGTCCCCTCGTCGTTCAAGGGTTAAGTTGAGGCCTAGACATTGTTATCGTACTAAATAAACTTCGTAGACTTCTATATCGTCCATCCGCTGGGCCAAAATGACGGCTCATCGATGGCGCAAATAACCGTCAGTGTACGCTTCATTTCAAAGTGTAGATAGTAGTGTAAGGATCTACGAATATGGTTGGATATTGTCCGTCTTGGGCATGGTACACGAAGGTGTTGAGGTACCTCAATTCCACGTATATCTGCCAAGAACATACATCTGCGCTTCGGAAGTCTTTTGGGCAGTTTGTTGTTATTTGGAGATAGAAACACTTAATACCGGCACCTCACGGTTTAGGAAACGATAACTCAATGGAATCCAAACCTGCTATTCTTTTCAAATACACCGTGAATCGCAATTCCAGGTTTGAGTCTCTGCATCTATGAAAGCTTCCATCTAAATCTATTGGGGATTGGCGATTTTCGCTGGAGAGTTACCAGAACTCTGACTGGTAACTTGAATGGACGAGGAACGATTGCCAACATTCGTCGCTAGATGAATTCATCCGGGGTAAAGAAGTGGCAGCGGACGCTCCAGCTGGCGCTGAAGTGACCTCTTCCCGGCGAAAATCACCAGCATAAAGCATGAGTAGCGTGGCTCTCTCCCATTGTCATAATTTTAACGTGACACGCATCAATGTATCTGAAATGCATCATCCCTTCGAGAGCCCACCATGTACGTTTTCATGAGAACGAACTCGTCCTTTAAGGTAAACCCCCCCATAACCGTCAAGTTAAGCAGTTTGCATATATAGAGAACCTAGATAATAATTAAATTATTTTCCAGTGATAGCCAATAGAACTACAATTTCAACCCATATTTTTCCGATGTGTTATGAATTAGTTATGAATTTTCAAAGGCACATGTGAAGAAAGTTGGATGAGCGTCAGTAAGTGGGGGCCATGGCCCTTCCACAAATGGCCTAAAACCGCATGCATAACAACCAGAAACCAGCAATGAGTCAACCTTAAACTAATTCTAGAAATATTCCATTTTCTCCACTCTTGCATGTACAATAAGTCTAGAAGATCCCATTCCCCTAAAACCACCAACTGTGCATCCAATTCATGCCACCCTTGCCTTTACTCCCGCCATTAAAAATAGAGAGTTGGTTACATGTGCATGTAGTGGCGGTTTTTAGTGAAAAAGTAGTTGTCGGCCATGGGATATTGGCGGTTTTAGGGTGGCTTACCTTAAATGAAGTTTTCAGCGTGTTCCAAGTGTTGTCACGGGTTTGGACTTGAATCCTGTATGTTCTAAAGTCCCAGGTAGGTTTGCCGAGGTTATCAGTAGCACACTCCCCGGGTATCTCATCATGTATCTGTAGAAAGATGAAGCATACCGTTCACGTTGGCGGGGGTTTTGGACTTGAGCTTTTCCGTCATTGGGTTCTTTATTAGAGTTGAGATCAGTGTGTGAGACGATGAAGACAAGGTGGTAGCGCTAATGGAAATATGATTTGGGATTAATTCAAGGCTTTTGGAGGTTTTTTGACGGTTTAGGAGGAGTTTTTGAGCCTGTTTTGGAGGGAGAAATAATGAGGTTTCACTTGTGTGGCGGATTGGATGCGCCGGACTGGATTTTGGCCAACATCGTCACGCTCTCCCACATTGTAAGTGCTTTCTTTTTATCGAAGTATGTGAGAATTTGATTTTTTATTTTAAATACCTGCTATTGTGTTGGGAATTGAATTTGAAGTCTTAATTCTATGAAAGTGAAACAAGAGAACATAAGGAGTCATATGAGTAGGTAAAGTAAGTATTACGTTTCGGGTTCAGGATTTAAGTTAGGATTTAGGGTTTAGGATTTAGAAATTACTGTTCTGATTCTAGGATGGGGTTTTTTGGAAGCCATCAACGAAAGTGAAGGTGCTTGTGGAGCACATCATACAACGAATCGCTGAAGGAATTTTCGATGTAAGATGATCCGATTCAACCTAACTTAGTTAAGAATCTCGGTTCAGATTTTTTGTTCTTATCTGAAGTCTCTGCCAACACTCTCATCCTCCTTTTTCTAACTTGTGTGTGCAGTACGAAAATGCGTTGAAGATCACAACTGATGCGTCACTCGGTAAGAGTTCCTTCCACGTGATAGGCTGGTCATTCCCATGGCTTGAATCGGTATGTGAAAGCTGTGAGGTGATGTAGAGCAGGCGTCTCCGAGGCGAAGGCATGCATTGCAGCGCTCCATTTCATGGTCTCAAATGCTGCCAAGTTCGATGTAGAAGATTCCACCCTCACTCGTGAGTTGCAACAGCTTGGTCTACCAAAAGGTCAGTTCACTTTCATTGCAAATCAATTGTACTTCTTGGTTGAACTCTTTTAAGCACACAATCATCTTCATTTCTGGTTAATTGAAAATATGGATATGATATGATGAAAGGAGCTCATTGCCAAAGAGTATAAGGACATCATAGAAACATATTTAAATTAACACACATGACTCTTTCTGTTTATCAGGGCCCTTTCATATCATTTTATATCTTGTTTTTCCTCCTATTCATGTGATGTGATCCGGTTGCTTGAAATGTCTTGCCTGATATGTATGTTTCAGGCTAACCTTCTCAAATTGATTATGTAGAGCATACTGATGCTGTTGTAAGACCATATTGGGAGCAAAAAGAAACTCTTCAGACGAAGCTCCTGCAGGAGAGTTTACAGCGTAAGTCATCATTAATGTCCAAAGCATTTATCTGCTGAATATTTATCAAATAGTAGTATTACAAGTCAAGAGAGGGGTATCTTAATGAAACTTTGGGTGACTTTACAAATAACTCAACTATGAGTTTAAATCTTCTTTCTGTATGCAGTTCCTTCCCTTGAGGTCAAAGCCTGGCAAGTACAACCCGGTGATCCGAAGAAGGTCGTCATGCGCTTGAAATCAGTCAATTATGTGCAATCGAAGGACCAATCTGAAGACTTCGTAGTATGTATGACGGCCGAGAAATTCCGAGTGCTCCATCATGGTAATTTTTACATTTTCTCAAGATGTCGAACAGCAATTCACAACATGAATTTCAAAGAATTTTTTACTACAATGTGCACTACTTATAAAGATGGTATTATTCTAGGTACAATCCACGTGCAATTGCAACAAGTGTCGCTATCAGATATGTTCTACACTGATTTTCTTAGCCCTTACATTGGCAGAGTTAAAGGCAGCAAAAGCCTTGATGGACGCATACAACTAAACTGGAACAACGTTTAGCAACACCTAGCATGGGATGTGAAGCAAAGAAGCACACATTCCAGGTTTGCAAATCTGCGCAATCGTTTCTTTTTCAAAAATCTGTCAACTTCAGGGTGCAAAGATGTACACGGTGTTTTTTACTTTCGTATATGTTGAATCGTACTATACACCTGGGATGCTGATAAAGAGTTGACGTATGAATGTGAACTCACGCGTGCAAAAGTGACTCTGTTCGCACACTGAGCTGAAGGGGCTCCAGAACCTCGGTGGTGCCTGTCAATTCTTCGCTGACCGCCCACAATGAGTAGGAGAGTTTGCTATTCACGGCTCGTGCACTGGGGTTCACCTTGCGGCTGCTCTCGTAGTAGCCACCGGTCTTGCCTTCCATTTCGTAAGCGTTTGCTCGGTAGACTGCTGTTGATGCCCCTCCTTCAGGAGTCTGTAGCACATCCATGCCCACCCCATTAAGAACTTGCAAACTACTGGGTTAGTGTGTTCAGTCACCCAGCACTCCTTTTGTTTACTTCTTATGTTACTCTTTCCTCACTCTAACTAGCTATTCGAGCTTGGTAGTCATTCCAATATGTTTCAGTACAAAAGAGCTCGCTGATCTTTAAACTCAAGTTAAGAGTGAAAGAAAGAGTTTTTATGAAAGTAGCCACGAATATTAATTATCTTTCTCTCATCTGAGGTGATGTTAAATAATGAGTACGAAACAAAAAAGAAACTGGAGGCCACCGTTTACTAGCTTAATTGAGATGCTCAAAATCTTAGAGTTTATAAAGAGCTCTTCGTCTGACCATGTATTATGTGGGGATTCTCCAGAAGCAGACCCAGTGCTTTTGTCACTACACCGTTCCCTGAATATAGTGTAGACCAGACTATTTGAAATTTCCTACAGTAATTTCAATAAACGCAAATTAAAGTGGTCCACTTGAATTTTCCATCCACATCAAATCATGTCCATTAGAAATAGTGTGGCTTGTTTCAAAATTAAAGACACAGGAATTGATGTGGATAAGTTTTTACAAATTGTACTCAAAACCAAAATTATAACATAATAACATGATAATAACATTATATAATAATATAATAATAACATAATAAAATAATAACATAATAATATAATAACATAATAACATAATATAACATAATAATAATATTTTATAACATAAGAATATAACAAAATAGTTATATAATAATAACATAATAATAATATAATAACATAATAATAAAATTAAAAATAACATATTAATATTATATACAATAACCAAAATTGATGTGGTCTACCTCAATTTTCATCCAAAACTAGAATTGATGTGGTCCACATCAATTTTCATCCACATTACCTATACCTCCACACTATATTCAGTGAACGGTGTACTGGCCTGAGCCAAGAGGGTGAAGACAAATTATTCCTCATTGATTGGGGAAGAATGTACCAATACAACTGCAATAGACAAGCCCAACTGCAAACGTCAATTGACAAATAAAGCTTCACATTACTGGTAATCGCACCTAGAGATATTACTTCTCCTTGAAAGGAAGGGGCCCACATCCTAACATTTCCGATCTCCAGGTCTCAAAAGGAAATTACGGATTTTTGAGATGAGTGAAGTTATCAGTTCTGAGTATTTCCAAAGAGGGGTGTCACACCAATATCCTCAAAGATTGCATTCCATTCTGCCCTTATTTCTCGCCACAACATCTATGGAGATGTAAGAGGTGTGACTACCACTGTTGCAAGAAAGCCTGAGTTTCTAGACTAAAAAACTTACCTCTGTGTCAACAATACCCGGGTGCATACAGTTTGATGTCACAGGAATATTCAAAGATTTGTATTGCCGCGCAAGCTCGTGAGAAAACTGGCAGTTGGCCAATTTAGATTGTCCATAAGCCTGCCATTAATTGTACTCTGCAGGCAAACGACCAAAAAAATTAACTTAAATTCTAGATCTTAGAAGTACCATGTTTGTAGGTGTCCATTATTTGATGACTGAATCTAATTTCTGCTCAAATTTGACGGAGCTATGAATCTAGTTTTCCTTGAGCTCAAGGAATGAGAAATCAATCTTGAAAACATGCAAGGGTTTAACTACTGTGCTCATGAGGACAAAATTGTTTGTTACTGTAGCTCTTTAAATCACTAGAAAATCTTTAAATTAAGGGTTTAATTCAATATTATTGGAAAGAAGAAAGCTTGGAGTATTTATGTACATAAGAAGTTTTTATTTTTACATGTTAAGGTTCATGGTGACATTTTCTATTTTTTATTTAGACACTTAGGAGTGGGTAGCCAAGACTTACTCTGGTTTATATAGTTGAGATCTGCAAAGTCAATATTCCCAATTTGTTCAGCTGCCGAGGACAACATCACCACTCTCGACTGTGCGCTGCAAAACCAACTTCAATTCGGTCAAAACTAGCACTTACAATGAGCTTACTCGTAAAGTGAAGCAAACATACCACAAGATTTTACCTCTGTTTTTGTTTTACAAAAACTGAAACCAGTTCTAAATAGTTCTAACATCTCCTCAAAGAGGCAGACGTCAGCTATTATTCATGACCTCTTCTTCATTCTCAAAATAATTCTAATTTAATTTTAAAGACCACCAAGCTCTCCTACTAATCTAATGTGGTAGCTAGTAAGAGTAAACAAATAGCAAGAAACCAAAGAAGAGATACCTTAGGGCCGCTTCACACTTAGTGGCCAAGTCGAGAGGCCGTCGATTTCCACCAATGAGATTGCTAGAATGGCCAAAGTCCAGACTTTGGTCCTTCACACTTGTGCCCAAACTCCAAAGGCTGTCGTCCTACATGGCAACACTTTTGGGTTGTTTTGGCGCCAAAGCGAAGGCCTCTCGAGCAAAACTTGGGTCGCCCATTTTAGTCGACCCAAACTCCAATCGAGAGTCCGTCGATTTTTTAATTAAAATAATCAAAAAGTTTTTTTGGCTGATTTTTACTGGCTGATTTTTTCGGGCTGATTTTTTTTTGGCGTAATGATATGGAGTTTGGAGTTTGGACTTGGCCTTTGGGGCTTCACACCACGACTGGCCAAACCTTCAGTCTATATTATTTAATGTATTTTTTTGGCAAAAAAGTTTGGCCTCTCGCCATAGTTTGGCCACTCATTTTGACAGTCGGCCTCTCGACTTGGGCATAGTGTGAAGCGGCCCTTAGAAAAAAATTTGGGTGACTTTATAAATAATCTAAAAGAAAATGTGAAAATATTTTCTCACTCACTTAGTACCGAAAATTGGAGTGGCAGAATATCCCTCCCATGCATGTCAGGATAGAAATTGACTTACCTTGGTGAAGCACAAGAAATGAGCTTCTCAAGCGACAAGGTTGTAAGTAAGAAATGACCCAAATGATTCACATCCAAGGTCCCACTACACTAAAATTTATGTTTAGTGTAGTATACACTAAATGCGAACTCATACACCAATTGCCAACGAGGCATTTAGTGTAGTGACAAAACCCTACACTAAATGCCAACTACTACACTACTTGTCAATTTTAGTAAATATTTCAACATAATTTTTTCACTTGTGCACATTTAGTGTATCAATAGTAGAAGTATAAAAAAAAGGTCCAGCAGTCGAGGGCTGTCAGGGTATCTTATCAGCAGCTTTCAATTGGCCACAACTCATTCATTATAAACCCGAATTGGACATATGAGGTGTTTTTTGGCATCTACAGAAAATGTAGATGCTAAAAAACACCTCACTTGCCCAATTTGGACAAGTTTTGAATGAGTTATGACCATTTGAAAGTTACAAATGAAGATAAGCATGGGCTGGAATGATTGGGGGATTGATTGGGGTTTGAGTGAAGGTTACATTAATGACATTGGTAGCTAACACCAATTGTCAACTTCTTTACAAATAGTGTACTAGGGTAAGTACACTATTCGTACCACTACACTAAGGGGCGGTTTACACTATAGACCAAGAGCCATGACCAAGGAAAATGGATTAATTCCATGGTCACACTTCATGGTCACACTTCCATGGTCACATTTCATAAAAATGTCATTTTTAAAGCCCTTGGGCCTCTCACTAAGTGTAAACCGAACTTGGACCGGGAGGAATGACCATGTACTAAAAAGTGGGCATGCTGATTTTTTTAATGAATGCCTAAAAAGGGCAATATTTCCTAAAATAACAAAGAAAATAAAACAAGCCAAAAAGACAAAAAGGGTGGCCGCCATTGTATCTACAGTAACGTTAGGCCCCCTTCCCAAAAAAAAAAAAAAAAAAAAACGATTAAAAAAATAATAAAACTGCATTTCAGGCCCATGGTCCCCTCGTTTCAGCAACGAGAGAACCCATTTAGCCTCTCTCGCCGCAAAATCCGGGGGACCCTCCAACATTATCCATTAGGCCTATTTCTAGGCCTTTTGAGGACCTCAACTCCTTTGGTCACTTTTCTTTTTTCCTCCTAGTGTAAACCCAAGTCATCCCGGGACAGTTGATGGAGCCAATCACAGATTTAAGAGGGTCATGGGACGAGTTCTTGGTCCGTAGTGTAAACCGCCCCTAAACATAAATTTTAGTGTAGTCATTTAAATTTGTTATATCTTTTCATTGGCATTAGAAGATGAAACCAGGATATAAGGCTCTCCTATTTGAAGTTGATCAGTTCACAGAAATAATCGACCCCAAGCTGATACTCAAACCCATCCACAGTGTAGTCAAGTGGGCATGCCATCACCCTTGCATTATCCACCTACCAAGATCATAACCAAAAATGAGAAATATTCACTAATAGCCTCAATAGATAATATAAGATATGAGATTGTGTACTCACTAATGAATTCAAGGGAAGGCCGGAGTCCAAATACTTTGCTGCAAATTGACGAACGGAGGCAAATGAAGCTAGGTCTAACCGCATGAACCTGTCAAGTCGAGGTTGAACGTCTCAAAACCACATATTACATCTTGAAAAGTAGCAAGACATAAAATGATTTCCGCACTCTAGACTCAGGTGAGAGATAAATTGGAACCTGACAACCCTGATGCCATTGAGCTATATTTTCCTAGTGACAAACATGGCGATACAAAATTACTTCCATTTCGGCTTCATCGACAACATTATTTAAAGTACAAGGTACTTTGTGCAAAGTATATTATATGGATGGGAACCTGTGTCATGTTTATGTATACCCATTCATATAACCTGACAAATCAGATACAAACTTTCAAATTTAGAGCTCAAATTAGAAAAATCCCTTATTGAAATAGTTTAAACTTAGGGCTGCTGTGAAGCCTAATGATATTAACATGAAGATAGATGCATTAACAGTGATTTAGGATGGCACTTCTAAGCTCACACTTAAACTTCACGTTAATTCATCTCACTCCTACCACATAACCAAACATATACCAATGTTTCCGTCTGTGATAACAACATGGCCCTGGCTTGACGCCCTACACACTCCCACATGGCGCCGTCCTCTCAGCAACCACCCCCGTCACCATTCAGAATTTGACCTAGAATCCAGTTATTTCTTTGGCCCACCATGAAGCAACTCTCCTTGATAAACATAGTAGGCCCACATACCAATCTCTTATGTGGGCGGATTTCATATTGCAAATTGCGCTACATCTCTCTTTAACATACTTGTACCTCTACTCATGTGACGGACTGAACATTACACCTTTCCACAAAAATAACAAATATTGTCTTTAACACCTAAAGGCATTTTCACACCAAAAACACTTCAAAGCTGCTCATTCTAGTACAATGAGTAATGAGGAAATCAAAACCTTTTATTTCTCCATCTAACTGTAGGATATAAACCAAGACTTATTTGTTAACATCCTCACAAAATTTCATAAACTTTGACCGCACGGATTGAAAGATTATTGTGTTTGAAGTAGAGAAATCCACTCTTTTTCTTCCCTGCTTTGAATGGATTAGCAGACTTTGAGTCTTTGACTACACTTGGTGTCAAATTTTTGCACTACACACAGTCTGAAAACATTACCATCATGCTGATCATGTACACCAAGTTTTAGAGGTAGAGAAGGGGTGTAACGTATTCAAAACAAATGTGCTAGGAGTGGAGGTTCAAAATTTGCCAATTCACGTTTTATTATTTTATGAACTATAATATGTTTTAGAATGATAATCCGAATGATCAATAAGAAGGTTTACACCACATCATGTAGTAGAAAAAATAAAATGTAAGAAATATGAGGATCTCTAAATTTTATGGGGAAAAGAAGAAGTTTTTTTGGTACCTTGCCCGACAAAGTGTGACAATGTGCAAAATTGTTTGACTTGGATTAATATGGTATTTTCCACTTAAGACAAGAGATTTTTTTTGACAATATGAAAGGAAATAATATTATTTTCTAGTACTGAAAATCTCACATTCAATAGATTGTCTTAGCAAAAGTTTTTGGAGTTGCCCAACCTAACCGGTCTTCCCATTTGAAATTCAAAACCCTGTAAATTTTTCATAAAATGTCAGATTTAGGAAAAAGTTGGACTCACACAAAGCTTTTAGCAATGTACATCTACAATAGAAATTTTAAAAATGAATGTTATAAATTGACACCATAGGAACCTGCCCAAACCTACAAGAGTCCCCCAGGGGACTCTTGGGCCTTTAGGGGTTAATACATTGCCAATAAAAACGTCAAAGAACTCGACATTCACTGTATAATTCAACATGCTGAATGTTTTTTTTCAAAATTTAGCGTTCCTTGGCAGCTGATTTTACTGCGAACAGTGACCCCAACTACGTCCTCGGCAACAGAGAACCAACACACGGCGCAAACATGGTTGCCATGAATATCGATTGCAAGTGTAAATTATGGATACCGGAATGCACACCGCGTCACCTCACTCACTTGCATTAGAAACAGAAGCAAAGCAAACAACGGTTGTCTACAGCAAAAAAGACAATCCATGTGTCGAGAGAAAATGTTGTTCCTTAGCGCTCCGTGGAACTGTCGTCCTGTTAATCTGCTGTAGATTTGCGACCCAGAAATCTATGGACAGTGTAACCAATGTCGAGGTTGGTTTGGTTTTTGAAAAGCGTTCCTCGTACATGGACATAGTAGCATCTACAATCCGTGTACATTTGAGGTGGTGTTCACTTTAGGCCTGTGTTTTGGGTGCATGTTTGTTTTTTCCCAGTGGCGATGAGGGAAGCCAACATTTGGGGAAGGCAAAAGAGGGGCCTGCATTCAGCCACGCCTCTGTCTCTCTTTGGTGAAGCTGTGGCTGTTGAGCATGCACTGCATTGATATTGGATTATTTTGCCCACTACAAAGTCATTAACAATTTCTTTGGGAAAATGATCCCCTGTTTTAAGAGAAAATGTTTAAATTAACATCAGAGAGAAATAAATTCTTCATTTATTAATGGATGGATGCGTTTTGGCAGAATGTTATGCATGAGATTACTCAAGTAGAACGTCGTCAAAACAGGCAGAGAAAAGCAGAGAAAGGGATGCACAAGAGTGTTCGGGCTCCTTCGGAATGTGCAAGGAGACGGATTGGGTTTGATTTACAAAGCACTTCGTCTTTCTCAAGTTAAATGGATCTTTTTTTTAATCTGATGATGTCATTCTGAGTAGGATCTCCACCAAAGAGAAACTCACGGCTGCTTCACACTTGGTGGCCATCGATTTCCACCAATGAGATTGCTAAAATGGCCAAAGTCCAGAGTTTGGGCCTTCACACTTGTGCCCAAACTCCTAAGGTTGTCGTCCTACATGGCAACACTTTTGGGCTGTTTTGGCCCCAAAGCGACGGCCTCTCAAGCAAAACTTGGGTCGCCCATTATAGCCGACCCAAACTACAATCGAGAGTCCGTCGAATTTTTTAATAAGATAATAAAAAACTGACAAAATCTGGACCATTAGATGAAAGAGGCCAAATTTTTTGGCTGAATTTTTTGGGCTGATTTTTTTTTGGCTGATATATATTGGCTGCTTTTTTAGGGCTGATTTTTTTTGGCATAATGATATGGGGTTTGGACTTTGGACTTGGCCTTTGGGGCTTCACACCACGATCGGCCAAACCTTCAATCTAGATTATTTAATGTCTTTTTTTGGCAAAAAAATTTGGCCTCTCACCTTAGTTTGGCCACTCATTTTGACGGACGGTCACTTGACTTGGGCATAGTGTGAAGCAGCCCTCATTTACAGCTATGTGACATTCATGAAATTAGAAGATGAATTTCCAAGTCATTTTTCAAAACACCATCTAAAAAAAATTTGAAGTATATTGTCGATAATGAATCTACTGCCTTTGGAGCACATGCCACACATTTTAGCCACATCACAGCGACAGAAATCCAGGCAACTCAGCTGTTAACACCCCGGCTCTAAAAACAGATGAATATCAAATCAGGAGCCTCAGACACTAAAAGTAGCAAATTGGAGCATGGTATACATGCGGAAACTCGTAATACTGCACCACATATGACACGCATGAGCAATACATTTCGTATGATCCGTATACGATGCATTCACAAACCTCACTGACCTGAGTTAACTACCTAATCACCTATACCATTGTCGATGATCATCAGCCTGATATTGCTTTCGGGATGCCAAAACAGGTTTAAAACACCATCAGAAGCAGGAGTAAGCAGTCCAGATCCATTCCGCCAGTATTATCAACTGCTCTAGACTTCTGTCCCAAAATTGTACTTGGTCATTCGTGCTCACAACGAGCTATGACTAAGTGCCAAAACCCCAAGTTCTCCTCTCAAGGGTCACCTGTTTCTCTGCAGAGCCATAGCTCACGATTGGTTGCACCACGCTCTAAACACAGAACCTCTCACACGGCGCTGTACAGAGAACCCTCATTATCTTGCACATGACCTAACAACGGATTCATTCATGTCTTTGCCAGTGTGCGCCGAGAAGGAATGCCGATCACAGCACTCCGGCCTTTCAAAATCGCGGCAGGGCTCCGGAACCCTTAACCCTAAAACGACCCCCTCACACCTTCCGCATCAGCAGGTACACGCGCTGGTCCAGCGACAGGCTGTTCAAATTGTTCGGGTCGCCCTTCAGGCACATGAGCAGCCCGCCGAACGAGACGTAGCTCTCCACCTTGGGCGGGCCCTTGGAGTCCAGATCCGCGTACTTGTACACCTTCCCATACATCACGTACTCGTACCTGTCGGCCAGCGACTTGCGGCGGCTCTGGTCGAAGGTGCCGTCATCCAGCGTGCCGTCCAGGCTCAGCGTCGACGCCAGCGCCAGCGTGAACTTCTCGCTGACGTGCAGCGGGTACACGTCGATGTTCACGTCCAGCAGCACGTCCATGTCGAACTGCTCGCTGTGCGCCACGATCCGCGACACCTTGTCGAACTTCTTGCCGTCCGGGTCCAGCCGCGTGATGCTGAAAATGTCCTCGAACAGGATGGAGTCCGCCATGGCTGCAACCCTGACTGCGCCACGCCTCTCGAGCCAGCGACTGAGCCCGGCTGGAGAGCAGCAAACGCTTCCTCTGTTCGGCCACAGAACGACCTCCTCAGAACAACGCTCCGGTCTATCAACGCCCTTCCCCTCAGGGCCCACACACACGTACACGTTCCCTTGATGTCCCCTCGACGCTCTCACGGCGTTCCCGATTAGTTGCCAATGAGCATCGTCCCCAATGAGCATGGACTGTAAAGTTTTTTTGCTACTGCACATACTGCTAGATGTTTGGCATGAGTGTCAGGTTTCATCAAATACAGTAGGAGGTTCATGCCGACTGGAGAGGTTACAGAAATCGCTCATTGACAGTGTCAGTGTGTCTGGTCCCAGATCATCACCAGTGCAAAGCTACTACAGCTCAATAGCCGGGTCTTTGAAGGGCTCATTCTAGTGAGTCACTTCGGAAGCTCAGTATCAATCTAAAGGGACTAGGTGGTGTGCAAGCAGCCCTTGATAATGAAATTTAATCTTGTCTAGCCATGACGTGACAAGTTATTTTCCATAATCTTGTGGTGCCGTGCATTCTTATAATCGGACATAACACCAATGGTTCGATTTTCCAATCAAGGGTCACGATTGAAGGGCATCATAAGTACAAAGCAGCCCTTGCCAATGGAAATCATACAACCTTGTCCACCCTTACCGAAGACGTCATGTTAGCGAATGAAGCATCCTTACCCTGCATCTGTTGCACACGAGTTTGCATCAAATCAAACAACATTGGACAAACACGGGTGGCCAATGGGTCGGTTTTCACTCACTATTCCTGGTATTCTGTGGAGAGGAAAGTTAGCGGCGTCACATCGGACAAGCATAAATGACCTTTCCCAAATTTTCAGTGGGTGACGGGTTTGCTACCAGCCAAAACTGATAAACGAGCAGGAGTTTTTATTTCAATGACGTCATCGGATGGTTCAGAAGATGAATATGTCTACATAAAAACTGGGGCGAGTTCAATCTACATGACCGACCCTACGAGCTCTCATGATATCTCTAACACTTTAACACAAGGAATCCATGTCGACTAACACCCCCGTGAAACTCGTTCAATACCCGGTTGATGATGAGGCGCTCACGTCGTAAAATGCACAAGAAACAATTTGTGTATAATTCAAGCCTGATTCTCCACTTCTCCATTAGGATGACAGTGCCGCGGCTCCGGCGCAGCGTAACATCGGCGCGACCGCTCCTCAGCTTCGGTATCCGCCAGATACCCCGATTCGACGCAGAATTCACAGCAGTGCTCTCTCTCTTCATTGGAATCAGACAAGTCTCGAATCTCAACGCTGGACATGGTCATGTAATAATAACTCCGCTTCTTAATCGGCAAAGTAGACGCGCTCTTGTTCTCTGCTATTTCCCCCGTGCTCCTCGTCTTCCCGTCCATGATGTCGATTCGGTGATCACCAGGTATTTTTTGAGAGAAGACTTTGACGACCTTTGATCGCAGAAGTGATGAAATTTGGGAGTGTTTGGGCTTGGCCTACAAAGGGTGATCTGATTTAAAGGCTCTTGCCGTCTCTCGCGTCACATCGATGTACAGCTTCTGTAGATTGTGGGACCGGGTTTTAGCAAAAGCTGGCGATGTGTTTACTCAGCTATGAGCTTGACAACCGCATCTGCGATTAGTGACTTGCTTAGGATGATTCCACTGACTAAACTACACTAGAATCCTCCTCTTCCAACTATTCACAAGAATCTTAAGTGGTTTTTTTCACAAGATTCCCTCCAAGAAGAAAGTTTTGGTCTAGATTTGAATGTTATAATTTTATAATGTTTGCCAGAGGTATGAGTAATTATGCTTCTTTTCTTTTACGTTATGATGGCTTGGTTTTTTTTAATTTATATTTGTTTATTCTCAAGGTTTTTAGGTTTGGTGAGAATTTGATTTGTAGGTATGTGGATTAAGATAGGTTGGGTTCTTTTAATGAAAGAGCATGTGAGAGAAGAAAGAAAATGTTTGTGTTCTCAACAATAGGTAATGGGATGCAACAAAATATTAATAAGTATCTTCATGTTGCTTCATTTTGTATATTGGTCAAAGAAGATTGATTCATCAACTCATACAATGACAGATTTCCAAGTTGAGATTCTTCAAACTTGTCACTATGAGCCTTTTGGATACCATATCCTATTTCTATGGTGACAAGCGAAGTAGTGTACAAATTTGTAGTGGCCAAAGATAATCTTTAGGGTAGTAAGAATTTTAGTGTAGCAAAATTGTCTAAAATGTCCAATGAATAGGAATCATCACTTTGGTACCACAACTATGTTTTTTTGCATCCGGCACTTCTAAAATTTTCAATTTTATTAACAACACAATTGTACTTCTGCACATTTAATAGTATTCTTTAATGTTATCAAATATTTTGTAAAGTCCACAATGAAAATCAAAATTGCAAAACCTAGTCTTTTAAGTCTTCAAAGCCCAAATTTTAACCAATTTTCTCTTAAGACTTAATAAATATTAGTCAGAGAGGTCTAATGGACATAGACTTAGTAGTGGAACAAATAGACACTTCATTCACATTAGCCCTCCTTTAAAGATTAGTGTTCTTCGTCTTCTCATTATGTCAATATGTATTTTTTGACATATTGACATATTGTAACTCTTAATGAAGGTAAAATCATATTATAAATCCATTCATAAGAGATATATTTCAAATTTAAAATATATATCTTATTATTCAATGCCATTAATTATAAAGGTAGATAATTTATGAGCAGATCATTCATTCAAGTTAATTACACATTGACCATCCATATATCAACAAGCTTATGACTAATACAATATTTCATAATTATTATGATGTACACAATTGAAAATTGTCCACTTTTTAAAATTGAATATTATATGAACTCTATAAACACATAATAATTTATTTAGGGTATTTGATAGTTCTTTAGAAATAATTAATTGACTGATTATATCATTGAGACAGTGATTATATTTTTTACTCCAAAATCGAAATGTTATTTTTTTAGTAAAGAAAATAAATATTTTAATGGTTCAAAATAAATTATTTGATATATAATTTTGATGTTCATCATCCATAATGCCAACTAAACAAAGGCTCTAGATAACTGTACATCCGCCCAAGGACCATCTCTATGCCTCCCACCGCCACACCGACAATCAATCATCCACAAACATGGTTTCTCCAATTGTATTCAGTCTCAACTCTCCACAAAATAACGCTCTTTTGTACCAAATCAAAATATGATTCTTTGTGTCATTTTGGAATGGCCTTTTGACTTCCATTTGCCGCTCCCAACTACCAGTGTTTAAACCATCCACATCCACGGACAATCCATTGTATCCATGCCCCCTTGCTGCAACGTCACCATAAAGAAATTTGATGAAAGGAGGGATGCGCTAGGCTATGTCTTCCAACTTAGACACCTTTCCTTGCAGTGGAGCAGCCCAAGTCGCTTTTGTAGTAGCATTCCAAAGCTTTCTAAGGAAATCAAGCTTGTTATTGCCCCTCCAAAAATACTTTCCTATACGGATACGAAAGAACACCAGAATAGAATTGGGTGAACATTCTTTGCTCTCCACCATCAACCAACGGACAATATTCATTACAACTTCTTGACTCTGATATTGATCAACGGCACTGGTAGTAGTACAAGGATGTGGATTTGAGTCTTTCACACCATTGAAGTACTATGCTTGACGATATCTCTATCCATCCTCCCTCACTGGCTTAGCTGCACAAGACTTTGTCAGCCGTAGGAAATATGAATCTGGAACCCTATTGAGCGGCCTCAACCAATTCTGGGTCATCAGCTTCCGCTTTGATTGTGCATCCACATTCAAATCCAGCTCTTTCTTTTGCGCTACAACTTTCCACTTGTTCTCTTCAACCTCGATGTGATAGAGAAGGCCACCTTTGTAGTCCTTGTACATTTAGATGATAGCTTCAAAGCAATCATTGTTTGGATTTCAAGCATGATGGGGTAAATCTTGTATGTTTTGGGCCAGCTTCTTTACCTCCGCCCCCCTCCTTGGGTAACCTATGCATCGCACTTGCCGCACTCACCAACGCAACAGTCCTATGTACATATTCCGTGCGGATTGAGCTATTAGGCCTCCCATACAGATCCCAGATGTGGTAGAGCTTCCGCAAATCTTCTTCCACAATAGAATTAAATTTTTTCTCCCACTCCGCTACATTGATCTGCATTGATTTTTTAATTTATAAACAACGCTCATCATACACCACAAAGGTTGCCTCCGGCTGCTCGAACGTTTCAATGAATTCATTCAGTGGAATGATAGCGTTCCTCCACTACTCTTTTGCCAACTTATAAGCTGCCACAAAGCGTTGGATATCCATTGGCTTCCAAATCACATGCTCTTGAAGCCAATTATATTGGGATCCTATACCACCATATGTAGAAGCATTCTCGTGTGCAAAAAACACACGCTCAAACTCTCTAGCTGTTCCTATAGATATAAACAACACCTTCTGTTGCTCAGCAGTACCGTTGTCGGTAGTAGAATGCACAATATATCTGATCGGTTGAAGTACCAATCTGCTCATCCGGATCGTAGATTCTGGGTCTCTTAACCAATCAAACACTTCTTTGACCCTCTTCTGTGATGTAACTCGATGGTTTGTTTGAGGATTTACCATTCATACAATGCGGTCTATGTGTGACTTAAACACAATATCCCCCCACAACGATCCCTTTGCAATCTCCTCTACAGCATGTACTGGTGCTTTTAAATACTTAGAAGTTGGAATGTAGAGTGGTACCTCCGCTTCCTCCTTTGAATCCTCTTGGGGCTGGTTTGATAATCTCTAAAATTCCTCGTCCCCTGGTTCAACCGATGACAAGTGAACTGAATCTCTTGGTGTAGATGTGAAGGCCTTACGATGAGATACAAACGTTCTAAGCCTCGATCTAAGGACTCTACCATCCGATCTTGCGGCTCTACCAATCAACTTTCTTCTTCTTGTATCCAAACCTAAGGGGTCTCATCTAGAAACAAAAGTTATATCCCTGTCATGATTTCGTGGCCGCTTCTAATGACATCTGATTGATAATGACAAATTAGATAATACCGGCAGCTCAAAAGTTGTAGTGGGATGATGGCCGTTATTATCTCTTCTCTCCTTTGTTGCCTGCCAATTTAACTGCAATGAAAGTGCATGAATGCCATAAATTAGGTCTGTCTCTTCTGCTTCCACTTGTAGATCTTGAAGTGCTGCATGTGTTGGATCCGTCTCCCCTAATGCCTCATATCTAACATGTTCTTCCATAATCTTCTTTACCTTTAGAACCAATTCCGGCAATAACTCCAAACATGCTTAGACATTATTTTGCCTAGCAGTACGTACCGCAAGAAATATGTTCATCCAAAATGTCTACAGTGATTTGAGAAATTTCAATTGCCCCGGATTGTGGAGGAGATTCATTAAGATAGGTGTCAGAAGCAACTTCTTTGAAAGAGAAGCCTTCACCTCCAATTGACCAAGACCTGGTGCACACGTCACACACATCATGTTTGTATGTCGAAGAGTAATTGCCTCGATTTCATCAAAACACTTCTTCAACGTTGATGTACGATTCTCTAGTTGAAAGGGATAATCCGTCACCCACAAAAATGCCTTCAACAGTTCTACCTCCGCAATCAACCAATCATGGCTCTCCCAAATATTGTCAATATTATGTGGTGCCATAACGCCACAATTCAAAAACGTGTACATCATTGCAAAACAATAGTAACAATAAATATGGTGTAAGACTTCTTCTTGCTTGATTAGATTCTTATTCTAAAGGACAAACCATTTGCATCAAGAGAGAATCGTTTGACATGAAAATGAAATGTGTATTGATTTTTTTAGAAATCTTTATTTTTGGCATAATTGTTATAATATGTCAATCAACAATATTTAGGCTTAATCATCTTAATCATGCTTAACCCCTAATAGCCCAAGGCATTTTCCCTCGTGAAACACTCCAAATCTGCCATCATCAACAAGTGGCAAAAAAAATTTAACATTAAAGTCTAAATTTAGACTTTTAACCCTACAATCTTAAAATAGACATGTATATGAACTTACAATACAAATTTGGTTGCAATCCACCGTACGAATGTGAAGATTATAGCATTTGAAGTGCAAAGAAAAGTATTTTTTCCTCCTTGCCCGGGGGGATTGCTATTTTGCGTGCCCAAATTTGCGAGGCGCGAGCCACGAGCCCAGGATTGTGAGCCTAGAAATAAAAAAGTTGTGTATTTTTGACAAAAGTAAAAGTAAAAGAGAAGCACAAAGTTAGGAAAATTATTATTTTTATTTTTTTTAATAGAAAAATGAAGTTAAAAGTAAAAGTTCAAGAAAAGGGGCCCTATAGCCGTGGAAATTGATGAACCATTGGCGTTTATATTAACCTAGTCCTTTGTTGTTAGGGCTTTGGGTTATAAATGGAAGTGATCTCGACTGCTAAAATGGTTTAGGCACCCTATGACCGTGGGTGTCTGAACCTTCATTCAAAAGAAATTGGTAAACCTATGGATACACCATAGGTTTATAATCATTATATCACGCTCCACATTAATTATTATTGGAGAGTGATTTAACATAAAAATTTCCTTACACATATATTATAGATAGCCTCCGGTAGATATTTCCCCACACGTTTGTCATAGATAGTCTTGGGCAATAGAATGGACTCATAAATAGAATGGTGGGCTTCATTATTCAAAGCTACCTTGTATTGAACTCTGTAGAGCAATTCTTGAGAGGCTTGGCAGTTCGATTTATGTTGTGGTTTGGAGTCATGTTGTGGGACTTAGAAATTGTACTTTAAATTGATGCAGCTAGAAGTAGTGAGTTTATAAGGGTAGAGAGAGTAGTAGGTATTCATGAGCGTTATTCCGGAAGTTCTAAGAGTTGCACAAGTGGATCATAAAGTTTTAGAAGTTTTGTTTAATTGATATGGGTCTGCTTGATTGATAGAATCATTTTGATTTGCTAGAAATCAAGTAGAGGTGACAGAGTTGGAGCAGACAAGTCTGAATGTAGACATCACAAAGCTCATTTGCTTGGGAAATGGTGAAAACTCAAAGCTACCTTTTCTACTACACTATGACTTTTAATGCAACTGAAGGTGGGTGATAAAACTGACATCACCTTCAATGCGGTTGGTAGTTCGGTGAAGGCATACAAGTGTGTCCTTTTGATGTACTCTCAAGTATTTGAAACAATGTTTAAGAATAATATGAGGGAAGCAATCACTTCGGAGGTTGATATGCTGGACATTTCAATTCAAGAACTGAAGTTGTTCATTGTGATCTTGTATACTCTTTGGAGGGATTTACTTTGATGGACCCGTTGAGTTGCTGATTACGCCATCAAAGTTTCAAGAAGCCGTTTACATGCTATTTGATGAGCTATTTGTTGCATGTATAAAGTATGGAGCGCGGGCACTGGAGGCCACAGTCATTGTTGGAATGAAAGACCATTTGACGCAAGAAACTGCAATGTGTATTGGCGCCGGAGTACGACAGTGATCCTGAACGCGAATGGAATGTGGATTTGCAAGAACTACATCAAGCATTACATTCAGCACCACAAATTGGAATGGACACTGGTTGTGATTTTACACCCGCGCTTTTAAGCAAACTCCGAGAGGATATGGGTTTTATTTAAAAACGCGGGCAATTGATATGATATGCAATTGCAACATCCCGCGGGGCCATGGCAAAGTCTCAATCGGGAGAGATATGCTTTGCCATCACCATGATGAAGTCATACAAATATTTGTGAAATAAAATAACAAAGAATGATGTTTGTGGAAGTAACAAAAACTCCAATAAAATTACTCAATCCAATTTTCTTCGTAACTTTGCGGATTGTTTGATCATGAAAAAGATGTGAGGTAGTCCATAAACATGAAAGAATCAACAAAATACATAAACATGAAAGAATCAACAAGTACAGCATTTGTTTGATCGTGAAGAAGATGCCAGGGAAGACGTCAAATCTAAATGAAACAAAGCCTTCCAAGGGCCTCCATCAGACAAAGCAAATGCAGAAATTCAACAATTGTCAATGATCAATTCAAAAAGCACCTCGATAGGGCCGTTGATAGCGGCAGTCCAATTGATGAGCTTTGTATATTGCAGATGTTAGGTTGATCTACTGGAAATTGAGAAATAAACTCTGAAATAAATTGCAAACGTAGTTGTCCTATTCTTATAGAGTTGGAGGGCTTCAATAAAAAAAAAAGGAGAGTTGAAGGAGACTCGATCATATGGTTAGTCTCAGATTTCTTAGTCTCTTTCAATAGATCTTTGTCTTTCTGAATTTTAGAATCTTAAGATTGGTTGTGGATCAATACTAGGGACGAGAAAGTTGAGGAGGCTGTGAGGGTTGAGGTTTCTATTCCTTATAGCTACTGTACTTGTTGGTACTTGAGATTTGGATATATTCAAAAAATAGAATTCAAGATGAAGTAGACATGGTAGAAAATTCCACGCTAAATTTGGACATCTTAGAGCTAATTAGTGTAGAGAGGGAGAATATTTGAAAGCTTCCATTTTGGTGAAATTACAAGGTCCTCATGTAATTGGACATTGGAGATAATATAGATGTAACATTTCATACAATTGTAGGATTAGTGAAGGCACACAAGTAAGTTCTCTCGATGTATATGGTGGTATTTAGAGCAATGGTAAGCACAAGATGGAGGAAAGAATTGCTTCCATGGAGGGTCCAAATTAGAAAGAATTGTTATTCATTATGTTGTTGTATGTTCTTGATGGAATATACTTCGATTAGAGTAGACGAGTTGCAGAAAACGCCAACGGAGTTTTCAGAAAAATATTGATGACCATTTTTATGAACTCTTTGATGCATGCATTAAGTATAGAGTGAGGTCGCTAAAGGCCATGATAATCTCTGGCATTTACGATCATTTGAAATTAGAGAACTGCCATATGCATTGGCATTAATCAATGACCATGACCTTCAATATTAGTGGAAAATATGACTACAAGCGATACTTTGTCAACCACAAGCACTTGCACCTTTCATTCTAGACAAAGGAAATAGACACAAGCAAGGCATTTGCGAGGCCATATTTGAATCAAATTTGAGTAGATAAGGATTTGGATTTAGCTAAATGGCGTGGTTGATTGATAAGATTTGATAAGATTCAATACAATATCATGCAATATTCTTCATCATCATCATAGTTGTAAAAAGGTGCCGACAACGGCACCGTCTAGGACGCTCTTCCCATATCCTTTGAGAAGAATCTCCGAGGCAAGACACGTTGAAACTCATCCAAAAGGTCCTTCCTATCTGTTAAAAGGGAATCTTTAGAGGGAGTGCCGACATCGGCAATCCACAAGAGGGCCTTTTTATCTTTAAAAATGGATCCTCTAAAGAGGATGGTGACATCGGCAACTCCCTAGAATTTATATTCATGCTCTGGAAATTTTTGAGAGATTCCAAAATGGTATCACGCTTCATCATCCAACACTCTAAGACTAAGTTATCCATGGATGAAGTAGTGAATTCCAAAACTTCATCCGTATATAACTTATTCTTTGAGTGTTGGATGATAAAGTGTGATACCATTTTGGAATTTTCTCAAAAATTTCTAGAGCGTGAATGTAAATTCCAGAGGGTGCCGATATCGGCACTCCCTTTTGGAAGTTCCATTTTATAAGATTGGATAGGCCTTTTTGTAGAGTGCCGATGTCGGCACCCCCATTAGAGGTTCTCATTTTAAAGAAAGGAAGAGTCCTCTAGTGGAGTGGCGATGTCGGCACCCCCTATGGAGGTTCTCTTTTTAATAATAGAAAAGGTCCTTTTGAGGGATGTTAAATTTTATCGTCAAAATTCTTTTTGAAGGTTTCTTTTAATAAGAATGTAAGGGCGTCCTAGGGGTGCTGATGTCGGCACCTCCTTTAGAGGTCTCAATTTTCCTTTTCAAAAATATGAAAGATATTTTAGAGGAGTGCTGTTGTCGACACCCTTCTAAAGATTGATTTTTAAAAATGAGAAAGCTCCTTTAGACAAGTGCCGATGGTGGCACTACCTTTGGAGGTCTCTTTTCTAAATATAGGAAGAGCCTTCTAGAAGAGTGTCAATAATGGCGTTCACTTTTGAGGTTCCATTTTTAAATATAAGAAGGATCCTTTAGAGGAGTGCCGATGTCGGCAACCCCATTGGAGGTTCTATTTCTTAAAATATGAAGGACCTTCTAGTGGAGTGCCAATGTCCGTACCTTCCCTAAAGATTCTTTTTTTTAATTTTAGGAATGGTGTTTTAGAGGGTGTTGATGTCAGCATTCCATTTCTAGGTTGTTTTTTTCTAGACATACAAATGACCTTTTAGTTTAATGCCGATGTCGGCATCCTCTTTAGAAGGTTTTTTTTCACGTATAGGGTGGATTCTCTTGTAGAGTGCCAATATTTGCACCCCTTTTGGAGGTTTCCTTTCTAAATATAGGAGAGGTTTTGTAGAAGGGTGCCATTGTCGGCACCTCCATAGTAGTTGGAGCATGCAAGGATTACCTCGGAAATTTTTTGTATGTCCAAAAAATATTCTTGAGAAGACCCTTGCTTATGAGGAACTTGTCGTTGTCTTAGTCAAGTTCAAGCAAATGTTCTACCCTAGTATTTGAAATGAGATAACCACTTTTAGATATTTGCGTTGTTTTGGAGTAATGGGCAACATTATTAAACTGAGAAGCTTTAATAATTGGGTCTTCATCTAGGAGAAGTGGTTCCCAAGACAAGCGATGAAGCCAATAATGTTTTCATCTTCAAGATGGCGGAGATAGAACTTGAGATCATGGTTGATACAATTAAGACTATGCAACTTGGAGATGGCTTACAGGATGTGCGGATGATGTTTGACCATGTCAAAAGAGCCAAGTCTTGGACCACTATGACTGCCTATGTGTACAACTCTATTTATTGTCCCGTGATGACAATTGCGGTTTTTACTATGTACTTCAAAATGTGGTATTTTAACAAGTGTTCTCAAGATGATGCAATGCGGTTTCAAGTAGGCATGACAATTCAAATCCGAATCTCAAAGAATTGATGTCCGACATCAAGATTCTACAACAGGATGCCGACATCAATATTACTCTAGAGTAGAGTCGGTTTGGGCATCCCATTGTTAGTACTACATTATTCATTGCTAGAGGTCACTCTCGAAGGAGTGCCGACATCGACACTTTCTTTTGGTGGTTGTCATATTTATCTAATTATACTACCTTATGCCACTACTAGCAATATTTTGTATCGTAAGTTCTTCTATCAGTTCGCCATGTCAAACGTTGTACTAACCATAATTATTCATCAAATGATCTATCGGAAGCTGTTTAAACAGGTCAAAGATGTCGTCATACATTTTGACGGAATTGGTACACAACAAGAGATTCCAACTTTCAGGCAAAAAATTATGATGTGTATGTTGCGGCTATGGATGATATGGTTTGGGTATGCATACGGATTGTTGCCTATTACCAATATCTGAAAGGTGAAAAAACTAGGCAATGATCTTGGGAAGGATTAACTCACTCTTTGTATTGCTTATCGCATCATTCAACGGTCTGGAAATCATGCTACACTCGCCAACATGCTCAGTGTAGACGAATTTTGTACTTGCAATCTTCACCTAGAAGTTGAGGAAGTTTTTATATCTCTAAAAAGGAAAACAGTTTCTTCTCCAGGATTAGAATTTGACTAGCATCACCCCTACAAAATAAGGGCATCACGCTTAAAGATGAAGGCTTGTCGTATTGATCCAATGATTGTTGACCTAACAATTAAAAAGCGGCCACTGCACTCCACTTGCTCTCCTGAAGCAATTGAAGTACTTCCATTGTTGTTACCTGCGACTTATTTTCCAATTTAGCACGTCAAAGGTATGTAAGAGATTGTCTGTGATGAGAAGCAATGGGCCAATGACACATTGGAAGGCTTCCTAAGACATCTAGCAAAGCATGCTTTTCTCTATAGGCCGGTATAAGAAAATAGTGTGTGGGCAGGATTGTGCAGCACAAAAGAAGTACATCTGCCTCAACATACACGGGACTGATGGACAATTTCAAGAAATTGAGAATGGCAAGAATGCAATTTTTCTTTTGCAACAACGACATTCATTATTGTGTTATGGGCACACGGCAAAGGTGGATCCTATCTAAGTTACATATCCCAGACTTCTAACCAATTGAGATGGGAACAAACTAGAGCAGAATGGAGATATTCGCCCTCAAAAACGTCGAGTTCCGTCGCACTGAGTGTAAGGCATTGTCCCCTCAAAATTTGTTTAGAGAAGGCGTATCCGTGAACATCAACGATTATCTTCTACTTCCAACCCTTTAGAGCACCCAATACAGAGATTCGGAAAGAAATCCATCTGCTTCATTTACTATACCATAACAGCTGCGCAGCTGTTCTTTCCGTCATTGGAAAAATCCGCATGATTCTAATAATACCGCCTCCAAACCTAGCTTGTATGGTGACTTTCAAGTCTTGAAATATATCCAAGGCTTCTAGGTGTTTGTTGACAATTAACTAGTTTCTAAACTGCAATTGTCCAACTTTTACGAAGATGCCTAAGAAGTCACTTGGCAAAAAGAGTGCATGGGCTTTCTATTACTACTTGTGTACATCTTCAAAATTGTCTATGGTTTAGATCTCGAGGTATATGTGTTCATTCACACATCTAGTTTCTGCTCAAATCACATTAAGCAAAATTTATAGATATTCTCCTTAAATACTATAGTGCATAGTTGTCATTCATAGTACTTTGACCTTGTATTGTGTCACTCCAACTTCTATATAAAAGGCGATGAGACTAAAAGGGCCACTTCCACTCTTTGTACTAGTTCTTGTCCATCACTCCTGAGTCTATACTTCGTGAAAATGACGGGACAGATAAAGACTGAGATTGGAAATTTACACTTCCCTTGCAAATATATAGAAGTCAAGTTTAATATCTCACTCTTCCAATGTCCCCTTCCAAGACTCTTTCTAGTTTTCCCAATTCCAAAAACTACATTCTGGGGTTGCAAATTGTCTCTAAACTATCCTTCGTATCTCCCCACTTTTCTCCCTAATCTTTGATTCTAAACACATACTATTTCTCCTCTATCAATATTTCCATACTCTAAATCATTTGCTCTCCCTCGCACTAGCTTTACAAATTACTGCCAATACACCTTTTAAATCTCCCAAATTTACCATGTCCCGGGTCATCATCCACCAAATTGAATCGTCTATCTCCAAATCTTGCCTCTGGCTATCGAACTCTCCCGAGCCCTCTAGGCCGCTAATCCTAACTTTAAATCTTTTTTTCTACAATACCCTAAATTCAACCAATATTTTCAGGTGTCCCACTCTCACTGTCCCCAACGCTCTGTCTCTAAAACCTTCCAAACTGTACTTGCCATCTCCTTAAATTGCACTATTCCCACCCCCTCCGGTCCCCAGATTCCTAGAACCACTACCACTCTCCAAATTCTAAAACCTTCCCCCCTCACTTCGTCCTCTCTCCCTCCCCTCTCTCCCTCTCACTGTCTTTTTTTATGTACTAAATCATGCTCCAAAGCTTTATAACCTCAGAAATCCTATCTTTCCTTCATTGTAGAACCCTAGACTCCACGGTCATAAATCCATTTTTTAAAAAAATCAACAATTTTGTCATTTTTAGATCCTTCCTGCATATAATTTCTCCACCCTCCTCCACGGTAATAGGTCCATTGATTTTATGCATTTAACCAATGTCATTCTAAAAAAACCTTAAAACATTTACTTTTCCATGCCTTTTTCAAATTAAGAACTCAATTTTTCCCAACAAGGCTCGCAATCCTAGGCTCACAGCTCGCGGCTCGCAAAATTAGGCACGCAAAATAGCTTGGTCCCCTTGCCCGGCAAGGTCAGCCTACTTTGACTAGGCATGTCTTCTAGTTTTTACATTGAAATGTGATCAAATATTTTACCAATATGATTTATATGTTGTTAGCTATTTGTGTGGAAAATTTGAGGTCAATTCAAAGGGTAATAGATGTAGAAATATATACTTTAGTGAAAGGGGGTACAAAATGATGACAATTACTACATAAGTGATATGAAATTGTTTGTTTCATACAAGTTGTTGCATTTGAGAATCCCAATGGTCGAAAATTTCAATGTGTTTTTTCACTAATTTTAGAAAAAGAAACGACTAAAACTAGTAAAATCCATAATTTTCATGAATATATGGAATAAATAAAGCATTATGGAAAAGGGCACTGCTTGAAATTGGGTGGCCACTTCGTCCCACTGTTGACAGCCCTCGCAGAAAAAAAAAAAAAAAAAATCTTGATGGGCCTGCTTTCAGCACAGGGTGCTAGCAGACCAGCTGACAACTGGTTATTTTCTATTTTTAAAATGATTTTAATAACTCTTTCAATATTTTTCAAAGCTTTTTCCACTTGGACTTTGTGCATAGATGTTTGGACTCCTATCCTCGCCCTTTCTGTCCCAAAATTTGCCCCACTTTTCTTCTCAAATTGCATTGGTTGACATGGTTGCCCCTATAGTTCAGACTCCCCATTTTTACCTTCGAAGGCTAATAAATTTTGAACCAAAAGTCCAAAATCATATTTGAAAAATTTCCACATAGATTTCATCAAGGACAATGCAGTGTAAAATTTTCATAAGAATCAGAGTATTTTTCCACTCAAACAACATAACAATTTACCACATGAAGCAAAAGAGGTGACTTAGGAGAACAAGAATTTTTTAAGGGGGTTTTCCAGGTGACCGAAGAGACCAGGAAAAAGACATAAAATTTAGGCAAGACCTAGGAAAGGGGGAAGAATGGAGAAAATATAAAAGAAAACTTGCCACAAGGCCGGGATTATAGAAAACAAATGATGGGACAAAAGGTAGACGCACAAGTAACAAGAACTCAAGATCTAGGACATGTGAGGTCTAAGTAGAGTCTATCGGGAGACTTTTCTCTATAATGGTCATATTCATTATTTTGAGACAATTTCAGAGTTTTGAGACTATTGGCCTATAATTTTAGCCGCTATTTTGAGCTAATTTATGCATTTTTTTGACTTTCCAATTATAGATTATCCTTGAGTCGAGGATAAATTTTCCAATTATAATTAAAAATTCAATTACAAATATAAGATCATCAAATTGAGACTATGAAAAGTCTCAATATAACGAATATGGCGTTTAGACCGGAAAGAAGGCAACCAAAAATAATCCCCGGGAAAGGAAAGTGAGAAGAGGTCTAACAAACTAGGAAGTTGTATACACAAGAGAAATCCATCAATTGGCAAGATTCACCTTGTTCACAATTTTTGCCACCTCCTTGTTGCATCCATAACCTCCTTGAAATCGTGGTTTAGTCTCTGAAACTTCTCGCCGCGGTTGTGAATCTTCTTCCATCGCCTCCACGCCTAGAAATTGCCACCTTGGTATGTCTAAACCCCTTCCACCTCAATCTTCCAAAACCCTAGGTTGCAACTCTCTTCCTCTTCCTCCCTCTTTTTTCTTTTTCTTTCTTCTCTCTCAAGGTTTGCTTGTGATCTTCTCCTCGCCGGGATCGCCCTTGCCACGGTCTACTCTTCACCGTGATCGCCTTCGCCGTGGTCAACTCCTTATCGTGATCACCCTCGCCGTAGTCTGCTCCTCATTGTGATCACCCTCGCCGTAGCCTGCTCCTCACCATGATTGCCCTCTACGGCCTGATACCCAGCTTGATATCCGGCTTTAGCTTGGATATATGTTTTTATTTTTATTTTTATTTTTCTCCCTTTTTATCTTTCATAAAAATTAAACACTTATTCTCTCGAATAAGTATTTTAAATCTTCTAACAATCACTTAAACCAAAAGAAAGAAAAAGGGGCCTAAACAATTAAAAAGAACTACCATTAATCTATCCATCTAAAGAAAGCTTTGATTAGTTAGTTAGCCCAAGTGGTGATTGGGATCCTTTTTCCCGAAGATCCTTCCCGGCATTCTTTTTAGGTTTTTCGGGCATAACCTAGGTGGTTTTAAGGCCCGATTTTATCACCACTATAACACTAATTAACTAGTTAAGCATTCACATACTTTCACTAATTATTATACAACCTACTTCTACGCAATACTAACTACTTTGCCGGTTATCTAAACTAAAAATCACAATTCTAGCTAATTTTTTTGGTAGGGATAACCAAGTGGGAGTTTCAGACTCCCACATGAAGTCACATAAACGCAAGGAGTTTGTAGGAATTATTTTAAATATTTGAACCTTTTCAAACTACATTAGTTGCATTCATAAGCGCTTGGAAGATGGCAAGTTGCAGTATATGAAGACACATGACTATTATGTCATCATGTAGCAGGTACAGCAACAACTTTGCCACTCCATGCATTGTTAATAAATTTATAAAAATTGGAGCCCGCTTTCCAATTAGTGGTGGGTGTCACCATACACGTAGGAAGAGAGAGAATCAATGTCCTTTCAATATCTCAAGAGACACGGGTTGCGCCAGACGTTATCTCTAATGTTGATGTTTACGCAGTAGGAGATGTTTGTGTTATGCATATGTTTTTGCAGATGCCTATCATTGCGGTCTAGATTAGCCTTCTATGGTCTCCATGTTCATGCATGAGGCCTTCCCTCTCTACACAAATTTTGTTAGTAAATGTTTGGTTCTTGGTGCCACATGTTTTACAGATCCTCCCGATGGTACCTTTTGGACAAATATGTCCGCTTAGCTATCATCAAAATGAGTAGAATATTCCAGAGACTTTGTACAAAGGAGGTGTGGGTGCTTGACGATGATGACATGATGCGTGTAGAAGAGTGACATGAATTTTGCGGTAGATTACTTCTTAATTGTAGTTAAAGTCTAGTAATTGATCCATCAATTAGTAGTTAGTCAGTCAATTAGTGAAGTTTAGATTTGGAAATAGGTTAAATAATTATTGGCGGTTAGCCGAAGGAAGAAAATTGTTGGTATCTCAAGGTAAAGGTATAAAGTAGTTGAGGATTATGAAATCAGAGCCAAAACTGTGATAGTTGTAAGCCTAGGTAAGCTTGGTGCTACCTCTTTGTTTCATTTTCTTTTGATGTTTTCTTGTGTTGAATTGTGTTTAAGAGAAAGTTTATTACTAAAGTTGTGTTAGAAGAATTGTGAATGTGTAATTTGGAATAAGCATTATCGATACAATTTGTAATCTGCCATGCATTTGGTGGAGCAATTGTTCAGATGCAGTCTAGTGCACTATCGACAGATGTATCCGAAAGAGCGATACATGAAAACACTTAAGGATTATGTCAGAACATTATCACATCCAGAAGGTAGCATGGTCGAAGGGTATCAAATAGATGATATCCTTGGATTCTGTACGGAGTACATGTGTTAGTACAGAGGAACACTACATGGCATTTGAGGTCCGAAAGAGGAACCTACAATGGCTGATGAGACTCTTTGTTCAAACTCGCAACGGAAGTAGAAGATGCCAGATGAGTTTAGAAACTACGCACATGCCTTTGTACCAGGGAATGCAATGTGCTTAGAAGAATGGCGTGAGTGAGTGCCAAACTCTAAGCTGTTTTCTATTCTTGATGATGGAATATGTAGTGCCTGCTGCTCTCTAAAATTTATTTTGTCATAATTTTTGGTCAACGTAGTGTGAAACTTGGGCTGCTCAATGACATAATTGTTGTGACATGTCTGTTTACAGATGTCCAACAAATGCATTTGTCTATATGTCACTCTCGGCATTGGCCATGACGTCACATTGTTATAGTGCATGTCATAGAAGACATAATCTTCGCTCCAAATGACGATGGGCTTGCATGTCAGCTATCACTCTTTTAGTATAACACTTTGTTGAAAATATTGTGTAGGAAATATGCCAGAGCGAGAGGACAAAGGTGGGAAAAGAGGAAATTATACCGAAGACAATTTCACCGTCGACATCCAACAACGGCCATCTAATATTATGTTCACCTTTTGGTCTTGCCTCCTTTTCCATCGTAGGTGAGTGCCCGTGTAAGTGCTCTTTGGGGCGCAAGTGAACATGTACATGAGGATATCATATAATATGGGCAACCTCCAAAGCGGTATGTTGTATCACATCGTCAAATGCGTGCCTTTGGCATGCATTTTTGTCTCTGGAGTGCAGAAAGAGGCATCGTCATACATGATTCCCATGCGGTTGCCTCATTCACTCGGAAACTTCGATGGGGACTTTAAGACAACCGACCCATAGAGAGAACGATTGACTATATAGAGTACATTGAAAAGATTCTTGAGCTTGACTACCAAAATCATTACACCACCATTCTTGTTTGCGATTGGGTTTGAGCAAACCAGAATACTCATTTTCCATATGTGTAGAAAGATAAATATAGGTTTGCAATGGCAAACTTTAATTGCATCGATGGTAGGATTCATGATGAGTACTTTGCGTTTCCATTGCATTGTCAACAAGTATTCTTTTCAGATGACCAACACCAACATGGGTGGAAGATTGTATGCCGCACGGATGTGAGGGGAAGACGTGGCAAACTTCAAATCAACCAATCCATCTCTTATGTGACTGATGTGGGAAATGATGAGGACTTTGCTGGTTTGCAACCAAAAATGTTGGTTTCAGACCTAGTGAGAGAAGGCAATAGCAGATGGTGGTATATACATCCCACCAGCGGCAACGAGCAGAAGCAGCATAACAGGAATGTGCATGGCAATCCTTCACCACAATTCCCTGAGGATGACGTAGTCATGAATGTCGACACCAATGTCATGGGCAACGCCACTCTAGACATTCCCTACACGTTTGCATTGACATTTTCTTACACATATTTGGTGGCGTCTTTAGTGATGTCTAGTCTTAATAGATGGCAACTGTAACGGCAGTTGTAGTTGACAAACTTTAAGTTATAAGGGAATGATTTGAATATTAATGATTATTGTGTATTTTGCAATATAGAGAAGCCAACATTTCAACATGTGTGGTTATCTATTCTCTTCAAGCCGTTGCATCCCTGGTCGCTCATCAAATTTGTTTCCCATTTATCCAATCTACAATTGAAGAATATACACAGCTCTATTCATCAGCTTTAAAAACACCCCATGTTTCCCACAATGTTTATTGCAATTTCTTATGCAATATTTTCAGTTTGAAAACACCCAATGAGCACTAAGACATTTTTCTTTTTTTTTATTCAATATTGAAACTTATGACTATATCCATGAGCAATTCAACCATTTTCTATTTATTTTATTTGTTGTTTTCAATATTCAAATATTTGAAACCCTTCAAGAGCACTTCACCCATTTTCCATTTTTTCTATTCACTATTTTCAATTCCAACTATATGAAAGACCACGGTTTAATAATTACCAATTTTTTTCTAGTCACTCTTGCAATTTCTTTAATAACCCAAGACCACTCATGCATTTTCATTTTTCATAATCTTCCAAGTCTCCAAACACATGAAAAGAACTTTAATATAATTTTCCAATTATTTCTTCAATGGATTTATATTTTAAAGACACCCAAGATGCATTCCTACAAAACAAAAAAAATAAATCTTGAGATGTTTGAAACACTTCCAGACCAAGTCAACCGGTTCTTATGTTTATATTCAATGTTTTCATGAGTTTTCCCTAAATCAAAGACCACTTCATGCGATTTTCAAAGAAGCCCAAGACCAATTCATCGATCCTACTATCATTCACATTTTTCATCAAATTTTTAAAACAACCCAAGAACTCTAAATTTGACCCATTTTTCTTAACAATTGTTTCCAAATTTTCTAAACGTGAAGACCACTTTCACCTTTCCCTTTTCTTCTAATTGCTCTTGCAATTTTTAGAGAAGCCCATAACCAACTCAATGATTCCGCTCATTTTTTTAAGGCAATATGCTGTCATTCACATTTTTCATCAAATTTTTAAAACAACCCAAGGACCCTAAACCTTACCCCTTTGGCTTTTAATCACTCTTTTTAGTTTCCTAAACCTGAAGACCACTTTCACCTTTGCCAATTTTTTCAATTGCTCTTGCAATATTTAGAACAACCGTACACTAGTTTGTCCATTTCCAATTTTTGTTTATCACTCTTATGAGTTTGGAACACTCCAAGACCACTCATACCTCCTCCCTCCTCCTCCCTTGATTTCCCAATTCTTTTATAAACACTTAAACATTTTCTACTAAAAAAATGTAGAGAATGAATTAATGGGGCTGCTATATCAACATGTGCATGTTGGGTGATCTAATTAAATTTGGCAAGAAAATAATTCCATAATTAATTGGCTTAAAAACATTGTCTATACAAAACATTTATAACATGTGCATTTAAATTGAGCCATTAAGAAATTTCAATTAGTTTCATGTATTTCTCTAAGTCCATTAAATAATTTATTTCATGTTAGCAAAGCCAATGTTTCCATACAAACAAGTCTTGCCTATCTAGTATGTAAAGGATCTACCAATTTTCTCAATTTTTTTCTTCCGGGCACCAATTTGCAGTCATCTCCCAACAAAAAGGAACGCAGTGGCTAAAGTGGACCTCTTGCGTTTTCCATGACGTTGCACTCGAACGTGACCACGGGTTTTTGGACGTCCTCCCAGACGTGTTTGTCCACAGTGACATTTGCGTGTTCCGCCTTTGACATGAACACGTTTCATGCAACATCAGACTAAATTTGAGGTTTGCGGCCGTTGTCTGTTAAATGCCCAATGTTTTAGAAAACACAACACGTTGCAGCCTTGACGACACAAAAAACGCAGTTTTCTCATAGTGAGGGGATGGAAACGGGGGACGGGATGAGGGGACGGAAACAAGGATGGGCACGGGGATGGGGACGGCCTCGGGATTACGGCGGGACGGGGGTTGAGGGAAAGGGATCAAGGACGGGCACGAGGAAGTGGGGACAAGTAACACAAACCAACTTTGTGTTTGGAGGAGATGGGTTCCACTAGTAACCAAAATAAAAAATGGACAAAGCCTTGCCAAGTGAAGTCACATGTTTGATTTCGACAACCTCGATGAAGCCAAGTGGAGGACTTGTTAAAGGAAGAATTTTTATTATATTCTTTCTTTCATTTAGTAATTAATTAAGTTCGGAATTGGAGTTTTAAGAAGTCCATAACTCCTGTTTACTTAAAGAACCGGATTTGGACCCGGGCCTAGACCTTGTTAGAGTTTCTTTATGTGTTGTTTATGATTCTCTCAACAAAATCCGGTGGTTCTAAGTGAATATTTGGTGTTTACAACTCTATGTACACCATCATTAATCCTAAAAACCCTAAATATAAACAAAAAGGGTTAGGATTTTGTAGATCGTGTAGAATTAGACCGGATCTAGAGGAATTTGCCCCCGATCTACACTACCCACAAGCAAAACAACCCCCAAAACACACAAAAACAACTAAGACCTCACTTTTAAAGGCGGATCTTACTCAAACACATTGGGGTTTCACTTAATGGTTTACTTCACTCTAAAAGTGTACAATCCGGCCTTAACTAGGCCTAACTTCACCTCAAAACACCCTAACACACAAAAAGTTGTCTATAACCACACCTCTACACTTCTTTCTACATACATTATATAAAGTAAAATAACCATCATATGATTAAATAATTGGGGATTGCCCCTATTGACAACAAGATGATCCACTAGTCTCTTATATATAATATATATAATATACTATAATATAAGATAACAATGGCAAAGCCTGATGATGACAGGTGGCAAATATCGGACGTGGACTTAACTGAGAGATACTCGGTGGCGTTTCCAGTAAGGAGAACGGTGTTCCATTTGGGACAATGGGGGGTCTACTAGTTTATAATAAATGATTAGAGTAAAAAACCAGTGAAGCTCCATGAACTGATGGTTTCAGTTTGCTAGCATTTGGACTTTCTAATCTCTTTGCCTTGCTCATGTTTAGATTCATGGTCTTCTCTTCTGTTCTACAGATATGCGAGCATTCTTGGGCTCAATGAATGGGGGGCTTTCTCAAGCTCTTTCTACATAACATACAAGCGAGGTTTTTGTGAAAATCCTTGAAGAGGAAAGAAATGAAAAAGGTAGGGTGAGATTTGATTAGGGAAAGAAAGAGAGTTGCTACGTAGTCCCACAGGAAACAACAGAGGTCTACTAGAATCCTTATCAAGTATGGAAGAGTAAAATTCTCTATATATAATGTACAATAGTGAAGTAAAAGTAAAAAAAGTAAAAGTACTCAAATAAAAGTATAAAGTAAAAGTACCAAACTAAAAGTATTAAAGTAAAAGTGTAAAAGACTACATAAACAATATGTAAACTCTACACGAAGACTGCTAAAGATCTACTTTATCCACCAAATAAACTCATTGTCAAAGAACAAAATAGGTGTGAAAAGAAATCAGATTCCGGAAACGTGAAAGCACCGCAACCAACAGCATTGCGGACTCCTGAGAATGTCAAACAAGGTCGAAGAACCGAAGTTGCCTCGTAAGTGATCCCCGTTCTCTCTCTCTCTCTCTCTCTCTCGCTCTCTCTCACAAGGCGTCTCGACCGTGCTCTTCGTCTCAGCTCTTTCCCTCGCGTAGTAACTTAGTGTAGACAGCGTCCCTTCTTCGCTCGCGCTCTTCTCGTCCGTCCCCGTTTCGCCTCTCTCCGTCGCAGCCCGGCGTCGTCACGCTCGCCGGGCAGCAGTCGGACCACATGCACCGACACCGCCGTCGCCACCAGCCGGGCCGGGACGACGACGACGACGACGCCCCGCGGGATAGGTAGGGGGACGCGGTCGTATTAGGGTTTCGTGCATCGCGAGGTTTTCTGGGAGCCGGGGTAGGGTTTGCGGGTCGGGCGCGATGGAGGCGTCGGGCGGGGTGCAGGCGCTGCAGCGGTTCATGGGCGTGACGGAGCCGATCTCGACGGCGGGCCCGAGCGACGCGGACTGGGCGTCGACGCGGCAGCTGGAGGAGTGCGTGCGCGGGCTGGGGCCGCAGGGCAGCCGTGAGGAGGAGGTGCGTCGGGAGGAGGTGCTGGGGCGTCTGGACGAGCTGGTGAACGTGTGGGCGAAGTTGGTGAGCCGGAAGAAGGGCCTGAACGAGGAGTACGTGCGTGAGGCGCGGTGCAAGATCTTCACGTTCGGGTCGTACCGTTTGGGCGTGCACGGGCCGGGCGCGGACATCGACACGCTGTGCGTGGGGCCGTGCTACGTGACGCGCGAGGAGGACTTCTTCGTGGAGCTGCACGAGCTTCTGTCGGCCACGGAGGGCGTGACGGATCTGCACACGGTGCCGGACGCGCACGTGCCGGTGATGAGCTTTGAGTTCCAGGGGATCCCGATCGACCTGCTGTACGCCCGGCTGCCGGTGTGGGTGATCCCGGAGGAGCTGGACATCTTGCAGGACAGCATCCTGCAGAATGTGGACGAGCAGAGCGTGCGGAGCCTGAATGGCTGCCGCGTGACGGATCGCATTCTGCGGCTGGTGCCGAACATGGAGCACTTCCGGACTACTCTGAGGTATGTGAAGCTGTGGGCCAAGAGGCGAGGGGTGTATTCCAATGTGATCGGGTTTCTGGGAGGTGTTAACTGGGCTTTGCTTGTGGCTCGCATTTGCCAATTGTACCCTAATGCTGTGCCGAGCGTGCTGTTGTCGAGGTTCTTCCGGGTGTACAAGCAGTGGCGGTGGCCTAACCCCGTGATGCTCTGTGCGATCGAGGAGGGCCCACTGGGTCTGCCTGTGTGGGATCCGCGTAAGAACCCGCGCGACCGGTCCCACCTGATGCCGATCATCACCCCTACATACCCTTGCCAGAACTCGAGCTTCAACGTGTCGAGCAGCACGCTGCGCGTGATGACGGAGGAGTTCCGTCGTGGGGACAGTGTTTGCGACTCGCTGGACGCGCGTAGCCCGGATTGGGTGCGTCTGTTCGAGGCGTTCCCGTTCTTCGAGAGCTACAAGAACTACCTGCAGATTGACATCACGGCAGGGGACGGGGAGGAGATGCGCGTGTGGAAGGGATGGGTGGAGTCTAGGCTGCGGCAGCTGATCCTGAAGGTGGAGAAGGACACGTTCGGGATGCTGCAGTGCCACCCACACCCGAGCGGGTTCCACGACGCGAGCAAGAAGGTGCAGGTGTGCTCGTTCTTCGTGGCTTTGCAGCGGAAGCAGGGGACGCAGACGCCCTCGGCGCCGTTTGACATGTGCCACACGATCGCGGAGTTCAAGCACTCGGTGATGCAGTACCTGATGTGGAAGCAGAGCATGAAGATTCACGTGTCACACGTGCGTCCTAAGCAGATCCCGGCATATGTGTTTCCGAACGGGGTGCGGCCAGTGCGGGCGCCGCGGGTAGCAGGGCGGGGAGGGTCGGGGGCGGGGGCGGTGGGAGGTGTGGTGGAGAACGCAGGTGGTAGCGGTGGGGCGGGGCCCGTGAACATGGAATCGCCGGAGCCAAGCTCACGGGGTGCAGCGGCGGCTCCTGGGACGCCCCCTAGCGAGGTGAAGGTGTCGGTGGAGGACCGGGACAGCGAGGAGGCGGAGCTGTCGCTGCAGGCGGATAGCACGAACGGGACCGGCGTGAAGAGGTCCGCGGACGGGTTGCTGTTGGGAGCGGGGCCGGTGTTGTTGAAGCGGGTCAGGGTGGAGCTGAGGTCGGAGAGCTGACAGAGGGCGGAGCGGGGAGGAATTGTGGATGCAATTTGGAGAGGCTGTCGGGCCCGAGATTCCCACGCCCTAGGGTTGGCGGATGTGTCGGAGAAGAGGAGAGCAGGGGTGTGAATGCGTGAATAGAGCCCATTGCGGTAGGTGGAGGGGAGAGTCGAGGAACGGGGAGGGCAGGCGAAGCGGCTTGGAGTGGCGAGGAGGAGGTTCTGGCGGGACATTGTGTGATATCCGAGCCCAGCAGTGTGCAGCCCTCGGGAAGCAACAGGTGTGGGCTGATTTTGGTCAGCGTCTTACATGGGTCTGGGGCCCGATATCACGCAATGTCCTGGGAGAGCGAGCGTAGGGAGGGCCGGTGGTGTCAAACCGGGGCAGGCCGGGATTTGTGAGATAGAGAGATTTGTGAGTCGCTTAGTTGGGTCTGGGTCCCGATATCACGCAATGTCCTGGGAGAGCGAGCGTAGGGAGGGCCGGTGGTGTCAAACCGGGGCAGGCCGGGATTTGTGAGATAGAGATTTGTGAGACGCTTAGTTGGGTCTGGGTCCCGATATCACGCAATGTCCTGGGAGAACGAGCGTAGGGAGGGCCGGTGGTGTTAAACCTGGGCAGGCCGAGATTTGTGAGATACAGAGGTTTCTCGAGAGGTTGACGTGCATAATGCGGGGAGCGAGGGGACCAAGTTGATATTAACGAGTCGCTCTGAGATGTGCAGGTGCGGCACCTGGATGAAAGTATACGAATTGCAATGAAAACAAAACAAAACAAAACAGAAAAGAAAAGAACCTGGAAAAGAGTGAGTGGGAGGCAAGTAGAGTCTTTTGTAGTGTTTGTGGTCCTACGGTAGGTGTAGGATTTGTATGATAATTTTACTTTTGGTCTGGGTAGTCAGACGAAATTGTAGGTGCAATGTATGTGCTGGGCGTGCGGGTGTCTGAAAATGGCAATAATAATTACCGTAATTCACAGGACTATTGGTTGCAGAGTATGTGTTTTTCCTTTTGGGTATGGTTGGTATGTGTCTTTGGAATGTGTTCTATGTATTCCATTTTGTTGCTTTTTGTTTTGTTTTTACAATGAGTTTTCTGTGGGGTTTGGTTTCCACATAGATTATTTTTTTCTGGAATAGTTGTTCTATATGCGGAGCTACCTGTCGCCTACCGTATATATCAAGATGTTTGCCATGTATGTGCATTTGTGATAATACTATGAATGATCTTTTGGCATTGTGTTGTTTTGGTTTCTGGTGGCAGTTGTTGACGGACTCTTATCGGATTACTGATTGTTTCAGGTTTGGAACGTTTACCCTTTTTGATTGCGGTAGTGCTTTTATCGTTTGTGTTATCGACTCCAGTGGCGACGGGTTGTGTACTAGAGTCAAGACCAACTATGGTAACCAAGCTCAAGAGACAAGTATATCGTCTTTCTTTTGAGGAGACGTAATTTCTGCGTTGACGATCTGCCTAGTCTCCTTTGCTGGACACTTGGGCGCACAAGTATTCCACCTTTTTTGGACCGTATATTGTTGATAATGTGTGTCCCAAACTCTGACGGGAAGGTTGGTATTCGCAGCTTAGGTAATCTTGGTCTTAGTTATGTGTTTGATCGTTTGGGCGACGAAAATTCAAATTGATCGTCGTATAATATGTCGACATTGAAGCTTGTGTACCGAGCTTATCATTGTCTCTGGCCTGTTTATTGTTTCTGGTCTGGAGCTAATTCTCTATAGCCTGCTTTACTGTTGGTTATTTATTTGCAATGTACCCTACTTTGCCTTTTAGTTCGAGTTGCGTAAACTGAAAGACCTGTCTCATCCGAATTGGAGCCATAGTATTGGTGGTAACATGGATGTTGAATTGCAAATAGAACATTCCGTCATATTGAAGTGATCCAATCATGCTGTACACAAAAAATTGAAGCTGTGGCGTACACCAATACCGCCACGGTGCAAGAATTTGTGACCAACTGCGTCCAATTAGTTTCTGTACAAAAGAAGCACGAGCTACAAAATCAATGCGAGGCAGAAGCACAATGCCTAAGACGCCTTCACTTTACCCGAAGCATCGTCTGAGGAGTCCTGGTCCACTTTCTTGCTCTTGGCCGCTGCGCTGCCAGACTTCTTCGGCTTCTTCGCGGACGCCTTTTTCTTGGCGGGTTTGGGACCCGAGCGGCCGCCGAAGAGCAGCTTGAACGCCCACACGGCGAAGATGGTGCCGACCATGGGCCCGGCCCAGTAGACAGCGAAGTGCTCCCACGACGTGTGCTGGTTGGACACGAAAGCCCACCCGAACGCGTTGGCGGGGTTCATGGCCGGGCCCGTGTACGCCCCGCCGGCGACGACGAGCGCGAGGGTCGACCCGATAATGATGCCCGTCCTGGCGAAGCGGTTGGCGGGACCGCGCAGGAGCGCCCACATGACGATGAGCGTGATAGTGAACGTGAGGATGGTCTCCGCGGCCACGCCCGTCTGCAGCGGCACCTTGAGCTTGGGCCCGCCCAGCATGTGCTTGTACCGCTTGGGCATTACCTCCAGGATCGTCAGCGCGCCGCCCACGGCGCCCGCCATCTGCGCCGGCAGCCGCACGCCCAGCGAGAACACATCGTCCTTGCTCACCCCCGCGTACGCAAACGCCACGAGCGCCGTCGGGTTCCAGCTAGCGCCCCCCAGCGCCTGCCCTAGGAACGAGAAGAAGAAGATGAGCACCGACACCAGCGCGAACACGATGTACATCTTCCCCTTCCCCGGCCCGTCCAGCCCCACCCGCGGCGCCAACTCCGTCGACACCGGCCCCAGCGACGCCATGCAGAACACCCACAGAAACGTTATGGACGCATCCGCCACCGCCTTCCTCGTCAACCCCATTTCTTCTCCACCACCCCCACCTCCTCACCTGCAAACCAGAACCCACGCCATCAGAACCCCACAGATACAAGCGACATCCTACCAAATGCACCAGGCTGGAGACGGGGAGTGTGCTTACCACATGAGCTGGGCGTGCGGCGGGGATGAGGCAGAAATGTAGTACCACACAAAGGGGGAGCACAAGGTGCGTGACAAATGTGGTCTTGTCTCAGAAGTGCAGGCTGTGAAGTCGCTGATCGGGCTGTTGCGATGTTTTGCTGGCCGGCCCTCGCGTGATTATTGATCCGCCTTCATTCGCAGTAGTCTAAAGTTGGCCCTTTGGCGTGACATTTGTGGCGTCACTGTTGTGCGTTTCATGTCGCGCTCGTCTACATTTCAGGGGCAAGTTCCAATTCCAGGCAAAAGAGGCCCTGGTTCTTGGAGCAGGACGTCCTTTCATGGCTGTGCTTGGATTGAGTCAAACTGAGTGTGCTCAGCTCTTGCCTTCACAACTTTGGGTAGGTGACCTGCAACCCTGCAGTCACACTGGGTGGGTGTGAATGGGTATTGTGGGTGTAATAATATGTGGGTGTAATAATACGGGGGTGTTGCACCACTTGTTGCCATTGTTAATCCTTAACCCTTTAACCCTTAATTGACATCCTCGTTTTCCACAAATAGGAGAGGAATGCAACCTCATTGTCTTCTGGCCATAATTTCGCACTGAAGATAAAACAATTTTGAAAATCGGAAACGGTGAATGTCGAGGTAACTTGGTGAAGATTCCAACGCAAAAAAATCAATCACAACGGGTAAAATCTCGGAAAATGGCACCGTTGAGAAAAAAATGTTGTGGTTGCCGGGCATGAGTGAAAATTACCATTTTGCATTTTTAGTTTTTTTTCTCTTGGGTCATATTTTGTGGAAATTGGCATCCAAGGGAGAGGATGTAAGAATAAACAACAATTTTTATTTTTATTTTTATTTTTTGATAAAAAAATAACTTTGAAAGGCCAGGTCATGGCCTGGTCAAAGGGGGAAAGCAGGGTTTCTGGCCCCCTGCCCAGCCTCGCAGTTGCTGACCAGGCCGGTGGGGCAAGCTCAGGCCGAGCAGGCCACGTTGGCAGCCGTGGGGTTGGGCAGCCTGATCGGGAGGGCCGGCCCGGCCTTTCCAGGCCCTGTCAGGCAGGTCAGGCGGGCGAAGCCAGGCCGTGTCAGGCCCTCGCAGCCTCAACGGCCAGGGCGCATTCACCCCAGCAGCCAGGCGAGGGCGCACACACCCTAGCAGCCAGGTCGTGGTCCAGGGCTCACACACCCCAACAAATTTTAGAAGCAACCCACCAGAACTCCAATCCCAAGAATTGAACCTAAGGAGCCACCCAATCTGTGGCATTGGACCCCTACTCCCCCCATTCTAAACATCAAATTAATGCACATTCAAGTGCTAAAATAAAATAATAAAGTAGCTAAGTAAAAATGAGTAAGGAAAAAATGTGAAAATAATTCCCAAAATATATCTATTACCTAGTATGAACATCAAAGGCGCCTAGAATGATAAGCCACGAAGCACTCCCCCATACACATAGGTTTGTTGCATGTTGGACAATACCATTGCCTTTTTTTGTCACACACTACACATTTTTGCCTCTTACGTTTATCTCCAACCCATTTCTCTGTGTAATGCAATTTGGTGGGATTTGGTACCGCCGCATCAACAACCGTGGTCCTTGGGAGCTCACGTGGTGAATAGCCTGCCATCAACGCATTAGCAACAACCAAATTGAACTTGACATGGCTTAGACACTTCTTACCAAAATGAGCCATATGTGATTTGTAAATGATGTATGAATTCACAGAAGAAGTATCTAAAATATGAAATAGGATACGGTGCCACCATTTGTAGTCTTTTCGTTGCACGCTATAGTATCCTCGTAGTTGATCTTGGACATCTACTCCCCTCATTGTTTCCTGATAGTGGATCAGTATGGGACTACAAGGCACCGAAACAAACTCTCCATTATGCCATCTAGAAATATAGACTTGGCCATTGGCATCGAAGGGAGAGAATACAGTAGACAATAAGGTCATTGGTTTATTATCAAACCAACAAATGGCTGCCATTCTACCACTAGCATGCATTCTAAACCACAATTGACCCCTACTCCCAGTTCGTGAGTTTATAGTGAGTGCGTTAGGCCAACCAATACGGTTAGATCTACATGTACATGTTGCATATATGCCTTTTTGTAATAGACACCAAAACAAATTAGGACTAGTAAAAAAATTATCACAAGTTACGATGTGACCTTTACCTTCATGGCCACGCATCAATTGGTTCACTATTTTGAACCCTGTAGCATGGTTATAATCTTCCGACGTCGATGCACCACAATACACTTCCATGCGTTGAACATATTCTGATACACTATTTGCCAAACACCATATTTTGATACCATATTGGGTAGGCTTTGCCTTCATGTATTGCTGTTTAGGCAAATACTTCCCCGTATATGGTACCATCATTTCATCCACAGTCAAGTTTTCTCGGCATCCCACATTTGAGAGCACAAAACATTGAAGTCATCTACAAGCCATTGTGTCTTAGAAATTTTGCTATACGCCAGGTCTGATTTATCTTGCACTATTCTTTCATTGTCAACCAAGTGCACACATCGCAAAATAGACTAGAAACGTGTACGACTCATGCATTTCACAATGGCGGGAGTTCTCCATACCTCATCGTTTTTAGACCAATGTAAGTGCGTTTGTGGTACCTTCTTCAACGCCATCACCATGAGCACTCCAAACCACGCTCGTAATTCGGACACTACCAAAGGTGTCCACCGATTGCCACCCTTGCTTCTTACATTCTCATCCACACTTGTTGCATACAAATTAGTTTGCCTACAAATCCTTCTCAAAATTGAAAGAGGCCAAAATAATGAGAAAAACTGTAGAGGTTCAATGCAACCCAAAGTGGCATGGCTAAATCCCTCATGCTCACCAAGGAACTCCACATTAGGCAATTGAGTCAATGTGGAGTTCCACATTGACTCACTAAACCTCTCCTTCTCAGACATATTACAAATTTTTTCATAATCATCAGAGCCTAACCCAATTTCATTGCGCATCTCACCCCCGCTAAGCAACCACTTTTTAGTATTGGGAGTCAACACCATAGAGTTTGACTTCTCCGCCGTCTCATCTTCGCTTTCACTATCATGTGGGAAATACTCATCATCGCTTGTACTAACACCGCTATCACTTCCTTCATCATCCAAAGAATCGGGCACAATACCACCCCAAATTTGAACAAGTGGCACACTACTTGGTTGACCATCCTCAACAACTACACACACGGGTTCTGGCAACACAAAAGTCCCCCAAGGCCCATAAAAATTCATAGTGAGCATTTGAATACCATGCACTACATCAAAGCTATCATGCACCACAATACCCCAAAATTCAATCAAATTAGAACATGGAGAGTCGGGATCGATGTCAAGCAACAGTATCTCATTTATAGGGACAATCACAGTCTTTCCTCGAAATCCAAGATCATATTGTGAAGATGGCACATTCAATTGCCCATCAGACCACAATCGACATTTCTACTACGCATCTTCAACACATTTTCGAAATCAACCAAACCTTGCGAATCTAAATCCCCCCCTACACGGCTGTTCACCAAATCCAACAATTCATCCAATTCACATGACGTCACTTGTAGGTCCTCCTGATCAAGCAAATGTACATGATGAGAACTCTCCCCACTCTCACAGTGATTTGAGTGTAGAGATTGAGGTTGAGTTGAGTTTCGCTTACTTGGAGAGTGTGCAGTCGACCTCGCAGTTGCCCTGCTTCGACCGCGTCGCCCTCCCCCACCGCCCCTCGCAGCCGGCGGCGACAACACCCCTCCGACAGCACCCCTCGCAGTCACCGCGCCCCCGCCGTGAACCGCAGCAATCGACGGCGATGGGGGCCTCCGACCCACAACAACACCCCTGGCGCCAGGCGCGACTCTGCCAGTCGACAAACCTGCGACACCTGCAGGCGCCTCGGGCGCTTGCGGCGCATCGACAGTGCCGTCCCACACCGTGAGCCGCTGCCTCACTCAACGGCGACTGGGTCCTCCGACCTCCACCACGGTCTGGATCCTCACCGGCAGGTCGAAACCCCCCCTCCGCTGACTTCCGTACGCACCGTTACGATGGTATTCGGCCTTCGACGCGATGGCAGGGACTCCCTCTTACGAACTATAAGAGCACCTTCCATGACTCTGCTGCTTACAACAGATTTAGACTGGTCTTGGCTCTCTTCAGTATCAGGCCACCACTCTTCTTTCAACAAGGTATTCAACAAATTAGGAAATGGTTTTCTCTCAACCCACCCTAACTGCTTTGCTACTAAATGTCTGAACAAAAATCTTTAGTTCCTACCAAGAGGATTAGAAGGCCACACAACGCTCTTAGGTCTTGGCTTCGAAGCAAGGTGACTCTCATCAAGCATCAAACACAGTTCATTGGCAACAATGTCTTGAAAGCACCCTAAATCCTCTTGCAACCACCTCCGAATCTCCCTCTCTATCTTCAAACGGCTACTGCGTTTATCGACACCCATCCTTCACCAATGGCCAAACTGCAGTGACAACCCAAAAAAGAAGAAAACGTTGAAGAAAGCGCCCAACGACACTCACCGCTGTTCACAGCCCCGTGAAGGCAACTGCCAGGCCCTTTGTCCCGCGATTGCCAAGTCAAACCCGCTCTTGACCGGCCTTCAAAACCAGCCCACCTTTGCGAAATAGGACAACCCGCCTCTCAAATTTTGTACCAGGGTTTCCGCCCCTCCTTGCCCGTCTCACCCTCTCCGCAGCAGGCGACTGCACTCAAGCAATGAAGAAAAGGTCGCAGGCACCCTCTCCAGAATCTCGCTCCGGCAGCACATCGAACGAGCAGGCAATCGGGATGCAGCATCGGAATCCTCTCCCGAAAATGCCAGGGGTGTACAACCCCGACATTGGCACCCGATGACCGCTCCGCCCCCCAAAACCGTTTTTTCCTTCCTCAGTGACAAGTTTGGTCACCGGTGACGATTAAGGGTTAAGGCCAATCGATTATCTATGGGTTGGTCATTTAGGCACAACAATCTTCATAGAAAGTGCTAGAGGTTGCCCCAAGGGAAAATTAGACCATGATTTAGAGGTGGAGGAAGATGGGTATCTATTGAGGCCATCGTCTCTGTAATCAGGCGTGCTATCTTGTGAGCGGTGCGTTGTGAGCAATGAATTTATGACAGTTTTTTACATGGTTTCATTATGGAATGAAAAAGAACGCTTGTCGCCATAGTTAGAGGCAAAGTACTTTTACAAATTTCAGAATTTTTTTATAGAAGGACTAGAAAATGTGGACCTCGACGTGCATTATAATTTCTTAAATATAAAAGTGGCGTCTATGGCCGTCGAAATGAGATGATTATTTTAAATATTTATAAACTTATTGCAATATTCATGATGCGGTAATTCTATACCTATCGTAAGAATTACGATATTATCAATAATTTAATCCATCTGTCAATGATAAATTAAGGAGTGTTGTGAGGCAATTGCAACTGTGATAACCACAAATATAAATCCTCATGAAAATAACCAATACAAATAAACAAAATGGAGGAATCGCCATTCCTCTCTAGACAATTCATTGTTGCTGACCTTGTGGATAAATGGTTCACTACTACCTAATCCACTATCATCTGAATCAATATTAGCCTCCTCCGCCTCTACGTCAAAAAAACCTCCGCTCCCAAGTCTCGTTTAATGGTTGGTGGACAACGTGGAAGTGACGGTTGCGCTGCGAGTGCAACAGCGACAGCCTCTGCATACTCAGGCACAACATGCGGCTGCTCCGGACTGACAAACATGCTTGCCAAGCAAGCCAACATTCCAACTTGAGCTATTGATGGAGAAGCCATCAATGATGGCAAGAACCGTCACCAAACAATAATGATTAGAGCTGCGACTTTGTAGAATACAAAAAATAAAAATCAACATCAAAGGAAGAGAATTTACTTTCAAGTTCTCTTTGGCAGTGTCTTGATCTCAGGCTCATCATTGCCATTCTCCAACGGCTGCTTGCGAGAAGGCTCCTCCACAAGCTCTGCATTAGCGGACTCTACCTCCACTGTGAGGGGAAAAAAGGTAACAACACCTCGTCAACCATATCCTTGTCCGCCTCCAAGGCAAGGATATGGCGCTTGAGGCCCTTGCAAGCCCTTACGGATGCGCCTAGAAAAAATGTAGAAAACAGTAGAGGTTACAGTTAGAATTATGAAACCACGAAAAATAATTAGAGAAAGTTAGATATCAACCCGTAGATGCCGTGAGGTCCATCACAATCTCATCCTCCTTCATACAAAGATCGATGAGAGCCTCCATGAGGTTGTGGGACTTCTCTCTTGCACCCCACCATGGTGTTCCCGTGGAGGCCCTCGACGTGAGTGAGTCATGGGTAATGAAGTTGGTGAAATGGTCGTCAGTCAATAACTCAATCCTAATGTCTGCCAGAAGCTCCATTATGTCGTTGAAGACAAATGGAAATGGCAGATTGGTCTTCCTCACAAAGCACTTGACCATGAAGGTCTTGTGCGTGCCGCCTGGGCATGCGTCGGAGAAGAGGGGAAGTCCATTGATGGCAAACCACTTTCCTTCCTCTTAGAAATCCGCCCACGATGCCTAAAAAACCAGTTCATTAGAAATGAACCTCGAATCTAGGAAAAACCCAATGATTGCCCTCCATCGCAAAGGAACTCCATCACGAGCTCAAAGCACTTCTGAATCCAAGGGGATTCTTGCTTGCCGTTTGTGGTTGGTACTGTGGAAAGCATGTTCCACAACGGGACCATAATACCACCCTCGATACTTAGGACGGGCAAGTCCTCCAGGACGTCAAATACAAACAAGTCGGCTAACCCGTCCTCGGATGGATCCTCGTTCAAGTATTGCGTCCTTGATCCACCATGGGCCTTCAACCACTCTGCCATGTCCCTCCAAACCGGTGGAACATCCTCCAAAGATGCAACACTATCGAACTCAGCAAAGATGGAGAGGGCGTTGTGGCACAGTACCTCAACGTTGATGCTAGACTTAACATGCTCCACCACGGGAATAGAATAGATCGTCTGCAAAGGCTTCACCACGTAAGCTCCAGGCCGAATTCTGGCTAATGGAGAAACGCTAAACGTGGTCAACACAGGTGGCACTAGCTACAAAAATGCTCCCAGATCAACCACCAAAAGCTTCTTCTTGGGCCCTTCCTTTGCTACCATCACCACGAGCTACTTGTTCCTAAGAATCGTATCCTTTTGCTCTTTCTTTGCAGTCTCTTTCTCCAATCGTGCGGCCGTCCACTCTGTCGCCTTGGCTGCAATCTTTATTGGGCGCTCCGCTGCCTTTGCCTTTGCCTTCTCAGTAAGCTTGGGCTCCTCTATCACTAGAATAGAAGAGCTGATTGCAACGCTCGTTTGAAACCGCAAAGCCAAAGCATCGCAAGACCCCTTGTACTCCACCTCATTTTCCAGAGTTGGAATAGTGTCACGGAGCTCCAAGTACGAGGAGCATTGAGCTAGGTGATAACAAATAAAGCGCCACAATTGCGAGTCGGTGAAGATGCAGTCCTTGTGGATAGTAGTATTAATCTACTTCTTGAACCGGATGGGCAACTCCCGTGTCTGCAACGCACCATTGTCAACTAGTTCCCTCAAAAAACACCTCAGAACTACCTTCTTCAAGGTCTGCAACATCTTGGGTTGCTTCATGAACTCTTTAGACTTCACGTACTCGGGCTTCACCCCCAAGTGATTCTTGAACGCCCTATTCAAGAAAGTCAAAGAATGAGATTCAATTCATGAACCAATGTCAAGGATTGGATTTGAAAGGCCCTATGTCTTGATGACAACGTTGTCCTTTTTCACAATTTTAGCAAACAACTTCTCCACCTCTTCCTCTAGTTGCAAATTATATAACTGTTGTTAGAAATATATTTATGTTCACAAAGATTAAAGTTTGATAGCAATACTCGTCTAGAAAACATACCCCTGCCTAGGATAAAGCCATGTCAAGCCAAGGGCAAAGATTGGTGTCCGAGCACGGAGCCTTCAGGAAGTTGTACTCAACTCTGCTTTCCTTACACATGTTCCAAAATCGCATCCACCGGCACCATCATTGATGCATGAATTGGTCGCCAACAATCTCCACAGATTTATAGGAATTGACATTGACATAAAATTAGGAGATACACATACCTCGTAGAAAAACTCCTCACCAATACCCGGGTTTGCGATTGCGAGCAGGTGCGTGAGCAAGGGACTGCACTGAGTCTTCTTCTCCACCACTGCTTTAGAGCAATTAGTAACCAATTCCGCCGAGCTGCCGGTCTGATTGATTAAACTGACTTCACTTATGTGTTCAAAACACTTTTTTACTTGAAGATTGACTATTCATAAGTCTTAATCCAAGTTCTAAATCATTGGAAACAAAACAATCTACTAAATCAATTGCTACTCTTACCATAATTGTAATATCAACTAATCTATGTTAAGGAATAACAAGGATTCTTTCCATGGAGCCTTTTGACCATTTTTTTCATCTCCATTTTCCTCCTCTTTCTCTTTTTTATACATATATATATATATATATTATCATCTTTTTTTTTTCTTTTTTTTCTTATAAACAAGTGTCTACAATTCTTCCACAAACTAAAGCTCTAATTCACTAATTTGTCTTCAAGTAAACTAACCACTAATCGAATTGGTCTCTTCAGGCACTTCTAAGTCTAATTTTCCCTCCGCGGTAATTCATTATCACGTGGAGTCCAGTTCATTAACAAACACTACTTAACACTAGGTGGCCCTACTAACCACTAACCTATCTGCTAATTGCAACTAAGAAGGCCGGTTCCCACTAACTAAAATTGTGGCGCTTTTTAGCGCTCACAGTTTTCTACAATTGTTACATACCTTGGGCTCGTCACGTGATGATGAGTTGCCCCCCTTGTTTTGCCTCGATACCAAGGCGGCATCATTAACATGCACCTCTTTTTCCTTGCGTTTGGACAATTGGTGCATCATCCGTGCGACCACAAACTCTATGGTGAGGTCTTTCAAACGCAATGTCTCCAAGGCGGTGATGAAGTTCTCAAATGACGACCGCAAGCTCACGAGCAACGTCATCACCGCATCCTCGTCTCTCACAGGGACCTTCTAATAAGTGAGTTGATCCACAAGTGCCTTCACTTGGTTGATGTGGGTTAACAAGTCATCACCTTTTTGCATCGTGATTGTGAAGAACTTGCAACAAATGAAGAGGATGTTAGACAAACTCTTGGTTTTGTGGATGTTGTACAAAGTCTTCCATGCTTTCACCGCTCCTTTGCAACTCTTGATGTGGGCAAGTTGGTTGTCCACCAAATTGAGCCCAATGACAAACATGACCTTCTTCACGCCGATTGTAGTCCTTTATCACCTTTGGATCATTGTCAAGTGATGGAGGTTCCCCCGTCTCCTCAACCATGTCCCAAAGGTCTATAGACTCCAACACCATCTCCATCTTGAACTTCCAAAGGTTGAAGTTGTCCCCCTTGAACTTGTCGATGGCCTTTGCACTCTCATTGTCAAATGTGGCAATGTTGACATTCAAATGGCCAAGATCATCCCTATATGCTTCTAATGTGCACTAATGCACCTCAACCACTCAATTGAGCCCCTACTAGCCTCCAAAGTGCATGTATGCACCTCAAACACTCAAATCAACCCCTTTCAAGGCTCTAATGGACAACTAAGCACCTTACATGCTCAAATTAGCCTCTTCAAGGCTTTAATAAGCAAGTATAATCAAATGAGTCACTTCTAAGCTCAAATGTGCAAAGATATAACTCAAACACTCATATCAAGTCCGTTTAGACTTAAATGTACACCTTTGCACCTCGCTCAAACAAATCAACCATTTTTTTGCTCATACACGGATATATGGACTTCAATGACTTCAATGAGCTTCACGTAGACTCCAATGTGCAAGTAAACACTTCAATCACTCAAAACGGCACCTTTAGAGAGCAAACAAGCACATCTACTATGAATGAACACTTACAAGGTTCAAAAGCTTGAATGTGCACAATGGTCGCTTTTGCAACTCCTTGTACCTTTTCAAATCGCTTCTAATGCTTCAATTGAGCCTATGTGCACTTCCAATGCTTCAAATGAGACCTTGTGCACCTCTAATGCTCCAGATAAGCCCCCATCCACCTCTGAAGCTCAAAATCAGTCCTCGTGCTCCTTAAGCACTCAAAACCTCTTAAGACCTCCTTCAATCAAATATTGCAACAAAATTCTACACTCGCAATTGACATGAGTGGGCCCATAACTTATTGAAGTTAAAAGAAGTAGAGAGATAGTTGCACAAACGAAGAAACACACAAAGTAGTATAAACAATGCTTGGAGTGAGATGTTGCTTTCTTTTGAAGGCCTTTACTTATAGTAGAACATAGTGGCAAGCTTTTGCCAACACATTGGACACATGGCGGTCTGACATCATGTATCCATCTACATGCCCCTTGCCAACTAATGCATGGGACACATGGCGCATAGACTTCACACAACCACCCATGTATCCTTGTTTATTCCATGCACGACACATGGGTTGGTCCTACTTCTTTGACCATGTCACATGTCAATTCACCTATCTCCGTTTTCTCCCCTTCTATTTCCCTTCTATATATATTTCAATGCATAACTATTTACACCACTGTAATAACTACGAGCAACTCTAAACTCCAACAGTCTTGACCTGTGACCACTCTAAGAGAAGAAACAAAATGATTCTACAGAAAGGCAATATTGGTTTATAGAAGGATATTCCGCAATATCTAAAATGCCTTAAAACCTTTGAGAAGAGGGTAATCCACTCTTCAAGAATGATAAGATTCCAATATTGTAATGGAAAATATATTAATTTAGAGAAGGATAATGTACAACCTCTAAAACACTAGCAAACCTTCAAGAAGAGGGGTAATCCACACTCTATCAAGACATGACTAGCTCTGATATTGATGCTAAATCACACTCAAAAAACTGTTAGGGATAGAAAAATAACCAACAACTGATCTGAGGCTAGAAGAGAGTTCAAGACAAGAACTAACAAGAACTTGGATTAAGAAGATGAATATACGAACAACACCAAGAAAGGTGAGCTAGAATTCCAAGAAGTGCGTTGTCGAGACTGAAGAACTTGTCAACTTCCACTCCTATATATATTCTTAGAATTAGGTAGCTTCTAAAGACTTGATTTTAGAAGGTTCTGAAGGTACTTCTAGAAAGTTCTGGAGATGGTTCTAGAAGGTTTTAGAAACTTGTTTCTAGACTGTTATAGGGACTTGGATCTAGAATGTTCTAGAAGCTATGTCCCTTACAGAACCCCTACAATTCAAGCCTTAAAAAACATAACTTCCATTAGATAGATAAACTTTCTCTTTTGCGATGGTGGCAAATCAAAGGCATAATTTAGTTGTTCCTTTGATTCAATTTCTAATGTAGGCTAATATAAGCTAAAGTTGAAAATATGAAGAAATGATAATTTTATATATTTGCAATACTTCTTTATTTGGTAAAAACCTTGTCTTTTTTCTCCCTTTTCTAATATACTCCGCACTACTAGGTTTTGGACCTAGGTACAACTCCTAATTGATGTTATGTGTCAGATACAAGAACCGGTGGAAGAAGAAGTAAACAAAAGGATTAACCCTTAAAGGTTTAAACAACCACATTTGGATTGCAACATGATGTCATTTGTGAATTTGACACATAAGGTGTAAACATTGATGTATACAATAGTAACAAAAGTATCTATTCAATGTGTTGAGCTTGATCCAATAACACATAGATTTTCAAATATATATCATTATTGTAGCTCCTACTACATGTTTGAGAAGTTGTAAAATGGTAATGTATTCTACATGTATGGTGTTGTATTTGAACATGATAAGGTTCAAATATTAAAATGACCTCCAAATGAAAGATGTTAATTGAGGAATCTTCAATCGGAAGATAGAAGATCTGCTAAATTTGACACATTTTTTGTATTCTAATTATAAAAGATGTGACCGAATATATGGCTCCCAACAAACTTTTCAGGTTTAAGAAAGGCACAAGAGTATGAAAGAAGGAACTGGACTATGAACAAATGTACAAGTACACTCATTCCTCAATAAGTTACAAACTAAATACAAGGCTCTGGATGAGGGTGGTAAAAACTTAGTAAAGCTTACATGTAAGCAATTATAACTTATAGTAGAGGTTACACATTGTCGTAGTCTAGTGGTTCGCAATCTTCAAAGTTAATCAAAATTAACCTTAAGCGAGCCTACCTAACCATATCGTTTTCTGGGATTTTTATCATGTGTCAAACTCTCTAAATCTTAACAACACTTCACACTTAATACCTTTAAAGCACATCCCGGAGGATGGCTTCCTCGGTACCTTAGTCATTGATAACAAGTATCCACAAGTGTTTAGTTTAAACTCTGTTGAGCGTCAGAGTAGTTTTCCGGTAAGTTTTTACAGCGCCTGGAAAGTCAGTGCCCTCCGTTCTCGCTGTCTAAAGGCCACAATATCCACGATTTAACTCTACACCTTAAAAGAGTTAAAAATGTTGCAGCTAGTTTACCAGTCTTTACAATCTATCGGAATCTAGTTTCGGTAATCCGATGACGCAAAATCGGGTTCCATTTACAACCACACCTAATGAATCAAACAAAGAACATACAACAATCACAACAGTCTAATGCTAAGCAAATCACATAAGCAAGACAACCTTCCACGGGGATCGTCGAACCTCATCCATTGTAAGGGTATAAATCCCGAAATACTGTGGACTCAGGCTTAGCCGGGATTTCTCGTGGAGTACCAAGAGGGGGGATGTTACCTCTCCTCTCCACCAATCCAAACACTTCCTACTTAAGGGAGGCTATCATAAATAGTCGTGGGTTTCCCGGATCCCATCCGATAAGCAACTATTTTGAGTCCCAGCGGTCAAGGGTTTGAAGTAGAACCCGGATCTTACTCCACCTATCTGACTTGGATATCCTACACCCTCCGAAAGCCTCTATTCACATTTAATCACATAACAAACAACAAGCTACAACCTTGCACATCCTAGCAAAGACTCACTATGAGGACTCAACCCTCTCCACCTCTACTCACACAAGCTCAACAAAAGACTCCAGACATGAGCAATGAAGGGAAGACACATGCAAAGAAACAAAGAGAAGAGTACTTGACACAAGTGCCCAACGTTCCTTAAGTATACAAAGGCTATTAGCTACCCTTCAAAACTAGATATCTAAAAGGTGGAAATGACAACTAGCTCCTAGAGAGTGCACAAAAATCAATAGTTACCCTCCAAAACTAGATCCACAAGAGGACAAAATGGCATCTAGATGCTAAAATCAAGGCCAGCCTAGTCACTGGCGAATTACTGGTAGATCGGTAAATTGGAAGACTTCCGGTCTGAGACCAGTAAAAAATTTCCTAAAAAAAATAAGCAGCCGGAGAAATCATTCAAGTGGTAGTGAGGGGGTGCGCAATGGGACCCCATCGACATCACTACTCTCACCCTAGAGTTTAAATCTAGCAACTTTAATAACATCCCATCAACCGACAGAATAAATCAACAATAACACATAACATATAACAAAGGCTCAACTTGAAGGCATATCCGGAAGGGTGGAATTATCTCTCGATAGATCCATGGAAGGATTGACCGGAAGATTGAGTTTAAAAACTCAACCACCTTCCTCAAAGTATTCTCCTTTGCAATCCCCTCCCACTTGTTTGGGTCAATCTTGGAAAGCGTCCGTGTTATCGGTGGAGTCATGTTGCCCATGATGGACTTCCTTCGGATTGTGCCTTTTCCAGAACTTCTTGCTACCTCCTTGTTGCACCCTCAACCTCCTTGAAATCGCAATCTTGTCTCTTTAATCTTCTCGCCGCGTGTCGTAGTCCAGTGGTTCGTTATTCTCAAAATTAACCGAAATCAACCTTAAGCAAGCCCACCTTACCAGATCGTTTCCAGGGATTTTTATCGTGCATCAAACTCTTTAAATCTTAACAACAAATCACACATAATACCTCGGCACATCCCGGAGGATGGCTTCCCCGGTACCTTAGTAACCGGTAACAAGTAACTATATGTGTTTCAGTTAAACTCTGTTAAGCGTCAGAGTAGATTTCCGGTAAGTTTTTACAGTGCCCCGAAAATCACTGCCCTCCGTTCTCGCAGTCCAGAGGCCACAATATCCACAATCTAACCCTACACCTTGAAAGAGTTATAAAGGTCGGAGCCGGTTCACCAGTCTTCTCAATCTACCGGGAACTTGTCCCGGTAAACCGATCACGCAAGCCCGGGTTCCAACTACAACCACACCCAATGAATCAAAGCAAGAAGATACAAGACTCACAACAAGTTAGTACTAAGCAAATCATATGAGCAAAACAATCTTTCACGGGGATCATCGAAACTCATCCACTGCAAGGATAATAATCCCGGTATTTTCCGGACTCAGGCTTAGCTGGGATGTCTCCCGGTGTACCGAGAGAAGGGGGATGTCACCCCCTACTCCCCACTAATCCGAACACTTCCGACTTAAGGGAGGCTATCATAAATAGCCGTGGGCTTCCCTGATCCTATCCGGTGAAGCAACTCTTGCCGGTCCCACCGGTGAAAAGTCTAGAGCACAAGTCCCGGACCTCAATCTACCTATCTAACCCGGATATTCTAACCCCTCGGGATGTCACTACTCACACTGAATCACTTAACACACAACAAGTCACAACCTTGCACACCTAGCAAAGACACACTAGGAGGACTCAACTCTCTCCCGGTCCACTCACACAAGCTCAACAAAGACTCTAGACACAAGCAAAGAAGGTAAGACACGAGGAGATCAACAAAGAGAAGAGTACATAACACAAGAGCCCAAGGCCCTTAAGTACACAAAGGCCACTAGCTACCCTCCAAAACTAGATCCCCAAAAGGTGGAAATGGCATCTAAAGAGTGCACTAAAGTCAATAGCTACGCTCCAAAACTAGACCGCAAAAGGACAAAACGACATCTAGGAGGTGCACTAAAGTCAATAGCTACCCTCCAAAAGTAGCTCCACTAAAAGACAAAACGGCATCTAGATCCTAAAATCAAAGGTAGCTTAGTCATCGGCGGATTACTAGTAGATCGGTAAATTGGAAGACTCCCGGTCCGGCGGTCCCGGGACCGGTGAATCTTTTCCTAACAAAAATAAGTAGCCAGAGAAACCACTCAAGTGGTAGTGATCGGGTGCGCAATGGGGCCCCATCGACATTACTACTCTCACCCTAATGTATAATTCTAGCAATTTAAAATGACATCTCACCAACCGGTGACGTAAATCAACACATAACATATAACAAAGACCCAACCGGAAGACTCTTCCGGTTGAGACGTACAGAGATTGTCACCACGTCTGGAAGTACCAACATGGTCACGAGAATCCCCCGGGAGGTCGGATGTCTCAACCGGGAGGTCTACCGGTTGATTAGGAATATCCGCCGAGCGGTCTACCGGTGGAGTGGCGGTATCCACCGGAAGGTTGGGTGTATCTATAGATACATGCGGAGTCTCTTTACGCTCGATTAGTATAGCCACAGAGGACTCCACCAAGGACTCCGGGGTTGAGGAATGGAGGTCTACCGGTTCCTTCCCGGTAGAAGTTACCGGGAGGCTTCTTTTTCTCTCATAGACCTTCAAGTCCCAGTCCTTGGAGGATGGGGAATCCACCCGACTCACCGGAGAGCCATGTTGTCCCGGGTGGTCAAAATCCTCAAAATACCTGTACTTCCACCAATCTCCCTATTAACTTGTCACAAACTCCGGTCCGGCCCGGAAACACAAGTCTACCGATCAGCCGGTAAACAACTTCGGAACACTTTGCTAGAGTATGTGGATATGGGTGTCTTACACATCTAGCAACATACTAATAACACAAGGTCACATATAATGATAACGAGGAGAGGACTTTGGAGACAAGGACTTAAAAAGAGGTTTTTCCCGGTTGACCGGGAAGACCGGGAAAAAGATAGAAATTGGCGGCAAAACCTAAAATGATAGGAGGAGGGAGACAATTTAAAATAACAACTTGCCACAGGGCTAGGACAATCGACAACAACTACACATGTAAACAATAAGGTCTAGATGAAGTTCCCCGAGAACTTTTTCTCTAGATCGAGGAAGATATTACCGGGGAGTCACCCCGGTAGACAAGAGAGGAAAAGACTCACAAACAAGAAATTCTCACAAACAAAAGAAATCCAACATGGGCAAGAGTCACCTTTATTGTTGCACCCGCAACCTCCTTCCTTTGTCTCTTTTATCTTTTCGCTTCGGCCACAAATCTCCTCCACTTCCGCAAATCCTAGCGCGCGCTACCTTCTCTTCAAACCTCTTGTGCTATCTCCTCTTGAAACCTCCTCTTCTTGAAACCCTAGTTGCATCTCCTTTTTTGCACTTCTTCAACTACTTCTTCGAACCCCAACTCCAAATAAAGACTAAATAGGGAGAGAAGGAGAACCTATGAGAGAGAGAGAGAGAGAACTAGAGAGGGAGATAGAGGAGAAAATTTTGGGGGGGGACGATTTCAGAGAAGGAGGGGGAGAGAGAAGTCACTATAAGAAACCCGTGTTTTTTGTGACAGGGCAACTAACGTGCAATTACGTTTTGTGCAGCATCCGGCACGTCAACGTTGACGTCCAAAAAAATCCGTTATAATTGACATGCGAAAAACATGCCAAAATCTCAAAAAACAGGCCCATGTTTTTTAAAACGTCACAAAAACTTGGGGGTTGAAGGTGTTAAAAATCTGCCATGTGGCTGCCACGTCGCGTCCACGTCATCGCCACATGGACGGGCAGTGCCACATCCCCAACTTTTTCATCCGGGCCCTTGGTAATGTGGCCCATGATGTGGCGCATGACGTGGCATTAGATTGTGACTAGGCTTGCATACGTGGACCCGCCATTTTATGACGTGGCACCTCTAAAATATGACGTGTCACTTTTTAAAATATGACGTGGCATGTCCAATCAGCATAATTTAATGCAATAATTAATTATGGACAGTGTAAATTGGGACGTCATTTCTAACACGGTATGTTTTCTGTGACGTTCGTTATGACGTTTTCTGTGACGTTCGTTGAGATGGAGGTCACCAAAAGCAAGCACCAAGTCAGCAAAAGCAAGTGCCATGTCACCAAAAAGAAGCGCCATGTCATCAAAAAGTACCGTATCACTTTAAGTTTCAAGGGTAATTCAAATTCATCCAAATAGATGGATGAAAGTGAATCACTCTTGATTCAAGTGTGATGAGATATGAGAGAAGGCCTTACATATATATACGATGGGATGCACAAGTGGTGACAATCCATATGGGATTATTGGATTTGTCATGGTGTTAGCCTCGTGTTAGCATAAACATTAAAATGTCACAGTAGACGTCCATCCAGACGTTTGTTCCAACATCCTCTTTGCCTACGTGGTAGCTGATTTCAACCTTGCCTATGTGGCACAAACATTTTTTAAAAAATCCAATTTTTACCTTGCCTACGTGGCTCAAACACGTTTTTTGTGACATCAGTTAGGACATCCACGTTTTTGTGACCTCAGTAACGACATCCACGTTTTTATTTTTGTAGGGGTCAGCCCATCTCCATTGTGTTTTAACCGTTGGGCAGTGTTTTACGGGAGGTTGCAGTAACAATCTCGAAGTTACTCACAGTGAATCTGAAACCCCCCTGCCGACGTGGCATTGTCACCTTTCTGAGGACGTTGTCTAAAACATGACTATGTTCACTAGGACGTCCCGCAAAACAAATACGTTTGTGCTAACATCTCTGCGTTTTTCCGCCAATTTTTCATGTTTGGTGCAACATCCACCAGAATCCGAAAGCCCAAGGCACGGCCCATTCGCAAAAACATGTTTTGAAAAACACACTAGATCACAGCTAACGTCACAAAAATCACGGGTTTCTTATAGTGAGTGTTCTCGAGGGAAGGAAGAAAAGTTTCTAGAGAGAAGAAGAAAATTTCGGGGAGAGGGAGTCGGGCAAGATGGCTGGAGATACCCGGGTACCCGGGTATCAGCCCATACCCAGGTTGGTACCCGGGCTAGTTCATACCCCGGTTGATACCTGGATATGTATTTTTTATTTTTTTTTATTTTTTTTATTAAAAAAATTGGAATTTTTTCTTTTCTTTTTCTTTTTCTTTTATCTTTTTCTTTTTTGTCTTTTCTTTTCTTTTCTCTACCACTACTACTAATTCAAACAAGAATTAGCATCTATAAGAACTCAACTACTTCTAACTACCTCCTAAACTTAAATAGTTAATTTAGATTTAAATGGTGATTTTAGACTTACGTCCCGGGATCTCTCCCGGGACTCTTTTGATATTGTTTCCCGGGACTTAAATTAGTGATTTTAAGACCCGGTTTTATCACCACTATAAACCTAATTAACTACTTAAGCATTTCTCTATTTTCTCTATTGCCTATCTAATCTAATTTCACACAATATTAACTATTTTTTTAATTAACTAATACTAAAAACCCTACTTTAACTAATTTTTTTGGTAGGGGCGACCAAGTGGGAGTTTTAGACTCCCACACCGCGGCCTTGAACCTCCTTGCACCACCTCCACGCCTAGGAATCTTCACCACCCTTGTCAAAAAGCCTCCTCCACCACACACAAATCCTAGGTTTGACGCTTCAAACCCTAGGTGCCACCAACTCTCTTCCAAAATCCTAGCGTCCGCGCCCTTTCTTCACCACCTTCAACACCTTTGAAAAACCTCCTCCAACACCCTTGAAATCTCCTCAAAAAGCCTCCTCCAACACCCTCCTTTTTCTTGAAATTACCTTCTTCTTCTACTACAGTCAGACCTCGATAAGTGTTACCTCGATAAGTGTTAAAACTCTATATGTGTTATGGAGATTTCCGCTCCCTTAAAATTAAGACTAGTAAGTGTTATGTGTTAAGTGTTACGCAATATTGCGCTCCCGACTTTGTTAATTTTACCCCGGTAAGAGATAAGTTTCCAATAAAAGGCTTTTTGTAAGAGCCATCGCTTTGGGGGAGATAATTTTGAGGTAAAGTAATAGTTTCTAGTTGCAAAGTGACTCTAGATGTCCATTTCAGAAACAAACTGATAGGTAGATGTATTTTTTAAGTTCATAAACTAATAGATCATATATTTTTAAACTCATAAAACAAAAGATAAGTGTGCTTTTAAGTTTATCAACTTAAAAATAAAAGGCAACTAGGCAAGGCGGCCATGATTATATGAAGGGACTGAAGGCTATAGAATTATTATTTGTGTTGTGAACTCATTCATAGAATATATGTTGTTAGAGTTTTCATTTGTATTGCAAATTCATCAATAGAAGATATATTGTTAAAGTAAAGTTCCTACAGATTGCAATGGCAAAGGGTCATGAGTTCACGTTAGAGAAAAAACAAGACATTATTTAGTATTGTGAGACTGTGGTAGCTAGTGGTGGAAAGATTACCAATAGAGCATTAACTACGTGGGCGAATGCACACTTTCAAGTAAACGCGTCTAAGATGAATATTGGAAGAATAGTAAAGCAAAAAGAACACCTTAGTGGACTTGACGTTGGGCACCTCGGTGATTCCAAGCACTTACAAAAGTCTCAATGCCCAGAAGTGGAAAAGCCACTTTTACTTGGTTTAAGACAATGCAGAAAAATAACGTAGTTTTATTTGATGACCTTGTGGTGGCTGCTGCAAAGAGATTTTACGCATTACTTCCTAGAGGTGCAAAATTTCAAGAAGAGATATAATATCAAGGGCTATACCCGTCATGGAGAAGACACATCAGCTGACGTTTCTGAAGAGGTTTTAAAGAAAATAGAATACATCAAAACACTTGTATCTCAGTACAGGAGTTGTGATGTTTTCAATATGGATGAAACTGATTTTTTTTACAAGTTGGAACCAAATCATACATTAGCTACAAAAATGTTATCTGGAAAGAAAAAAAATAGAAGGAGCTCATCACGGTGACGCTTACTGCAAATGCTGATGGAAGCATCATTCTTCCTCCATTGGTTATCAATCAATATTTGAAGCCTCTGGCCTTTACAGGTAGGCACATTCTAAACCCAAAAAATCTAGGTGTATAATGGCATGTTGATAAAAAAGCATTGGATGACAACACAAATTTTTGAACAATTTATGTTATATTTTGAGAGGAGGATGGTAAGTGCCCAGAAAGAGAAAGTATTTTTGTTGGTTGATAATTTTTCTAGACATCAAGTGCCTAATATAGGTTCAAGATTGAGGGTGACACGAATAGAGTTTTTGCCTCCAAATACAACTAGTCGTTTCCAGCCTATGGATGCAGGGATCATTGCATCATTCAAAGCTCAATACATGAAGTTATTAATTCAACATCAAATAGATTGTATTTCAACTGGCAAGAGTTTTGCAATTGATGTGTACCAAGCTGTGACCATGCTTGAGAAGGCTTGGCGTAACAAAGTGACTCCAACAACAATTCAGAAGTGTTGGAGACACACTGGAATTCTTTCAGTTCTTGTAGAAAATGAAGTCCTTCAAGAGCAGCAAAGGAAAGAGGTAGAGGAGGTTGCTGCTGTATTGGAACAACTAAGTTTGATCTCCTCTGAGACTGAGACCCCTAACATGAATGTTCAAGAGTATTTAAATTATGAGCTCGAGTTTGATTTGAATAACCCTTATCAACCCACTGATGAAGAAATTATTGAAATGCTTCCATCTCAACAACGAGGTAGTGAACACGAAGATAGTGATCCTGATGAAGCTAATCCTCACAATATAGTAGAAGAAGTTGTAGGCTTTAAAGATGTAGGTAGTGCTCTTCAAACTTTAAAGAAGTTTTTGGAGCAAAGACCTAATGACACCATGTTATCTATTAGGAATATTGCAGCACTAGAAAAGAAGTAGAATCTTGGCGTGTAGTAGAAACTTGCCAAAGTACTATTGATTCATTCTTTCGACGGACTTAGATGAATAACGAATCAATATTTTGTAATTTCATCCATTTTTTCTATAAATGTTATGTATTTACCATTTTAATTCTTCTAAGTGTTATTTTTGATAAGTGTTACAAATCATCGGCATCACCCTCTATAAGTGATATGTATTACTAGTGTCTAAGTGTTAACTAAAAGTATGCTCCCAACCCCTAACACATATCAAGGTCTGACTGTACCTTCTTCTTCACCTCCTTGTTGCTCACAACCTTGTTCTTCACATCCCCAACTCCGAAGAGAGAGAAAAAGAGAGAGAAAAAAAAATTAGAGGGGAGGATTAGAGAGGGAAGGAAAATTAGAGTGTGAGGTTGGAAGAAAGGAGGTCAGGAGAAGTTTTGGAGGGGTGAAGGGCTGCCAAGGGTTTGGGTTGAGGGTGGGTCCATCCTTGGGTCTTAAGACCCGGGGGCTGGTGCTTATACTCGGGGGTTGGTGTTGTCCGGGTAATACCCGGGTACCTTAGGTATCCAGCCCATACCCGAGTCGATACCCGAGTTGAGCCATACTCGGGTTGATACCTGGGTATGAATTTTTATTTTATTTTATTTTTATTTGTCTTTTTCTTTATTTTTATTTTTTAAAATCTTTTTCCTCATATAAAATTAAGTGTCTATTTTCCCAAGTAGGGACTTAAACTTTTACAACAACAACGCAAAACCTAAACAACTACTACTAACACTACTAAGTATACTGTCTAGTTGATGAAGACTTTGACTAGATAGTTTAGTCTTAAGTGGTGATTTGGACTTTTGTCCCGGAGATCCTTCTCGAGCATTCTTTCTAGGTCTTTTTGGGCACAACTTTGGTAGTTTTAAGGCCCAACTTTATCACCACTTTAACACTTATTAACTAATTAAGCATTCACCGACTTTCACTAATTATTATACAACCTACTTCTACGTAATACTAACTACTCTTCTAGTTATCTAAGACTAAAAATCACAATTTAACTAATTTTTTTGGTAGGGGCAACCAAATGGGAGTTTCATACTTCCACACACATCAACAAAGGTTATAAGTAAGCAAAGGTTATACCGTACCCAAAGGTCGAAAACGATTATATGTCTAAAATTAGAATTCCAGAAAAATTGTAAATATACATAATTCTCCAAATTCATTTTTTCATGGAGTGTAGAAAAAAGATTTTAAAAATAATGTAATTTTATTTCAAGAATTTAGGAAGCTATTATTAAAAATACTTTTTGTCGAATGTTGGCGACAATTATAACATAGATCTGAGCGATGAACGTGAACGAAAGAACGATGAAAGTTGAACGATGAATATATGCAGAGGGATGGATGAGAAAGCTGACGGGGCATGCAGCAAACGGAGCTTGGGCTCTTGAGTCCACTGCTCGCTCGCTCTCTCTCTCGCGTTCAGTCTCAGAGTCAGAGTCTCACTCGCACCATTTTGCAAACCCCTGCATCGCCATCGCCATTGCTGCCGCCCTTCTCTCGCGCGCCTCCCGGATCGGCGGCGTTATGCTCGCTGCCTCACCGCGCCGGTGACCCCCCCGCGATCACATCATGGTAACCTCTCCCGCGATCGCCCTGGACGCCTTCGGAATTTCAACCCTAGGGTTTTCCCTTTGCGGATCTCCGGGTTTTGGTGCGTCAGAGCTCATTTGAGTTGCCGTCTGTGTGTGCAGAATTATTTGATTGGCGCGTTCGGGCCGCCGTGCTCTATTTCGATTGATTTTGCCGATGCTGAGACTCGGAAGCAGGCGAGTGTCAAGAAGGAGAATGGTCAGACAGTGTTGGTTCCGCTGTTTCTCGGGAACGAGAGCGTCGTTGGTGAGGTGAGATGTTTTTTGTGTTTTGATGGTGAGAGGGATGTGGTCGAAACGGCAGCTTTTTGCCAAAACGCGGGGTTTTTTTGACGATGCTGAGGTTTTGATGGATCGATTCTGAGGTTTTGATGGATCGATTCTGAGGTTTTAGTTTGAGCATCTTCGGGAGGTTATCTGATTTTCTGATATCACGTGAGGAATTTCAGGTGCGAATTGACCCTGTGCCTGGCAAGAAAGTTGAGCATACGGGAGTGAAGATCGAGCTCCTAGGGCAAATTGGTACGAGTGTCATCGCTTATGTTCTTGGCACTGGTTTCTCAAGATCTTAGTCATGCGGTTAAACCTGATTTAATTTCTGTTATAATGATGCTTTAAGCTGTTCTGAGCACTAGTGTAGCCAACAGTACCTTCTATGTGACACGGTGGTCTAAGTTCAGCCGATATTCATCGTTGAGAGATTTTAGGGTCTGGAAGCCTAATGCGTTGTCTTGGTTTTAATGTTTTGCAGAGTTATATTTTGACAGGGGCAGCTTTTATGATTTCACATCTCTGGGTAAGTGGACATGCGTTGGCTTTTTTGTTTTTGTTCTTAGGATTGGTTTATCTACGATCTTGCGATGTTCTTTCTTTTGAGGTGAGTTTTAAATGCAGTGAGGGAGCTTGATGTTCCGGGCGAAATTCTGGAGCGCAAGACGTATCCTTTCGAGTTCTCCACAGTTGAGATGCAGTATGAGTCTTACAACGGTGTTAATGTGAGATTGAGGTAAGAAACTAGATTTGATAAGTAAATCTGGTTCTCTTTTTTAGCCTTATGAAATTGTATCTATCTACTGACGATGTAGTCCAATTTGAGCAGTTTTCCGCACGGCCGATGCTGTATTTTTATGTTCTGGACCCTAAACTTGGATTTTATATATTCGATATGGAATCTGCTGTTGATAATATTTTTTCCATCCTTCTGATAGGTACATCCTGAAAGTCACCATCAGCAGGAGTTACGCAACCAATATTGTGGAGTACAAGGATTTTTGGGTACCGTACCTACACCCTTTAAACCCCCTGTTCCCTAAGCATGCCGCAATTTTTTATTTGGAAAGACCATTGATGCACGTGCGCAGTTTTCGTTAATTTTGATGAAGTCTACATCGATGGCTTGTTGAACAACCTCACTGTTTTACTGCGTATGAAGTCATACTTGATGCCATGGTCTCATCAATCTGTTTTTACACATTCAAGTAACATAAGAAGTTCATGGCCCAATGGTTTATTATGAAAAGTAGTTCATCCTGTACGTTAGGTCTTACAGTTTTGAAATGTGCAGGTGCGAAACTACTCACCTCACCCTGAGATCAACAATAGCATCAAGGTAAGAATGAAGTTAAACGTTTGACAAACGTCTATAACCTAATTTTACATACCACGATCTTACCTGATACTATTGCGTAGGCAGCTAAAACAGATCTACGTTGTCATTCATGTAAGTTTTCTTTTTAATATTCTAAAGCCTCTCATTTTAGAGGGGTTCTAGGTTACTAAGCTCGTATCCTGTCTGGTCACTGTTTTGAATTGCACAAACTATCGGACCAACTTGGTGGTACTAGTATATAGAAGGTTCAGTGCCCTGTCTTAGTGTGTCTCAGTGTCTGACAGATGGAGGTGGGAATTGAGGACTGCTTGCATATTGAGTTTGAGTACAGCAAGAGCAAGTAAGTTCCTTGTCAAATTGTTTCTGTTCTACATTGTATTGACTAATTGTATTATGAAACTATTTGTGCTAGTCGGATTTGAACATCCTGTACTGGTAAGGTATTTTCTTATGACAACTGAAAAGCATTGCCTTGAATTTGAGAGGTTTAGCCTCGTCTTCTTTGTACAGATTTTCTTAATCTTGTTTTTCCGATCCAACAGATACCACCTGAAGGATGTAATTGTGGGCAAGATATATTTCCTGCTTGTGCGAATCAAGATCAAGCACATGGAGCTTGAAATCAGAAGACGAGAGTCCACAGGATCAGGTCCGAACACTTACAATGAGAGCGAGACACTTGCAAAGTACGAAATCATGGATGGGGCTCCTGTTCGAGGTGAGTATTGTTCACAGGGCTTTTGCAGTGCATATTCGTAGTTCCAGTTATTCCTCAGATAATTTGTGGAAATTCTAGTTGAATTCACTGTCTTGTACCCGTGTTGTTATTCAATCTTCCGTCTGGTTTCTGATTTTGGTTCATAATCTTGAAACACCAAACCAGAGCAATGATTAACTTCAGTTATTGTGGTGCAGGGGAGTCAATTCCAATCAGGTTATTCTTGAGTCCTTACGATTTGACCCCAACCTACAGAAATATCAACAACAAGTTCAGTGTGAAGTATTATCTCAATTTGGTTTTGGTCGATGAAGAAGACCGGCGGTATTTCAAACAGCAGGAGATCACTATCTATCGGGCAGAATAGGACGGAGAACAAGTGTTGCTGCCTCTGGTATTTTCATTCACGTCCATGGCCTGAGCCCAGCCTTCATATGGTTCTTATCAGCACAGGGGGACTTAGCTTTCTAAACCAGTGCGGAGGAGGAACGTTGCAGAGGACCAGGTTATGTTGCTTTGTTACCCAGATAGATTCGTCGGTTTTGTACATTTGCCATGCATTTATATTTAATACTCCAAACGTTAAGAAGTAATTTGTGCATTTAGTTGGACGAATCTGAGTATCAGTTTGTGGTGCATCAGTGGCGTAGTGAGCTCGCCAGGAGCACCAGGATTCACATTGTAAGTATGCATTTAACTATGCACTCCTTGTCCAGTAAATAGTGAGTGTTGTTCCTTGAGGTATTACAACATTTGCATTGCTAACTATACCCTATCAGCTCCAGAGCATATATTTGATCTTCTAAACTTGAATCTACTGATTTTGTTGTCAACTTAAAACTCACTAAAAATCTGCTTCATTATGATGAAATATTTTTGATGAAATATCACTTAACCCTTAGAGGACGGAGCCTGTGACCGTGGAATCAACCCCAATTTCCATTCTACTGCTATGTGCTCTGATTTTTCATCAAATATAAGTGAAATTTTTTTATTTTATTTTTCAAAGATGAGATCACAAGTTTTGTTCATGTCACAGAAATCACAAATTGTTCTGGCAAAATTTGAATTTATTGTGATTTTTTGAAGAAAAAGTGAAGAAACCTCATATCAAATTGAAATATGCTAAACGAATTTGAAATTTTCACCAAAGGTGTGCATTGTAGGGACAAAACTTGTGGTGTAAATGAAACTTTCGTGTTCAGCTAAAATTAGAAAATTGGTTATAGACCCATAGTTCGAATTGCAATAACTTATCCAATTTTAAGTATTTTTCAAATTTTCAAATTGGAATGGAAACTAGACTTCATATACCTCACTTCAATAGTGGACTCAAAATAAAAAAATATCATTTTAATGACTCAAATTCAGATTTTGGAGGTACGGCAAATAGTTTCTAAAATACACTACATTGAGATCCATGTCACAAACTTTTTCTTATTTAGATATAACACAATTACCTCAATGAGGCAAGTTTCATCAGCATCTAATACTTACACATTCAATGAACTCCACAAAAAGAATTGGATGAAAAACATCCATTTACAATGATAATCATCCTCAAAATGTCATCCAAGTAGCCACTTTTTGGTTGCTCCGGCGTTCAAGGGTTAACTTGAAAGGACCATTTCTTCCTCAGAGGACATTTACCCTATTAGGTGGGTTCCTACGATCTTAGTTTTGATCATCAATTTCTCAAAATTTTCATGAATATGTGTCAAAGTATAATACGTTGAAAGTGATGTTTAGTGTATCCACACTATTGTATATGATTTGGATGTGCTATAGTTTTTTACTTTTGATGAATATTTTTACCAATAGCACAATTATCCATACTATTGAAAGAGCCGGATCATTGTAGACATAGTTGGATGCTGTATTTAACTATTTCTGGACTTTGCAAAGTCCAGAAATAAGGAAGAAGGATTTTAGTCTCGTAAAATAGTCGCACCAAAGAATATGAAAGGGATACCCAGTTAATTTATTTTATTCATTCAGCCGGATATCTCCGGATGGTTTCAGTGATACATGACTAATCGAATATAGTGATAAAACAAGCGTGAAATTTCGTTCGCCGTGATCGACAAAATGATAACAACTTTCAAGCTAACACATTTATAAAACAACCATGTAATATGGTGTACTGTACATTTCTGTGGTAATATTGTGTAGAAGATGAGTACAGTGCATTTCAGAGCTTGAAGCATTGACATGCAAGGAATGCCGTTCAGACATCCGGAGATATCCGGTCGAAAGAAAAGTACTAAAAATATAATTGCTCGGCTGTTCAAAAACGACAATGCTACTCTGGAATGAAGTCTCTTTACAAATGCGTTTGATACAAGACCAAATGTAGGAAAAAGCAATGACTGGTCTGAGCAAAATTCGTGGATCTAACAACAAATTCTATCCTTGCACAACCTCTCTGAAGAGCTCTAAAGATCCTTCCAGTGAGCCGGTGCGTACATGTCCGAATCGACATTAGACCCTGTGTCACACCCAGTTTGAAATGGGCTGCAGCCACCATCCGAAGAAGATTCCTCCTCGTCTTCATACCAGGGGTCGTCCTCCACCTCTTCTTCAACCGAAGCAGCTCTATCAAGGGTCTCTTCCACATCGGAGTCGATGTGCTTCTCGTCCTCTGCATCACAGTCGATGCCGTAGTCCTCCTCTTGAACAAACTTGCTCTCAGCGTCATCCTCCAATTCGTCTAGAACACGCCGATCGGAACAGATCGCCCTTCTGTACTCGACTTGTAAGAAAAGCAGTCTTCCCTTCTCCGAACCCTGAGCCTCGCTCACCATCCTTCGTGAAACTCTCCTATCTACCGAATCAGAGACATCCCTCTCCCTCTTTCTACTTCCGAAAGCCATCTCCTCTCTCTCCACTGTGGCTATGGCCTAACAAGACTTATGGTTGAAAGACAAAACATATGGATTACTGCATCCCTGAACCCTCTCTTATACAATCCTCCCCACCAACCCACTAACTACACTTCTCGAGCGTAGGTACATTGATTTAAGTCGCCATAACACCCAGACTGATGGACTTAATGGCAGATGCCAAATTCATGAACGAACAACATGGTAGGCCACGCGTGAAACGTCCTGTGATAATGAGATGTGAGAAGTACAATCTCCGCCGCCAACCATCAGCATCAGTTCAATCAAATGAAAGAACTCGGATGACTGATATTAACTGTGTAATTGACCGCCCACTTTCATATTAGCAGTGGCATGTCATAAATCAAAGAAGGAACCAGCCAGGAGAATGCCAAAAAGGTCTCTGTCATTTTGAAACAAGTTCCATTGATAGAGAAATTGCAGTATCGTAGTCACAGAAGATCTCCGGATATGATTCAATAATATTCAGAACACCTAGGGAAGCTCAAAATTGGGAAATGTGGACTCCATTGATAAGAATGGTAGATGTGAATCTCGTATCCGGAGATCTCCGGCTAGATCTCACCCACTTGAACAAGGCAATACATGAACATTCGTCTGACCACGAAATTTGTCTTCCATACCCGGAGATCTCTGGTAAGCGTCCTATGAGATATGCGGGTCTGAAAATATTCCGGTGGAAAAGACCAGTCAATAATAATTGTGTCACTACTCAATGTATCCTAGTAACAGTGAATGGAAGAGCGCAAATCCGATTCTCTTCACGAAAAGTGGCGAGAGCTGATTGGAGGGATGTCGAACTCTGGACCAGAAAATAATAGTCTTCACAGCCGGAGATCTCCGGTGCTCCTCCGTGAGGTCGAAGAGACTCGACGAGATTTTTCAGAAACTGAATTTCACAGAACAGAATTCTAGGTATTGGGACTGATCACCGGATCAAGGGTCAGCGGCATTCGCTTTCTCTAAGTTCACAAGCGCTGCTTCCTTCATTTTACGTGGAATGGATCTCGTGAGTTGGTTAACTTTGCTAGACCAAGTCGCAAACAAAACAGAACTCACATGACACCATACAGGCTTCTTTTGGTCTGGAACCCAAGTGGCTTCCCAACAGTCCTGGTACTTCCGCTTCAGATTCTTCTGCTTGTTATCAGGCTCCCAATACTTAACGAGGAATTTTCCATGGTTGACATTACCCTCATCCCTGACGACGTCCGAAACTGCTCTACCCTGCCAAACAGGATAGATGTCTGGATCACTAGGTCTAACTAAAATCCAGGACCCGAGACGAATATCACGCCAAGGATTAAATGTGGACTTTGGGGCTTCATTGGCGGGTCCATAGTAAGGCTCGAGAACCTCATCTTCGGGGGTGACATCCAATGGTTGTGGAAGCGATCCTAGCGGATTTTCACCTCCCTCATGAGGACCTCTCCAATCATGGGCTGGCCAGAATCCCTCTTCGAGCTCGGAGGGCGTCTGTGGAAGTGGCTTGTCAAGCTCGTCGATGACGTCCCTCCAGTACTGCAGGTATGGGCGGATGGAGTCTGCGTAACCTGCGTACTTTGACATTCCAGACGCCCAGTAGTCCACGTACTTCCGAAGCCCCGTCTTAATGAAGTTTTTGTTCTCCGTCGCTTTTCTGGCCTTGTCTCTGGCAACATCTTGGTTTCCGACCGGGTTCTGCTCCTCATTACCCCATATGGGCTTGAAAGGGACGGGCTTCGGAGAGCCTGTTGGAAGCATGGGACGTCCGCTGTCATCTACCTTCCAGAGTTTTATCGGCTCTCTGTTCATCGGCAACCACTCTGCGTCAACGGCAGACTTCTTGAACTTCATGACCGGAACACCATCATTGTCAACGTAGAACTTGAAAAGATGCATATCACTAAGTCCCACCAGACGTGCCGCCCCACTGCATAAAAAGCCATCGACGTAAGATTTAAAGTCGGCCACCTCTTGGATAACTTCCGGCATGAAGGCTAGTTTCTGTGACTTCATGAATGCCTTTATCAAATCCGCTAGAATATATGTACTGCTTTTCTTCAGTTCTTTCGATAGATGACTAAAGTAATCATCAATATCTTCATGCGTATGTCTGACAACCAAGAAGCCAACCTGTATCTCCTTGAAAACACCTCGAGCAGTTAGCAGTGATAAGAATGCCATCAAGTACTGGTTCTTGTTGTCCTTCGCTGAGTTGTCGAGCTATAGAAACAATTTCGGTGGCAACGGTTTCGGTCCCTTAAAAGCACTGGGTTCCACGGGCTCTAAAGCGTCGACACACCTGCTCTTTCCCCTCATGAGCGCCGTGAACATCGAGTTTGGAGGAGGGTGCTCGAAGAGCGCGCGCGTCTCATGTAATGGTGCTCCCTCAAGCCGCCTAAAAAGTTTTGCTAGAGAGGATATGGTGGCGTTCGAATCTCCCGGCCATAAAGCAGGAGCATAGTGAGCATACGCTCCGTCGACATGACCGTGAGCCACCATTCCGGTGACATTCATGGGAAGCTGTCCGAGACCAGATGTCGCCTTAGTAGTCCTCCACATGCGTGGAAGGGCCGTCTTCGCAGTGTCCATCTTGTCGTGAATGACACAGAGAAAGGTCAGCGGCTTCGCCTTCGACTCCTCCCTCCATGTCGCGTAAAGCTTCCGGCATGATTGTTGGTGATTCAAATGAGCTTGCCTGTTGCTATAGAAGAGCTCGTATGCGGGCGTACCCTTAGGAGTTGTCAGTAAGAACTGATTGAACTCATCGCAAGTACTGCATTTTGCGAAGGTGCTTCCAGACGGCTTAATAGCAACATTCCCGAAGAATTCCTTCCTTACCCTATTAACTGTGGACTGACTTACTGGAGGGAGACCGTAGGAGTCGTTTGTCTGCAAAATGAAAAATTAACCTAGTGAGAGGAAAAATTTAGAAGTACAATCCAACAGACGGTGCGAAGTACAGAGTAAATCAATTGAAGGTCAATGCAGAACAACGATGACCCAGCCGGAGATCTCCGGTTAAGATACTTGGACATCGGTCGACGGAGCAAGGAGAGTACAAATCCATTGCAATATGCGGGGACTGATAACGTACATCATTGACGCTGGCTCGAATTTGCTTCCAGTTGTTTCCCGCAGGAAGATACTTGAGAGTATCAATCCGACCATTCCCGACACTCCGCATTTGGTGAGGCATTTGATCCGCGTTGTCATTAATAATCGACGTCATTGAGCCCATCGCCTGTATAGTGGCAAGCCGTGGGCGCTTGATGCCCTTGTTACCGTGAGTTGCATTAATGATTCCTCTACTGAAATGTGCGATGTACGTGTGAAACGTCGACTTCCGAATTCCATGGATCGTGTACGATGCAACGGAGCAAACCTCCGATCCCAAGAGCGTGACGTACTTTCTCTTCCGGTCCCCATCAATGGAGTGGAACTGCCCACCTACCGAGATCGCATACTCCTTTCTATCTTCAAAGGATTTGTCATAGAATTTCTGTCTAACAGAAAGAGTCTGGGATTGTTGAAAATACTGGCAGCATCGTTTGGGACAGCACCTTTCCGAGCTGACTTTGCGAATTTCGTCGTCGGTAGTCTTCTTGGTGTACAAGGATTCCTTCTTGTTAAGGTCTTGCTGTCGGGAAATGAAGCGGTAAGGCTCCTTCGCACGACCCCCCAAATGAGCGCCAGAATCTGGTTGTAAGGGCAGGGATGCGAAATGATCAATTGTGCATTTCAATGAACGACCGGAAGGAAAACAACATTCAAGAATGGGCCACGACTCATGACTCATAATTCTCTCCGTGTCTCCCACAAAAACATCAAGGACAGTTACACCAATATTATCTTCTCCCAAACATCCACTTCGGAAATGGTCTGCTGGGAAAGCGGCCATGATTCTCCCAGAGCAGAGCACCAACCCATCTCCGTCCAACCGCTGCACTTCAAGTCCAACCCATCGCTCTCGTGGTACGAATAGGGACTCGTCGGACCGGAGATCTCCGGTTGGAATCATGACATCTGCCCTTCTCCATAAAACGGTCCGCCGGAGTGTGTGAATAAATGAATCGTATCCGCGTTGCAAGGGAATGAGTGGTAATTCTTCCGCCGCGGGGCATATGGCCGTTGGTCTAAGTAATACGAACTCACTAGATCCGACTGGTATGTCAATTCCAAGCCATTGACCAATGGGGTGAACCTCAACAATGGACGCTTCTCCAATTTCGCCTGAACCTGGCCTCATAAGGTTCACGGACATTCCTGACCACAGGACCTCCGATCTTCCTGTAGACTCCTGGGATGGATCATCTTCTTCCGTGAAATTCACATGTCCAGAATCGGAGCACTGAGCTGCGACCATGGCAAGGTCTTCCGAGTCACTCTCCCACCAATCTGAGTCAGACATAGTCCCGTGCTGCATCGGTGGAATCTCGGTTGGTGGCTGATGTCCTGAATGAGAAATTGTGTGTATGTAGAGTCGATTTGGATGACCAACCTCAATATCCTCGTCAGGGATAGCCGGAGATCTCCGGCAGAGTGGATAATGATCGACAACGACGACTTCTTGTTTGATTTTGAGAGAGAACAAAACAGAAGTAGCCGGAGATCTCCGGGAATCCTGCTTTCGATGATTTTGACAGCCACTGGAATCAAAGGGGGGATTCCGTGGTTACCGGGCGAGATTGGCAGAATCCAGAATAGCACGGCATGAACAGCCGGAGATCTCCGGTTCAGTTTTTTGGCCTTGATCGAATCAACAGCCGTACGGAATATTCGCGGGTATGGCGGTGTGATACAGTTGCATAACCCGGTTAACAGTTCGGATTCACACGCCAAGAAATTACGTCATCTATATACTCGAGTCGAATATATTTACTGCTTCAGGGCTATGACTGTATCTTCGGAGACGAATTAGTTTAAAATCTCTACTCGAGAGCTCCCGATCGACTCAGAGGACAGAATGCAACACAAACATCACCAATCCTTACAGACAGACAGCGAATACGGAATTATACGAGGGAACATACTTAACATTCCTGGAATAATGTCGATTCATTTCCCTACAGTTATCTAGCACGATGTCGCACAAGCGAACACTGTCACTGACTCGCTCAGCTCCCATAGTATCTCAAACATCCTGAGCAAAAAAGGAGGAGAGCTGAGTTGAAGGATACTCTTATCCACCTTTCCATCACCTCGTGGAGGGAAAATTCAGGCGCTCAAATTTGAAACGAATCTTGGGCATGCATGCTCCTTCAAACTAACTGCTGTACACCATCATGATTGTGCGCATTCTTCGACGTGCCCACGATCGAGGCCACATTCCACTCATGATAATGAAAGGCTCGTACTCATGGGATGACCGTATTGTAAGGATACCATCTAGTTCCTAGAGTGCTGCAAATTTGAAAACGGATGATGAAGTATGCCCCATGATGTATCTTTGAATATACTAGGGCCGTATCACGTCTTAGACTAAATCACAGTAAAATGTAATCGTACAGGACTTCTCGTACTCACCTTTGTTAAGTAAATTATACCCTACCCAAGGAAAGGAGACGGCCCTCAGCTGCCTACTAGTATTGTTCATCAGGCAATACAAGACTCAAGTAGAACATCGGCGTTCGTTACCAATTAGAATAATCTCCAATATTGCCTAGTTCGACAGAAGTTATATGGATGCTTGAGAAGAAACGTGCACAAATAACTGAGCAGATGCTTTTAGAAGTACAGCAACCCGGTCCTATGAATTCGGGTACAGCTTCCGTGTTCAGGCTGGATTGTGCATCAGGGTTTTAGGGTTTAGGGTTTAGGGTTCATGGTTTTCACGGTGTAGGGTTTAGGGTTCACGGTTTCTAGTTCACGGTTTTAGGGTTTAGGGTTAAGGATTCAGGGTTCACGGTTCACCGTGGAGGGGTCTGAGTTCATGAAGGTTGAGGGCTTATATCACCTATAAATGTATAAATTAAAAATATTTTATAACTATGAACTATAACCTTAAGTTTATCCATAACCATAACTTTTAAAAAAAACCTGGATACTATAGAGTGTAAGGAAATTTAGCGAGAATTGAACAATAACTATTTAATTTGATACATTATAATTTAGTTAGAAGGAGGGTAATGGATTTAATTTTAGAGTAGACTAGCTGTTGGCGCTTGCTTTGCAATGCATTAGCCCAACCATTTTTATGTATTTATAATATTAAAAAGTATTAAAAAGTAAAAGGTGGAATGGTTCACTATATTGTTGACACCGCCGTTGATTGTAGCGTTTTTGTAGTTCACTGCATGGTTGACTACGTGATAGTTCACTCCGTGGTTTACTGCGCAAATTATGATTTTAGTAGTATGACTAGGAGTTGGCTCTTGGTTTGCAACACATTAAATCAACCATTTTCATGTAGTTTTTATATCACAAAGTATTTAAGAAAAAAGGTAACAACAATCTACATAAAATATGAATATATCTTTGAAACCTATGCATTAATTTGAATAATGTAATAGAATGGGATATAAAAAAAAATACTATTACAATAGTTCAATATTATTAACTATGGATGGAGATTGAGATAAAATAGGGAGAGTAAAACTAAAATAAATAAATAAACAAGTATGAGGGAGAGTTAGGGAGGGAGGGAGAGACTTGAGGGATTTATTTTTAGAGTAGTTTATATTTTTAGAATATGTAATAAGGGGAATCTAAAAAGAAAATCAAATGTAAAAAAGAGATGGGGAGGGAGAGTAAGGGCGAGGAAGAGTAAAATAGGGAGAGTAAGGGATTCTTTTAGAGTAGTAAGTTAATTATAGAATGTGTAAGTATTGAAATCACGAGGAGTCTAAAAAATATTAGAATCAAGATTAAAAAAGAGATGGAGATGGAGAAAGAGGGGAGAGTAAAACAAAAATAAGAAAAACAAGTGAGGGAAAGAATAGGATAGTTAAAAAATACTATTACAATAGTTCAATATTATTAACTAAGGATGGAGATTGAGAAGGAAGGGAGAGTAAAACTAAAATGAATAAATAAACATGTAGGAGGGAGAGTAAGAGAGAGAGAGACTTGAGGGATTTACTTTTAGAGTAGTTTACATTTTTAGAATATGTAATAAGAGGAATCTAAAAATAAAATAAAATGTAAAAAAGAGATGGAGAGGGAGAGTGAGGGATAGGGAGAGTAAGGGAGGGAGAGTAAGGGATAGGGAAAGTAAGGGATACTAGGGAGAGTAGGCGAGGAAGAGTGCGGGATTGTTTTAAAGAGTAGTTCATTATTTTTAGAATGTGAATTTATTGAAATAAGGAGAAATCCAAAAATTTAAAAATTCAAAAGTAAAATAGAGCTGGAGATGGAGAAGGAGGGAAGAGTAAAACTAAAATAAGTAAAAAACAAGTAGGAGGGAGAGTAAAGAAGGGACATAAAGGAGAGTAAGAGAGAGAGAGACTTGAGGGATTTATTTTTAGAGTAGTGTATATTTTTAGAATATGTAATAAGGGGAATCTAAAAAGAAAATCAAATGTAAAAAAGAGATGGGGAGGGAGAGTAAGGGCGAGGAAGAGTAAAATAGGGAGAGTAAGGGATTCTTTTAGAGTAGTAAGTTAATTATAGAATGTGTAAGTATTGAAATCACGAGGAGTCTAAAAAATATTAGAATCAAGATTAAAAAAGAGATGGAGATGGAGAAGGAGGGGAGAGTAAAACAAAAATAAGAAAAATAAGTGAGGGAAAGAATAGGATAGTTAAAAAATACTATTACAATAGTTCAATATTATTAACTAAGGATGGAGATTGAGAAGGAGGGGAGAGTAAAACTAAAATAAATAAATAAACATGTAGGAGGGAGAGTAAGGGAGGGAGAGTAAGAGAGAGAGAGACTTGAGGGATTTACTTTTAGAGTGGTTTATATTTTTAGAATATGTAATAAGGAGAATCTAAAAATAAAATCAAATGTAAAAAAGATATGGGGAGGGAGAGTAAGAGAGAGGAAGAGTAAGAGGGGGAGAGTAAGGGATTTTTTTAGAGTAGTAAGTTAATTTAAGAATGTGTAATTATTGAAATCACGGGGAGTCTAAAAAATATTAGAATCAAGATTAAAAAAGAGATGGAGATGGAGAAGGAGGGGAGAGTAGAACAAAAATAAGAAAAACAAGTGAGGGAAAGAAGGGAGGGAGAGTAACGGAAAGGGAGATTCAGCTTTTCCACTAATGTCGTTTTAAATTCAAGTATAATTATTACTCTAATACCCGGTGAACCCGAGTATCTATTATAGTCATATCTAATACCCATGAAACCGGGTATCAATACGTCTTCTCACGCATGCTCACGACATTGACAATGTCATGATTGTGAAATGGACACGTTGTACATGTACGTCATTTCAGCTGATTTTTAACTTCACCCACTGTCATCATGAGCCGTCACACCCTTGAGCCGTCCAGCTTGTCCTCTTTGGGTTTTGGGAACTCCAAGAATGAACCATTTCTTGATTTTTTTGGCTTTTGTCTTCGTAATGTCGAAGGTAGTGAGCGGAAGTGGCGGGAGGGGTTTTCTTTCTTGGTTTGCGGAGTCGGCGTCGACGCATTAGGTTAGTTTTGTATGCGCTGTGAGAGGCCGTTGGTGTGCGAGGTGAGTGTTTATTTATGTGAGGGACATTGAGCGTGCCGTGGAGAGGTTGTTAACTGGATATGGAATGAAGGTCAGAGAGTAGGATTGAAAGAGAGCGAATGCGTTAGGAAGAAATTTGAAGAGCGCCTAGGTTCAGTAGCCAAGAGTGAACGACATTGCGGTTAAGGGTGGCGTCAACACGAACGACCACGACGTACGGGTGCGCCGATTCGGCAAGTGAAGAGGTATGTAAAGTCTCAAAAATGGCTTTCAGTGAAATTTCAGTTGAATTTGCACTGGACTTCATAGAATCGTCAGTGGAGCAGGTGTAGGGTTCGGTAAGCTTCATTAGGGTTCGAGAGAGTCGAATAGTACTGATGTTGATAATCGTTCGAGCGAAATAGAAGGGTTTAGGGTTTAGGGTTCTAGTTTTCTGTGCATTCAGTTTCGAAGGGCCGGAATTGAGCAATTTATGCAGTGTTGAAATTTGTTCCACCGAATTCCTGTATGTCAAAACTGGACCATACATTCTAGGGCATTTGAGAGATTGTATAGTTTGTCGTTCTGAGTTGTTGAATGCTTATGTACTGCAGAGTTGTGTATACGCTTTAATCCAGAGCAGTTACTGGAGGAGATTGCGAAATGGCGACTACAGCAGGGACGTGGAATGAGAGTGCGTGGGATGGAAACCGGTAAGTATACACAATTGAACTGTTTATGCTCAGTCCGGGCGACCAGGTGGGGTTCCTTTTTTTGAGTGAGTTCCGAATTAGTTCTATTATTTCGGAGTGGACGAACACTTGAATGATTTTGAAAAACCTCAAGAAATGCGTACTAGAATTCCGATGTCTGTTTGGCTATAGTCGATTGGTTTTTTGTTGTCCCGTGAACATATTTGTATATCTATTCATGAATATGCGAATGATTTTGGAATTCCATGAATGTTTGAATGTGCTGTTCCTCACTGAGTCTGCCGAGTCTGGTTCGATTCAATGTATATAGTTTAATCCATGTAGAGTCGTCAAATTTGGCGTTCCATCGAAACATTAGCGGATTCTTCTTCTAGTGTGTAAGGTCGAGTTATAACAGAATTGTGTGAGCTCATTTGATACATATATTTATGTTCTCAATTATGTAACTTGGTATTTAAGTATGTCAAACTTCAAGAGTTATACGTCAAACCTCTCTGTAAATGAATGTAAATATTCGAGTCCTGATATGATCCGATTAGTGCTTCGAAGTGCCGTACGTGCTTCTGCCGGAGATCTCCGGCTGAAAATACGGAGTTCCAGTAATCAGCCGGAGATCTCCGGTTGATGTAGCAATCAGATGAATATGTTAACCCTATACAGGCGTTTGTTATTCTCGAAAGTATCCGGAGATCTCCGGACGTATCGAAACAGTGGAAATTCGCGTTGAGGGGTCATTAACCGGAGATCTCCGGTTCAGGTCAGACATAGACCCGTCAGAGTAGCCAGGATTCGTTCCTTGTCGGATGCACTCGACTTCCCCAAATCAGCCGGAGATCTCCGGGTACTGTCCCCTGCTGGCACTGTGATACAGATTTGGAAGCACGATTCATGGTTTCAATATCTAGGAACTTGTCAGGTGATTTTGTTTCGGATTCTTGTTATTGACCAGACAATTGCATCGATTCTAAACTGCCTGCTTGTTCTTTCAAAATCATCTTGCAGGGATTCGTGGACAACCACACTTCCAACTGAATGTCGACCCGGTAAACTTGGGGCATTTGTAGAGTATTGGCTCCCTGAGTTTGTCTACAGAGGGATACACAATGTCGGCTACGTATACAATTGCCAAAAGAGCATAACCCAGTGGGGCATCAAGCTCATTAAAACCCATGACGGTGCCTGGGAATTCGTCCCTCAGCTTCGGATTGGCAAACGGGGTCACCCCGACATTGGTCTCCAGGTTCTCGAGTTGCAGGGTCTTGATGATGAGGTCAGTCTCGTCATCGTCCAGGAGAACGTGGACTCCTCCACCGAGCCACATATATACGGCTTGATCCTAGAATCATCTAAGATTTCGGATGAGATGGTGGAGACCTGCCAGAGTGAGAACTTTTTATTTGCCCCTCCAACGGGTGATACGTGGTATCCGGAGTACGTGAATGAGCAGTGGAAGTGGATGGCTGAAGCACAAGAGAAGTCCCGAATGCCCGTTCCAGACGCAACTCCCAATCTGTCTCTGACACCAGCATCGACCTTGGCAAGAAAACGCAAGACCACCTTGAAGACTTCGACCCCAGGATCTTCATCGCGGGCGGAGAAGGGGAAGAAAGCGAAGGCCGATGAGCCAGGCCTCGCGATTGAAAGGTGCCTGAACTTCACACAGGTTGACCTCACAAAAATGAAGCGGACTGAAGTGGAAGCAATTGGCAAGGTACTCGACGACGCGTTCAAAAACGTTTACATACACAATAATAAGCCTTTGACAGTAGAAGACCCTGACACGAAGAAGGATGTCGTGAAGCTCATTCATTTCGATAAGCTGCACCGGGCCCCCCCTGGAGGATTAGTATACAGGGGCATCCAGAAAGAACGGCTTGAAGGAATTATCAACGCAGTTCGCGCGTCTTCGAAGGCCACGGCACCTGAGATTCACATTCGAGTCCTGCCACTGAAGAAGAAACCTGAAGGAAGTAAGGTAGAGTTTTTCGCGACCAAGCCGACGAAGGAGGACTGCCTGAGGGACTCAACACACTTTTACATTATCGGAGGTCAGCATACTGTGGCGGCGCACAAGGTTCTGTCACACGAATTGCCAGCAACGTGGACGCTTGAAGAGATCTCCCACTTCTCTATCATCCCGGTTTGGACAAAACCGGACCCCAAAGACATGACCCTGCTACAGCTCTCGCGCGCTCTTAACCAAGATCTGACGGGTTTGCGGAAGGAGCAGAGTTTCACTGAGCAGTTGCAGACGTGCAGAGTGAAGTGGTTTGAGTTCGGTAAACCAGCCCCCCAACTGTATGGTCGTCCTCAATCTGACGCATTCTCGGTAAATATACATTCTCAACCTGAAAATATTTTTTATTCCGTGGCTGTGCTCTATCCTCACAGCAACCAAACCAATCATCCGGAGATCTCCGGCTGCTTACACCCTGTAACTGTATTCATTGCAGACGTTCCAACGGCAAGTGGTGCCAACGGTTTTTACACACCTCGGTAAAACAGACCCCAAAGACGCGAAGGTCCCACTTCTATTCGAGATGGATGATGCGGTGGTCAAGAAGTGGATCCGAATCGACAGGCTGTTCGTCGCTGGAGACTTACCAGACTCCAACGGGAAGACGGGGGACCCAGCTAAGCTGAAGCGGAAACCTCTGGTGCAGAACGACTTCAAGCCTCTTTACAAAATGCGCGCTGAAGACCTAGACTACCTCGCGGATTTAGTGCTCGAGAAGAAGGTCTGTGTGAAGTCCTCCAAAGCGGCAAACGAAGGTACTATGAAAGGGCAGGCGGAGACTCTCGAAAACGCGGCGAACAGAGAGAAGAGAGTCCGTGCAATGAAGAATGAACTGATGCTTAAATACAAGTCGCACCCCCTTCCCTCGAAGTCTGCTGACTTCGTCCCATACACAAAGGAGCAATGGGACGCATTTGCCGAAGAGAGGAATATTGGAAGGGTCCAGCTCGAGTCCTGGGTCGACGCCGCTAATCACTCTGCCAAGGGTAAAGCTTGGCTTGAGGGTCGACTGAAGGCGATAAACAAGGATACCGACCCCACTCCAGACTTCCTCGTGTCCATTTGGAGTCAACACATCATTGAAGATGCTGCCGAGGCCACACCCACGAATGATACGTCCCTGTTCGACTCCAAATACACCTGCAGGGTTATGCCTGACAGAGGGGGCGAGATCGCCGAAGTACTTATCATGCCGGACATTCAGCAGTGGCGTAACGTCACTGACCCTCACTTTTACTTCTTTTTCCTTTACAGCGTTAAAGACGACATATGCCGTGCACAGGTGCTAGATGTGTTTGACTTCAGAACCATTTTCGACCATCTCGAAGTGGACACGAAGGACGGGCGGACGAGGGTCAGATCACCGTCGGTTCTTATCACTGACGTCGCAGGATTCGTTGAATTAAAGAGGTACATCAGTCTTCGGCAGAGAGAGTCCAGAGGCAAGGTAAAATTGTGGGCAACGCATGTCGTCTACTACTTCCCCCACCCTGGTGATGGATTTCCGATTCCAGTAATTGGGGTCGAGGAGACAGTATACTGCGTATTCCTGTATGAATACGATTCAAGCGAGACGCCTGCTCAGTCATTCAAGAGGCTCTTCAAAGGCCACCCCGAAAGAATGCCGGCCTTCTTTTCAGCCGCTCAACATAAAGAAACCATCCAGCGCTGGAAGCAAACCGGTGTCCCACAGCTGAGGATCTCGGTCCTGGATTCGCTGTTCACGGGATACATCAGAGAGGGTATGGTGGTCGTCAATGTTCATGGAGGACCACATATTACATACCTCGGCTTGGTAAGCAAGACATCCTTCCCAAGCAATCCAATGTCTAAGATTTCCGGTCCGCATACAGTTATATGAATTGGATATCGCCGTCCTAATTTTTTTTTGGTTTGCAGACTCACGACGCGCGGGTCCTCGAGATTGTGAACAGCGAAGATGCCAAAGTAAATGCCGAATCCTGCGCAGAACAAATATTCAAATTCCACTTGAATATCTTAGCTGACGTTACCGACGCCGATCCTGAGGAGTTACTGGAGACTGACATCATTGGGTCGACCCAAGGCGCTGGTGTTCAAACACGGGCTATGTCGAGGATGAATTACACCGGCGAGGTATAACGCCTACGGATACTACCCGACCCGGAGATCTCCGGATGTTTATTCCATTCGGATGCCCTCCATTCTTTTGGACTCGTCTTTATCATTGCCATGTTTATTTTTAGTTCCCCCGGTAGACTCGGACAACTTTGAACCGGAGATCTCCGGGTGTATGATACCGTTTTATTTCGTATTGCGTCTTAATGTATTCCACACTGACTTCGTCAATGTGACGCAGACGACTGATGCCACGATGCTTGATGTTGATGTGCGGAATGAACCAAGTTCATCAGCGGTTCCCAATTTTAGACTGGATTCCTTGGCTACAGCCGCTCGGATCATCGGTGTAGGCACCCCAATCGACCCATTGCAGGTAAACGTTGATGAACCACATCCTGCTGTCAGGCGTGCCTCGCCTAGTTCAACAAGCGACTCTACTCTGGACGGTAGACGGCGTCCCTCTCAAATGGAAACCAGTTCGCATTCCGATAGGCAACGTTCTCCTCCGCCAGATCTGGACGATGACACGGCAATGTCCGATCGCCTGGAGTTCGACCACACCCACAGAGCACCCGGAGATCTCCCGCTGGACAACCCTTCCACGACGCGTCCTGAAGTGGAGGTTGTGTCCAAGGCTGCCGAGGACCTGACTTTGCGTGACACTGATCACACGATGGATGAGGCATCGGCGCAACAAACATTGCGTGAATTACAGGTTATGAGCCCTCCGCGCAGCCCTCCACGGAGCCACGGGCAGCTGGCTCAGAAAGAGAAGAAGAAGGCAATCGCGAAGAATCCTGTGCCGAAAGTTCCTCCTCCTCCGCCTACAGTTCGGACAAGGGCCCAGAAAGATAAGGTGAACAGTTACTTGTCCATCAAACCTTCTTGATTGTTCTCAAGACAGTGCACTCTCTGCAGACCGTGTTCTTACCACTACATTACTGGTATTCAGGTGTCGGCTGGATCAACACAGTCGAAGGATGTCGGTGGCAGAAGCCTCGCACAGACTGTTGAAGCGGCTGGTTTAGCTCAGACTTCTAGGGATACTACACCTACTGTCCTAGGTGCCTAATATGGACATTCATACTTACGTGCCATCATCTATATAGTGCTCATTCTTTCATCCAGCATTTCTGGGTTCTGAGTGCGGAACACTTTTATATGTATCTTTGCAATTTCTCTAAGCTGTACAAGTTCCTCATCTCAGCCGACGTACTCGTATTTTGGGTTCAGGTCTGAAGAAGTTTACGACGATTGTCCGAGAGCCTCCAATCGAGGATCAGGTAACACAACAACGGGTTTATCATGTCGTGTTTGACTTAAATGGAGTTCTTGTGCACAGGGGGGAATTTAAACAGGGACAACCGAGAGACATCAAAGTAAGGCCGGGTTCCACTGAAATCCTGAACTTCGTGGGAGAGAAGGCTACTGTCTCATTCTGGAGCAGTGTACTGGAAAAGAATATTGTGGATATCATCAAGGAGTTGCGCAAGAAAGGTGCTACCATTCCGGAAGGCGCCAAAATCCTGACACATGCCGATTGCACAAAAACATCATATATGCTTCCATCTCAGCCAAAGAAGCCAATTTTCCTAAAGGACCTGACAGTTTATAATAGCAAAGCGTCGCCCACATCTCCTAAGGATGTCTTGCTTGTGGACGATACCCCACTAAAGAACATCCTTAACGATCCCTTCAGCGCAGTTCATCCGCCATCATGGACTGGGAATACGGGTGAAGCCTGGTTGACCACCATGTTTCTCCCATGGCTCTCCGGACTACTAGCGTCAAATGAGGATGTTCCCGACTTTGTTAGACGGAATCAATTGAAGTTTGTCAGTGATCCAGTAGACAAAAATTCCACTCAGGCTCGCTCCGTGGTGATGGGCATAATTTCGGCGCCTTAGAACAATGAAATATACTGGATAGTATTAACTCTATGCTTTGTAAATTTTTCGTCATGAATGTCTGTCGGATTTTGACCTTTCAATTTTGAAGACAAATGTCCTTGTCAGAAACGTTATTTGTTGAGGTCTTTCATTTTATTTGTTATTGTTGGTGTCTCGCCCCCAAACTTCACCCTTAATATCTATGAACTCTATTGAGTATTCTCCTGACCATTTCCACTGCAGAACGTTGGTCTGGGAGGGGCACCCGGAGATCTCCGGTCCAGGATGTGACTTCAGTTCCTCCTACCATATTTTCTCGTCTTTTCAATGTTCAATTTCTAATTCTATGGTCGTGCCATCTATTTCGCAGGTCATAATCATATCTCTCCGTGGTCCTCTCTGCTCGGACGAGGTCCTTGACTCGGCCAAGTCCCGATCCGCGCAGCTGCCTTCCTTTGATGACACCGCAGATGTTATTCGAATACTACTGCGGTATTTCAATGTCGGGATCTGGTCTCCTATGCGTCCAGAGAGGCTCATGGAGGCGGCCCAAGTGTTATTGCCCCCAGACATCTTATCAGATATTCTTTTTTGCTATGCCAGCAAGCAGACTCGAAGGCCCAGCTATGTTAGGTTTCTCCACATCTTTAAGAAGGCCTCATTTAATCCTAGAACAAGGCATTATTTGTGGCCTAAATCTGTTGTTGTTGCAGATCTAGATCCATTCAAGAATCCTAGAAAGGCTATAGTTCATTATCTAACATATGGGAGACACCATACAGGACGGGTAGAGGGCATCTGTAAAGCACTAAAATTAGAATAGTTGATTCGATTCTCCGTAGATTACACGCGCCTCTTATCAACGGCTACCCTTCATATTTTGTATGACACTTTCTTATAATGAAACAGTTTAGTACTGGACTCTTACTCTGATTTCATCCGGAGATATCCGGTTGCATGTTCTATCAATTGCGAGTAATTTCTGTCCGCATCTCTGTCCCATTTTTTCCTACCACATGTTTCTCAACCACACATTTGTGATGTACAGTATGTCCATTAATTTCTGTCTTCAGGACTCGGTTCTTCTTCTGGTTTCCACTTTGATTTTCACCCGGAGATATCCGGCTGCATGTTCCGGACTCACGTATTGTCTAAATTCAAATTTGGTCGCTCTAGCCATTTCTTCCTTCATAAGTGTCATTGGTGATGCATTTAATGCTTGAAAAGTACTCGAAACTCCTCGGCTTTTACGCTTCACTCTCATTTATGAGGCACATCTCCGGATCTTTCTTTTAGTCCTTAGTCCAGAATTCACCTCATAGTCCAGAAATAGTTGAATTGGGCATTTGGTAAAAATATTCATCAAGAGTAAAAACTTATAGCATTTTTAAACCAATTAGTGTGGATACACTAACCACCATTTTTAGAGTAGTCCCTAGACTAAGTTATAATTGCCGCTAACTTATAACCTTTGTTGGTGTGTAATCTAAGTCTTAACTCCTTTTAAGTTTTACTCCCTACTATGTTTTATCACCGGTGCCATACCTAGCCATAACTTAGGGGCTGTTTACATCTAGATGGTTTGGGCTGGAGCCCAAAGAAATCCCGAGTTGTGATTGGAGTAAAGAATTGGTACCCCGGAAATGGGTTTACATCAATCAAAATATGGGCTGTGGCCCAAAGTGTTTTCCGTGGATGAGAAACCTAGTTGGAATCCTACATGGCAGATTTGAATAGTGTTTTACGGAACTTAAGGAGACTTATTTCCAACAACCTCTAGGAGGTTGTATTTCCCGAAGTCCGGGAGAGTATTTTCAAAACAAATTTCAGCCAATCGTTTATAATATTTTAGTACTGACATTTCCTGTTGACATTCATTGCTGAAATTTACTGCTGAAGTTAACATTTACCGCCGGCATTTACTGCTGAAATTTATTGTTAACATTTACTACAGAAATTTCCAGCTGCAATTTATAGCTGAAATTTACTGTTGAAATTTACTACTGAAATTTACTGCTGAAGTTACATTTATGTTTTTGTAATTTAAATAATACAAATTCTTTCACTATGGGGTAGTTCTCAGAAGAGCCCATTTTCATATAACTACTTAAAAATTCAGCCCAAGTACACAATGGGCCACAACCCTTCTATTTGGATTTACACCTAATTTTTGGGCCACAACCCACTTAGAACTCCCTTGTTTGGTGGAAGGTACCCCGCTTACAATGGTTTCATCCTTCAAGCGGGGTACCACTTGTGTCTATGGGCTCCAATCCAAACCTTCAGGTGTAAACAACCCCTTATATGAAAGATGAGTGTAGTAGTTTCATGGGAATATATTTCTTTTTCCTGTTGAACCTTTAGAATAATGTTATGCTATTCTAGGTGCAATATGCTTGATTTTGGGCACTTCCAAAAAATTTGCTACAAGTTTCTAGTAGAATTTAGATTTTTCATACATATAAAGGAAATTATTTTCTTCAGGATTTAAATTTAAGAAATATTCTCTTTAGTATGCATAACCATTTAAATCCAAGTCAAACATTTTCACACATTCTTGGGAAGGGTAACAAAAACTAGAAATCTTATTGTTTTTTACTTCTCGTTTTTCCCTCTGCAAGATGTGGTACAATCATTTCTCCCTTAAGTTATACCTCTCATGAGTTATAATTCCGCTAACTTATAACCTCAACTAACTTATAGCCACTATTGGTGTAAAAACCTCTATTAAGTTATACCCTCCACTAAGTTATATGGTTTGACTAAAAATGTGTGCAACCTCTTCACTGAACGTGTCTGCAACCTCTGAACTTGTCGTCTTTCTCTTCTTGTGATTGTTTCCTCCGATGTGTATTGGCCGTTGGTTGCCTTTGTTGTATCAATGCTCACCACCAGAAATGTGATGGACACAACTTCTACTTGTTTTGGTCGGTCTGACTAGGGTTTGTGGGTTTGTGCGTTTGTGGGTTTGTGGGTTGTGGAAAGCCAGACTGTGATGTAACTACCTTCCCTATATCCCATTATCTTCCATATATCCCATTTGCTTCCATTAGCTTTGAGCTAACAAATTTTGACCTCTATATTGAGCAGTCCGCTAAGCAATCTAAATTGGGCAAAACATTTGCAAGCAGTGTAGATACCCCAATCAATGACAAGTAACAAATTGTTCTTATGTAACAAACCTCAAACAGAAGCAAACTTGACCAACATCCAAATAGAGCAATTCTTCATTTCATTTGTGAGACAGAGCAATAAAAGTTTTTGGTGAAAGCTTTGGAGGACATGAAACATGTCTCAATAACTGCACAACCTTAGTGTAGACAAGCAACCATACGAAAGTAAAATCCACCATCCGCCTAGATGATGTTTTGCATCAGCTGAAGTGACACAAGGTGCTCAAAAGTCTCTCTCTGGCAAGGTGCTCTCTTCGGCAGGGTGCTCAATAGCTACATCAGCTAAATTCACACACTGCCTCAAATAAAGTTAAATCGCTTAGCAGTCTTTGGAGTGAATTCTCCCTGTTGCCCTCAATGCCGCCCTCAATCCTCGTTGCCCTTAGTCCCGCCTTTGTCCGATTCCTTTGCCGAATACTGTTGGTGGTCGGAGATGAAAACTGGCGGAACTTACCAAACCTCCACTAAAATCTCAGCTAACTTTAATCTCTACTTGGTTCTTACCTCCTCCATCCACCGGCGCTAGATTTGGCTATAACTTATGGGAGGAATGAGTGTATTAACCTGCATTTAATTATTTAGATTCTCATTCAAAAACAAATTCAAATTGTAAAAAACTTACATATGTGTTGGCAATCTTTGAATTATTGCATGTTGAATAATTTTTTTGAATATACTTTACCTTTCTTTTAACATTAAAATTTGGTATACAAGGAAGTATATGATGTTCAACATGCCATGTAGCCATTGGTGGCTTGACTCGATGGCTTCAATCTTGGCATTTCACAAGAGTAACCAAGGTTTATGTCTTAATGCCGGCTAGTGGCTACTACCATAGTCTACCCAACTATGCTTGGGATCTTAAGACCTTGTTGTATAGATACCCTCGAATTCTCCTACAGTGGAAAGTGCAAGGAATTCTACCATTTAATTATTTTTATATACTTAAAGGAGGTTGGATAAGAAAGCCAACATAGGTTGGGACCTAATCAAAATATTTACTTAAGTATATACAAAAGTTATTTACATGTCATAAATTTTAACTATTAATGATTTTTCCCAATAATTTCATGTGCAATTTTTTTGGCATGGATACTAGAGCTACAAAAAAAACACTTGCAAATTAGAATATGCTCTTGAGCTTTGATAAAAAGATAAACGTCGAGCCTATCAACCAAATATTTCACCAAATACAAGGAAAAGACTATATTATACCAACACTCCATATATCAAATTCAGACCCTCAATTACATTCAATTTTTTCCAAAAATACATGAGCTTTCACTTTCACTTGACTACCGTCCATTTGCATCCAAAACATTGAGCGGTGCAAAATTCAGAGCACGATTCTATTGCTATCGTAGATCAATAGTAGCTAAAGTTGAGTAGAAGAAAATGTGACTTGAGAAAACCCACAATTTATGAATTATGATGGAACTCTCCCTTTTTCTAGCTTGCTCCCCAACAATTGCAAGTTACGAAAGTAATGTGACCGAAAGAGCTCCAAGAGGACGACGACGGAGCTCGCGGCGGCGACGACGCAGCGGAGGAAATTCGAGAGGGAGGCAAAGACAAACGGAAGTGAGCGAGGAAGTGGCACAGTCGCTGTGTGCTTGCGGATTGTATACCGCAAGAGCCAGGGGTTGGGCGGAGGATTTGGGGGCGGATAAGGCGCCACTCGCGTGATGGAGGCGCAGGCGGCGCTGCAGCTGCCATCGTCGTCGTTTCGTGGCTGGTCTCGACTTCCGCACTCCGCTGTGGTGTTGCATTTCTCGTCGCCGGCGCTGTTCGCGCGGCCTCCATGCTTGCGCTCGCGCGTGGCTCCCTGCCGCGTCTCCGCGAGCTTAGGAGGCGAGGAGGAGCGATGGCTGCGGGAGGAGCGGCGGTGGGTGCGCGAGGAGGAGCGGTGGGTGCGGGAGGAGGCGCGCTGGGATGTGGAGCGGCGGCTCATGGCGGACGAGCTTGCGCTTCTGAAGCGCGAAGTGGAGCAGCTGCGCGAGCAGGTGCAGGAGCGGCGGGCGCTGCCATCGGTTGTGGCTCGCTTGAAGCAGCTGGTGCAGGCGTTGCCGGTGGAGGAGCCGCGACCTAATATTGAATTCGTCGAAGAGAAAGAGTTTGCGTCGCTCTCGGATCGCCCGAGTGGCCTCTCGTTCGGTACGTCTGCAGCCAGCTTGTCGTCGCCCCCGCCTTCTATTCCCTCGATGTCGGAATTCTCCATCGATTTGATGACGGATTCGCCCGCCGAGGCCGTTGCGGTGTCGTTCCGGGAGCTGCGCCAAGGCGCGGAAGGGGACGAGGTGAAGCTGTTGCAGGAAGCGTTGGAGGCGCTAGGGTTTTACTCCGGGGAGGAGGAGATAGAGTACTCCATGTTCTCGAGCGGCACGGAAACGGCCGTGAAATCCTGGCAGGCGTCAATCGGTGTGCGAGAGGACGGAATTGCGTCTTCGGATCTGTTGGCCACGTTGTTCGGGAAGAGCAAACCGCGTCAAAATGGCGCAAGTAACGGACGCGACCAGTCGGATCCATGGAGCGCGCCATCAGCACCATCATCCACGGGAAGCGACGTCGGGAGGAAGAAGACGTTCGCGGAAGACAAGAGGGAGGTGGAGAGCTCGGAAGTTCGCAACATTGCGCCGAATCGCAGGGTGTTCTTGCTCGGCGAGAATCGGTGGGAGGATTCCGGCAGACTGGGAAAGCCATCATCCAAGTCACACGGGACGCCCTCGCCATCGTCAACGTCGAATGCGCAGAAGGCGGTGGTGGCGACGGAGAAGTGCTTCTCGTGCAAAGGAGAGGGCGCCATGATGTGCACGGAATGTGAAGGCACGGGAGACTTGAATGTGGAGGACCAGTTCCTGGACTGGATGGAGGAGGGTGCCAAATGCCCCTACTGCGACGGCTCCGGCGCCGTTCCCTGCGATGTTTGCTTGGGCGAAGGCGCTGCTCCGCAGGTTTGATGCCACTCCCATCATTTTTGCACGCAATTCCACCTCTTTCGTGAGTTCCTTGTGGAATGAGCTGCGGCGACTTTGCATTCAGAGATGTAGTTTTGTACATGGATCATGAGTTGCGGAACGGAAGTGGTGCACAGTGGACGGAGTAGCGTTTCACCGTTTCACTGTTCAGTTGTAAAGTAAAAGAATGTGATATTAAAAGCATTGCAGCATGTCCCAGATGAGATCGATGTTTTTATGTGCATTCTCCTCCCTCTCTCTCGCTCGGTGAAGTCAAAACGAAGCAGCTACATCTTTCTTGAGAGACTGCAAAATATGAAGTCGTTGAGCTTGTGGTGGGCACGAAAATTTCACCTACTTCTCTTGCATTTGCCATACACCATATATGATACGAAATTGAATTTGCATACTACAAGTTATTCGTGTAGAAATGCTCAAAGCGTGGGTAGACACTTTTCTCGCTTTGGGTTCTAAGCATGCCCAACAATATCAGTATATCATTCGTCAGTTAAATATTTGTAATGAACTCTATTCCTTCGTCACTAGTTCTGGTGGTCTTCGTTGCACTTGACTCGACATTTGCGACATTAATCGCATGACAGACTTCGATGTTGCACGTAGAATGCAAAAATGTTCATCACACAACATCATCACTCTGCATCACATCGTTCATACGATCTGTTCACACGCTTTTTTGAGAACATAATGCCAAACGAGCACAGCTTATTAGTATTGCTTGTACAGCAGATCACTGCATTTCAAAACAGATAGCATACTTCCAGGTGCATGCACGTTCAGAAATGTACAGCAATATGTAACTAAGGTTCTAGTTCGGTACACAAGAAGAACCTCTAGTCTATATGTAAACAGCAATAATACCATTCCAACACTGCTTGAGCCCTGTATATAGAGATTTATCCCAAAAGTAAAAAGGTACTGGAATGGAAAAACGTGGAACCCACCTCAAGCTCAGAGTAGGTCAAAAAAGTACTCCAACCCCTGACCTATTTCCCAAATGGAAAGTCCTGAGCCCACATTGTCGGATGTGTTGATCCTGGCCGAGATGGAAGCCAACGTGGGGAAAAAAACCACGTGCTTTGCGTCTCCGCCATCGTACAGAAAGTAGTGCTCCTCAGACTCTTCATCCCAAGTGATGCTAGGCTTGTGTTTGTCAAGCAAATCAATGTACTGATGACCGACGATAGGACCCCCACCTGTTCACAAACAAAACAAGCATATGCCTAAGCTAAGATCCATTGCACATTAAACACACATTTAGATAGACGCCACTTGACAGTCGTCATCTTACAACATGCTACAAATAAAAATAAATTAGGTAGAATTGGCCACTACTACTCATGGTGGTTATCACCACTAGTTCCGGCTTAAGCTTAAGGTAGACAATGCTCATTCTTAAATTATGTTTTCCTACTTCAAACATTGTCAGTAGTGAGAAGTGGGAGCCACTGATTTGTGCAAAAACGACATGGTGCAGATGTATACCTTGAGGAAGAGTGAAGTCGTTGCCATAAAAGTTCAGTCCCAACAAAACCTCCGGAGCTGCATCGTTATCCTCCAGGGTTGCTCGAAGGTTTTCCAAGGTGCTCAGAATCCAAGGAGAGGGAGCATTTGGACCTGGACGATTGGGTGCTGAGAAGTCGTACGTCATGACGGAGAGGCCATCAATCGCGTCCCCCAGCACCGTCATGTCGGCACGAGTAAAAGACCGTGGATCTCTTTTGTTGTCCGTTGGTGGCGGTATGACCAAATGCAGTTGCATGCTCCGCTTCTTACTTCCTGCTTTGGATGCCTCCATGGAATGCAATGTCGTGCCCAGAGCGTGCACAAACTCCAGAGCCTGCAACGATTCAAAAGCAAGATTCTCAGAATGCAGTGAAGAAATTTCAACAGCCATTAGGAAGATGTAGGATGGTGATTAAATATACATGCATGACTGAAAAAAGCAGAATATTTGGTTTATCTACATACCTTCTGACGCAAATGCGGTTTCTCAAGGATGCTGAAGGCTGCCCACGCTGTCCAAGCTTCCAGCACAATTCCATCGTACTCCATGTCTCTGCAACCAAGTGATTACTGGTATCAAAAGAGCCTTCCAAACAAAATGCTGGAACGAGTGAAAACACACACATTAAGAGCTCTAGCAACTGCACAGGAAGCCCACATTCTCAAAGAGGAATATATGGAGCTGTGACGTACTTGCACTCGTTTACAATGAATTGAATGGCCTGCTTTTGCTCCGCTGGATTCCCCAACATGTCTAGAGGCCAGCCTTCCAGCACCACGCGAGGTATAATCTGCTCATAAATTTAACACTGAAGGGGGCCTTTTATCGTAAATCCAATGCAAGTTCGGTTCATTGAACACTATGGAAACCTCAGGAGTTGGTTGTAATGAATTAAAATCACCTCTGAATAGTTCTCAAATCAGCTCAAAGGGGATAGAAAAAAGCGGCTAATATTTAAGCAAACCCTTTTCTTCACGGCGAAGAATGTTTTGACTTGAATTCAGAGAGCACCAAGCTCTTCCATACTTAGTTCAAAGAATTCTCATTGAAAGACCACCAAGCTTTTCTCCATCTAGCTATTTAGAGAGGAAAGAGAAGTAAACGAAATGAAAAGAGGGGTATCTTATTGAAACTTAGAATGGCTTCACAATTAACTTCACTACTGCCGACAAAATTCATCAAATGCCAGCTTAAGACACGAACTCAACTGTGGACTTTACCATGGGGCTGCCATTTTGACGAACATCCGCAATCCATTGCCTATCCACATCGTGCTTGCCGAGCAACTCCAGTCCATCTTTGCTTCTGCATCGCACCAAGTGATCACCAAATTTGAAAACAAAACCTCCACCAGCATATTCTATTTCGAATGGCAGCAGAGAGCTAACCTTCTCAGTTGGTACCAAACAGGAGAAACATGCGTGAACTTCGCCCGGAACTTCTTGGCCATGTCGTACCCTAAAGAATTCCTGTCCCCACTCACAGCAACACACTCAGCATCAAACATGACACATCACTGGAGGAGCAACTGATTAAACCCTAAGAAACCCGGCATTTTCTTTAAAAACAGAGCTTACCATGGAGTTACATAAACGAGCACCGAGTTCAAAAAATGCCGATGCCCGGAGTCTCTCCACGGCCGCCCATGCTCCTGAGAACAACAACACCTCAACAAACTCAAAGAAAGTTTGCAGGAAAGCCAAATATTTTAACACTTGACTTTCAATCAAAGCACCATTTCAAAACCAATGACTAGATTGAGAAGTCCAGGACACTGAAATAGTATCATCAATGTGCAACTATGTCTCCGTCATTTTTAGGAGTCAAAACTCCATAGCCTACCACAATATAACCACAACTGTATACATTACACACTCAAGTCTGTAAACATAACGGACATTCCAGCCCAAACCCTAAAACCAATCTCTCTTTATCTCAACGGTGCCATTTTCTCAAAACTTCTCCGATCGCCACGATCTTCATTGCGATGGAATCAGCAAGAAATTCTCTACAACTTCAACGGTTTCGATTCACAAGAAACAGCGCTCAAACAGCTGGAATATAGACAAGATCAGCTGGACTATATTACCATATTTCTTTCAACCACGTACTCAAATTCGTATGAAAATAAAAGGCACATTCCCGCCCATGCCCTAAAACAAAAGTCGCTTGATACAAAACGATGCCATTCTCTCAAAATATGTCCGATTGCCCTTAAAATAAAAAGAAACTCCTCTACAACTTCAACGATTCCGATTAAAATTAAAGTCATTCGAATTAACATAAACACACACACACACGTACACTCACCTCGAATTGACCAATTTCTGAGAGAGTTTCAGCTGGACCACGCCAAAAACCTAGAGTAAAGAGCACATACAGCGACAACGGAGTCCCACGACACACCCCGCGCGACGAGTCCGCGCTCCTGCACCGACGCCACCGCACCTCCCTCCTCGGGAGCAACCGCAGCCGGCTGCCGGTACTGCCAGAGAATCAGCCCGCACAGCGCCGCCAGCAGGAGGAGCAGCAGCCTGTGCCCCTCGCCCGACTCCTTGTGCAGCAAGTTGCGCTTCCTGGCGATGAAGCGCGGATCCACCACATTGCCCCTCCCTCCTCCTCCTCCTCCTCCTGCTCCTGCTCCTGCTCCTGCTCCTGCTCCGGCTCCGGCTCCGGCTCCTCTCCCGCGCCGCCTGCGCCCCGCGCCCAGCATGGCGTCGATCAGCGGCCTCCGATTTCCTTGTGTCTGATCGGTCATGTTCACGACGACGTCGCGGTGAGCTTCGCGTTGCGCTCGTGATTCTTCGCTGTTGATCCGGTGCGCGGTCAAAGGATGCCGTCCCTGCCTCGGTCGTGGGGCGTCGTATCTGGACTGGTTCCTATCTCCGTCCAGGAACATTATCCAGCTCCTCTACTTCCTTTTGAATTTTTTTATGCAAGTGGCTAATCTCATTATCGTTTGAATCGTTAGAATTGAATCAAAGTATTAAAAAAAAATCATCCTATGAGAGATCAAAGCTTGTACATCTTGTAGATACTAAATCCCTTTCAAATTGCCATATAAACATTGGAGTTCTTTGATCTTTTCTATTTTAGGAGAAGACTTTGACCTATTTTCCATTTCAATTTGACTTTCAAAGTTTAGTCAAAATAAGAAGTAGACAATATAGTCTCCTTTGTCAAATGTGATGTCATAAACCTCAATTTACTTGAATACCAAAAATTTAATTAAGAGAAGAAACAAATTTTGCTAGTCATGATTTGTGGGATTCCAGCTCATATGGTTGTTTATTGTATCAAAAGCTTGAATCTTACTATCCATGTATTCAAGAACATTGGTTCTAATACTTATGGTCTTTTAGTAAATAAAATACATTTTACCATTAAAAATGATAAATAACAAATTGATTGGCATCTTACTTCAACATGTTAGATATTACACTTTAAAATTTCTCATAAGATACTCAATGAATCTTTATTGTTTTAAAGGCATGAAATATGAGGTGAGAGCACACAATTTTGATAAAAGAACTTGCAAACTTATTAATTAGGGAATGAGTAAATCAAAATAGAAAATCAAAATGAAAGCCAGTTTAATTGAATATAAAATAGGTAGTGGCAAACCACAAACAACATCCCAAAATTTGATATTTCCCTATGATCAATTCATTCTTTAAAATGTACACTACATGAGGAGTTCTATTGTGTAAGCGGTAAATGGTGATTTAATTTTTAGAGTTTATGGTTTAGTAGTAGACAACACTTTCATACTAAATTATGAAGAAAGATACTTGAAAGTTATACTATTTTTCTACTTTATTTTACTCACCGCTCACTACTCATTGTTCACTGCCTACAAGATAGTGTCGCTCTAGAATAAGCTATGGTGAGAAACACTATTCATAACTTTGACTGCATTTCACAAAACTTTGGTGGATGACAATGTCCATTGTCCATAGATTTCACGAATATTCTTGATGCCAAGGTTTATGAAGTGCCACCAAAGTTATCAATATCTTTCCTACCAAAGACCAAATTTCATCTCTCTTCCTTCTCTGTTTTGTTTCTCTATTAAATCAATCGCTCTATCCAAAAAATCAACAAAAAGAGGAAATGAATTTTGGTTGTAGAGAAGATGAAAAAAATCTAAATTTTGTGTCCACATCACTTGAAGGAGTGACTGTTACCTTCATCTTCATAAAGTTGGTCTTCATCCACAAGCATCTCACATCTACCAAACCAAGGTCACCGCATCGACAACTCTAAGGTAGACGTACCTGACTTTGAGAATACCTTGAACCGCTAAGAGCATCTCTACTCCTGGCGGGGAATTTTCCACGCTAGGGCGGAAACACTTCTTCACGCCAGGAGTGGTTTTGGTTTTGACGTTTTGTTGCCAACATCGCAAGCGGAGAAATCTTTTGCCCAAAAGACACTGTCACCTTTTCGTGCAGTAAACTCCGGCTGCAAATAACCTCACATAGCCGCCACCAATGATATTGTGCCACGTGTCGTGAGGGGACTCGTGGATAGCCAACAACAAAATTGCCGCACTCCCCCATCCAAGGAGATTTCTCTGTGGGCTGCACCAAATAATCTAAAACGAGAAAACAGTTCCCCGTTTCTAAGTCTCTGGTGCGACTTTTTGTCCCTGCAAAACTCCAAATTGGACAAATGTTCCAGTTCTTTATCTCCTCATGGAGATGCTCTAATATGTACTCCTTCTCCGCAGTTCAAGATTTTAAAAAAATGTAGCTCTGTACTACATGCCTATCTTTTGGCACTATAAAGATAGGGCATGTAACAAGGAGCTACAAAACTGCCCTGAAATGAAGTAAGGTAAGCCCCCCTAAAACCGACATGTTAAGGAATGTGCATATATGGAGAGAAGAGATAATTATACTTTTATTTTTCAGTGATAGCCAATAGAATTACAATTCCAACCTAAGTGATTCCATATTTTTTCGATGAAAACTGAATTAGTTATGAATTTTCAAACTGTGCAACCATGTTTAGTGGGTGGTCAGCAGAAGATACCCTCCATAACCAACGACCTAAAGTAAGGGTCTTGACTAATAGCAAACCTCCAATTGGAACTGAGTTGGTGGTAATGGGATGGAAGAGGGTTGGATAAGCTCCCCCAATTTTATAGGCGTTGGCTATGGGTTTTGGTTGGTTATGGGGAGCTTACCTTACATCATCTTTACACTACCGAGTAAAATCATCTTTATATTACCGAGTAAAAGAAGTACAACGGTTTGTATTAGCGGTCTACAATATGGTCTCGGTTTCACGTACCTCTAACCTTACTCTTTTAAATGTGGAATGGCAAAGCTTCTTCATCACGATTGAAGAAGTCGCCGCACAATTGATTGTCCTCGACAACAAGCACCAAATATTGCTGAAAATAGGGATGTTGCTACTTACAGCACCTACTTGCTAGATTCCTGGCATTCCATGTCCTTCATCGTACTGCAGTTTAGTGACCACCATCGATGAGAGTGAGGAAAATGCAGCAGGCTTAGCGTCGTGTCTGTTTCGATGCTGCATGGTGAGTTTCCATGTGGAATTGCAGTCGCGGTGCAAGGAGTATCACCTGCCTGCGAACTAGTCCGATGCGGCCATGGCCACTTCCTTGACCGTCTTCCTCGTGGTAATTAGCCTCATTATGCACCTGATTTCTTCGGTACCCTGTGGTGATGAATTCGTTTTGCATATTCTTTATTTAGGATCCGAGGACAAATGTATTGGTGAAGTGCGTCAAGGCTAGAGTGCTGCAGCCAATCAATTTGGATACTTCTCTGGCGTCGTTTACGATGGAGGTGAGTGAGTCTCGTACGAACGCTTTGAAGTCGAAACCCTTGGAGGTGAGAAAGGTGTCTGACTTGTGTGCAGCTGTGGCTGTCGAGCGTGTTGATAGTGTGCCACAACCAAAGACCGCGCCTCTTCTGCGGAGGAAGAAGAACTTTGCTCATCATCCAACAGGTGTGTTTGTTTTGTTCATTGCTATGACTGAAAGATTAAGCAATGCTTGTCCATTTAAGAAGAACCCAAATAATTATACATTTTTCTTCAATGAGAGTTAACCCCTAAATTTCCAAGAGTCCCCTCAGGGGACTCTAGAAGGTTTGGGCAGGTTCCTATGGTGTAATTCATAACAATTTTCTTTGATATTTTTATTGTAAATGGACATTACTAAAAGCTTTGTGTGAGTCCAAGTTTTTCCTAAATCCGACATTTAATGAAAAAGTTATAGGGTTTTGAAGTTCAAATGGGGAGAGTGGGCATGTTAGGCAACTCCAAAAACTTTTGCAAAATTTATAATTAATTCACATCTCAAAATTCATTTCCATCATGTTAAGCATGATATTAGTTCCTTGTACTCCAAATTTAAAAGGTAGAAAAAGGGTGTAGAAAGAATTGTGCAAGGTTCAAAAACCTTGCACAAAAAGGGTACAATTTTTGAACCTTGCACAATTTTTTGAATATGCTACACCCTTTTTCTACCTTTTAAATTTGGAGTACAAAGAACTAATATCATGCTTAACATGATGGAAATGAATTTTGACCTTGTGTAGTGCAGATATTTGACACCAAGTGAAGTCAAAGTTTGCTGATCCATGAAACACAAGGAAGAAATGGACCCTTGTTTCTACTTCAAACTCTATAATATTACAATCCGTGCAATCAAAATTATGAATATCTTTAAGTAAGTTGCTTAATAAGTCTTAATTGAGATCCTACACTAATGACTAGAAGTAAAAGTTTTTTGTTTAGTCCTTACTCATTGCACTAAAACTAGAAGCAATTTTGAAGTGTTTTTGGTGTGAAATTGTCAAAGAAATTTAGGGGTTAATAGAATTACAATCTCAACTCAAGTGTTTTCATTTTTTTTTAATGAGATGTGAATTAATTATGAATTTTCAAAGTGGTTAGCTAGGTAACCCTATTAGTGCCCACCAAAACTTAGGAGTTTTGACCAATAGTAAACTTTAATTTGGAGTTGACAAAGATTGAATGGGTGAATATGGGGCGGGTATGGGGTGGAATTGGGACTAAATATACAGTGGCAGTGATAGGAGGGTGGTGGTGAAGGGTGGACTACCTTATATTGGCAAGTTTTGCTACAATTAATACTTTCTCTCAAACCTTCTAATATAGAAGTTCTAAGTGCATTGCAAACATTTAATTTGAATCTTTTTTTCATTGTTACAATCTGACTTCTTTATTACAACACCCCATTAGATGACAACCTCAATTATATGACACATTTTTGCGCTACCAAACTTTGTAGTCTTAAACTCCCTCTATAATACAGCTCAAAATTGTGACACTTTGAGACCCCCTCTTTGTCATATTATAAGAGAATAAATGCATTGGGAACATGTTATCATAATGGGAACAAGTTGTGAACATTGGGGAACACATGCATCACATATTGGGGTTCTTCTTTCCTTTCACTCTAAATTCTTATTGGCAGCTAGGTGATGCTTTTCCTCAATTCTACATTCAAATGGCCATAAATCACTCAAATTTTGTCCAAATCAAATGTATGAGCTGTTTTTTGACATCTACATTTTTTTGAAGATGTTAGAAAACACCTCATACACCAAATTTGGATAGTATAGTACACCCTCTATGGCTGATAAATTAAGCAATGTGCATATAAAGAGAATCCAAACAATAATACATTTATTTTTCAGTCATAGCCAATAGAATAACAATCTCAACCCAAGTGATTTCACATTTTTCAGATGAAAATTGAACTATGAATTTTCAAAGTGTGATGCCATGTTTGGCCTATTTCTACCACTAGGTATCCCATTAGCGCCAACCAAAAGTCAAGGGTTTTGACCAATAGTAAGCCTTAATTTGGAGCTAACAAAGAGTGAATGGGTGGAAATGGGGCGGATATGGGGTGGAATTGGGACCAAATATAGAGTGTCCGTGATAGGAAGGTGGTGGTGATGGGCATGACTACCTTATATGAGTGAGTTATGCTCTTCAGAAGATTGCTGACAAGATACTTTGACAACTTTGGGTGGATTGCCAACCATGATTTCTTGTCTTTTCTTTTTCCACATTTGGTTAAATTACTGTTTATTGTATATGGTACCTAAAAGATATGGAGAATGTCTATCGATATTAGGATATTGAACAAATGGATGGTTCATTGAAACTTTGGATGACTTTTCAAATCTTTCTCTTATAAGAATTTCAATTAAATCCTAAAGTTCTTCAACATTTTAGCTCCCAAATTCACCAAAAACTGCTGGTTCAATGCATTCAAGACAAATTTTCAATGCAAATAAACATAATTTCTACATATCAAACCGTAGGACCTTGTACTAGGATTGTACAAGTGTGTGTAATAGTAAATTTGTTCAACTTGATTGCACGGATTGAAAGATATTAGACTTTGAAGTTCCTCAAGGGAACTATTATACTTCAGGGGTTAAAAGAGCCAAAAACTTTCAACCTTAAATGGCACTATACAAACATAATTCTTCTGTTGAAACATGGAAATAGATTATTTTTCAATCTCATATATCTACTTCAAGAAAAATCATCACTCTAGAATGTTTGGTTGTCGAAATTGTCACCTTTCAAATTAATAAATTATAAAACAAGGAAATGCACTATCAAGAATGTCGTAGATTCTTTCGGAATGGACAACTTGTTTTTGAAAATTCTACAAGTTTTTTACAAGTTTAAGATTTGATACCAATATTGCAAGCTTAATTTCTACTTTAGCAAATGCTTTTTTAATTCTTTTAGGCAAACAATATTAAAAAATGAGTGTTTGTTAAACTACACTATTCACACTACATAGTGTGAATGCATTAGTAATGTGGGTGAAAAATGATGTGGACAACATCAATTCTGGTTTTGAAACAAAACTAATGTGAACACATTTCAACATGTGTCACACTGCTCACTACCACCTCACCGCCGCTCACTGCCGTATATCTTATCTTGACCGAATTCCATGATGGAAAGCTGAAACACAACAATGGGTCGTACCATGCATCACTATTTGTCACTGCAATGGAAGCATGATACGCACTAGCATACAACAAATTGTCTTTACCTAGGGAAGCAATTAGTCTACAAGCAAAGCTTCCAATGAAATTCCCTTAGACAAGAACAATCATCACATTCATTACACAAATGTCGGTATTTAGTGTTAAGCACAGTAAATGACTTGTAAATGCTATAAGTTTTTACTCCTGATAAATATTTTTACTAAGAGCATAACTACTTGACATACTATTTGGAGAGGAGAATCATTGTAAACATAGGTGGTAAAAATAGTCATAACAATTAGTGTATTGCAACTCAGAATAACAAGCACTCAAAACAAATATTAATTAATCGGAGTAAGTATGGACCAACTCTTCTCCATTTCAAATTTCACCGGCAGCAATTGAGAGGCCTCTGCAGTCCCAACCAAATGTGAAGGCTGTGCCGTCACCTCGATGTTGGACTGCCCGAAGAACATGGACACCAGAAACTTTCTATCATCCTCCGCTGAAATGTCCACACTGAATTCCCCTTCCAAAGTGACCTCTGGATCTGTAGTTTGCATCGGCGAAAGTGACTGGGAACTCACCACCGTGATAGGGACCACCGTCTGGTTCTTTATCGTCGGCCACAAGTATTTTTCTAGCATCTCGACCGTGCTCTCAACCAGCTTCACAAATTATGTATCAAACACGTTCCGACATTTCTTGACGCCATCGAAGTACGTCGCCAAGCTCTTGGAATGAACACCAGTGCGGAATTCGGCGTTCACTGAGATGCCATATGTGCGTCTGGCAACTCGACATAGAACAATGTCGGGGAAGAAGCCAACGCTGACGGCCCCGTGGCAATATACGGCGCGCCCAGGTTCGATTGGGCTCACAACTTGGATTCTAGGCTCGAATGCCTTCTTGATCTCGGTCATCAGGTACTTGGAGGCCGTAAATCCATTATCATCCTGATGTTGGACGTTTGCTGGAGTTGCGCCTTGATGAGCTTGATGTTATCGTGCACCACACCGGAGAAGATTTGCACCATGTCACTGTGGGTGATCTCCACAATCTCATAATCGTCCACATATATGATGGATCGTGCTCCGCCCAGGCCGCGGCCAGCATTCCGGAGAGTTGGAAGTTAAGGACCGCATTCGTGTCACAACCCTCGAATGAGCTCTTGGCGTTCTCCCACCACGTCAGTAGCTGGAGCTTTAAGTATCTAGGATGCCGCGCTAGAAATCTGTCCAGACAGCCGAGCTTCCCGGACATGAATTTCATGAGCTCTTGGTCGACGAACGAGCCGCCGCAGAGGCCACCGGAGCTTGAGCTGTCACTTCCTTCACCTTCAAGTTGCCCGAGGAGTTTGCCTTCTCTTGCACCATGATGTCGGATGTTCCACCTCCAAAAACCAATCCCCACAACAACTCGTGCATCAGGATGGGATTGAAAGCTCCTAGAGCTCATACCGCTCATATTGCTCATTGTAAGTTGGCAACGCGATCGATTGAACTAGTTTTGGCCGTCTGACCGTCAACAACCAGCTAAGTGCCAAGCGGTACCCTAGACCCTAAGTGAATATGGTACTGCCCAATATACCCCATTGAGGATAATGGGGTTCATTAGTGGGTGATAATATCAAGGCGTGCCAATATCAAGGGTGATATTATCAAGGTTAGATTGCACCGGCATCCTATTATCAAGCAGCTTTGAAACTGGGGATAGTTGTATCTAGTAACCGAGGCCTCGGATATCCAATAACCATTCATTTAATGCAAAGCTAAAGCTCTCGGATATGAGTTAAGGTGCTGCAGATACTATTCATGATTAGGGGTGCCCGAGAAGGCCTAAGAGTTTCGAAACTTGGCAATTCATGCTGTCCAAGGGTGCTTGGAGAGCAATTAAAAATTGGATTTTGTGCGAAGGATTGTCTTTCTACCACTGAAATGGCAGATGGCTATTTCAGCGTATAGTGTCATTGTCATTTGATTATTTGTCTTCGAGGAAGGAACTTCTTAATTCTTCTGGAGTATTAGCCCATGCGCCTTTCCAAGTCCCAGTCTGAAGTCTTCTTCTAGTATTATAGACTCTAAAATTACAGCACCCATGACACCACACACTTTGTGATAACATCACTTCTCTTTCAAAATGTGTAGTGTAAGTGTGACAATAACAAGAGCGGACGGATGAAAAAGCGTTGCAAGGACAAAAAATCTCAAGATGGACAAATTCATGGACGAACAAACAAACAACATTCTTTGGTACACTCAATTTCATGTTTAGTGTAGTGGTATTTTATGATTTGAAAGCGCAATAATTTTTTACTTTCAACGAAGATTTTGACCAAGAGAACACCTCTCTACACTACTTAAAGAGGGTGATCATTGTCAACATTGTAGGTAAAATTATAAATTGAGAGTAAAAACTTATAGCATTTACAAATCATATAGTGTGCCTACACTAAACAAAGAGAGGATGTCACACTTTGTTTATATCACGTTTATGAGTGAAATAGAGGGTGTGATATTATCAGGGTTAGACTGTGGTGACGGGACCTGATTGAATTTGCTTGTAGGGATGAAGCGCTTCAAACATACATGTTGGTGTTAGGTGCTTACACAATTAATGATCCACTGTGTCAGGAATGTCGGCAAGATTTAGTGGTGCCACGTTTATCGTCGGTGCCAAACAAGTAGCAAGTCACGAACGTCGAGGCCCTGCGGTGTGCGGGGTGTGGCATTATAGCACCAATCAAAGGTATTGCGCAAGTTCTTAAAATGATCCTCAAGAGGACAATAATGTAATGATCAGTTCTAACGACTGTCTTTGTTGCACGATTGAACTTCCCTGGTGAAGTGCGATCCACCTGTATATTAGAGACGTGGGTTTAGCTTGTAGCACTGCAAACTCATCAGTCTTGTACAAACCTGCTGCTGAAGACTCACGAGTTCTACTTTGATAGGTGTAGATTAATGGTTATAGATTGCAGAGGCTAAGTTGCAATGAGGCTTAGTAACCTCGACATATTGGCAGATGCAAATGTATACCAGAAGTGTTTAAGAGATCGATAATTGCGCATGATGAGTTGTGGCGCAACATGAGTTGGGAGTGGTGACGGCGGGACAGGAGTCGGGACTTGGGACTGGTGGTGAGAAGTTGTCACCTGTGATTCGCGTGTGTCCACACTCCCATGACGGATAGCGTAGTTTTTCTCTCAGCAACCCTCCCTGGTTCAAGACCTATGAAGCGCACTTTCCCCATGAGCATTTGGCTCGCGTATACTAGATCTGGCGAAAAGTTGCGAGGTACCCTTTTAGAATATCACACCTAGTCTTAGATGCAGTAAGTCGTCCGATGAGTTCGTGTTTTTGTTGTTGTTTCACCCTAAATTTAGCATGCATTTCGTCGATACAACTGAAGCGTTAGGGTATTCTTCATGTCAGAGTTTAACATATTTATAATCTCGCCGGTGAGATTCGCAGCGGTGGGGATGCCGCCAGTACTAATGTATGTCATTGCACGTAGAAGAGCGGTATGCACACGCATGCGTTCCTCCTGGTTCTCGCAACTCCATGTTTATCCCCTTGCGTGTGGAATCTAATATTGGACGGAATTTCTGCTCGGTGTTTGCACCATGTGTTTTGTTTTCCAAAATTTCCAGCCGAAACTGCTTCGTTCACGACTAACTGTACTGTGTGTCATCCCCTGCAGAAGCTTAGTTTCTGAGCTCTGAGATTGACGACAACAGTTTTTGTTGCTTTGTCGTCGACCGTTCTTGCAACGCCGATTACTTACCTGAAATTAAATAGACTGTCTCGATTTGCTGCAGCCGTGGCAGCTCATTCACCACGGGCCGAGGGTGTCAAAATCGAGAAGCTGCCAGTTCTATTGTCACTACTGTATCAAGGATGTTTACGTCCAACAGGGCATCTGGTGCACCATCTGGCTCCAATGATCAACAAGATCTTTACCACCAACGCATGGCGGCCGATTATAAGAATAATGCTTCATCGGATCTAGAGCCCGGTCGTAGTGCATCGTGGAGTTCCAATGCAGAGCACCAAGGAGAATATGCATGTGGTACATATGTAAGGGTCTCCCATCAGGATGTAGATTATACGGCGTCTGCTATCCACCCATGCTGCAAAACTCCGCGGCGTCTGGCGGGCACTACTGAAAAGGTTTCTAAAAATAAAGGTTTGTTGAGTGCCCCAGTGTTTAACGTCCAAATTCTGCTTTGCATTACAAATTTGCAATGATATACTACACCAGTCATATCTGCTAGTAACCGGGAGTCACAGTACAGTTTGATCTGAACTCTCAATGACTACGATCGATCTCATAGCCCTTTCTGGCGAATAAACTTGCTGTTGCCATTAACGCCATGACCAAGATAGTTCCAAGCTTGGGATGATCCGACAATGGATGGCGACCCTGTTGTAAATCTAGAATTGTAGAGTGACTGATGATCATGTGAATCGGTCAACCTAGTTTGTCCCGACCCACAAGATTCAGCTGTTCTGGATCAAGCGCAGTTAAGTTTTTTTCACTTGCGCTAACCATCCTGAGTGAATCTGAACACTGAAGACTTCAACTACAACAATGCTAGTCCACCAACTAACCAAACAGGATTACACAGCCTACGTGCTTTCTCAGAACACGATTAAGCAACGAGATCAGTGGATTTCAGTGCTCTTGGGTCAAGTTTGCCAAAGCAAGAGCGAAAATGGTGTTCTGAAAATACACAGCTATTCAGTGTGAGTGCAATATTTTAATTGTGAATAGGGTGGCTTAAATTTGATGATTCTAGGATAAGCTTGGTTCCATTTCATCAGGGTGTGTGGTAAACATAAATTGACAATGGTGCGATAATACTCAACCTTGTGAGCAGGATTTATATTTTCGCAACACTGAGTAATGGGAAGCTTTGTTGAACCCTGGAGAATGAAACCTTGGCCTTGCATCCAATTCTGCAATTGATCGGAGGGTTTAGTGAACTCAGGTAAGCTCTGAAATTCGTTGTGTTTGGTTTCGTTAATGATTGCACTTAGAATAACAATATCATTGCTCATGTAATTACTCTGACCTTGTTCTGTATGCAGACTCTGCAGCTGTTGCCCTATACTCCCAGCATACAGGCAAGAATCTCTTAGAAATTCTCGCAAAGCAACCGAAACATTAAGGGCCGCTTCACACCAAATCCAAGGTCAAGAGTCCGTCAGTTTCCACCATTGTTTGAATGGCCAAAGTCCGGCCTCTCGGCCTTCACACCAAAGGCCAAAGTCCAAAGGCAGTCGTCTTCCAATGTGCCAACATGGCAGTACTTTTGGAGAGTTTTGGCGCCAAGGCGACGACTCTTGAGCAAAACTTGGGTGGCCGTTTTTAGTCGACCCAAACTTCCTTTGAGAGTCTGTCCATTTTTTCAATAAAATAACTAAACTTTGACAAGATCTGGACATTTGGATGAAAGAAGCCAAATTTTTTGGCTGATTTTTTTGGCTGACTTATTTGGCGTAATGATATGGGGTTTGGACTTTAGACTTGGGCTTTGGGGCTTCACACCACAGCTGCCCAAAGGCTTCAATATATATTTTTTAATGCTTTTTTTTAATCCAAAAGTTTGAACTCTCGCCATAGTTTGGGTAGAAATTTTGACGGACGGACTCTCGACTCGGCCCGGAGTGAAGCGGCCCTAAGACTGATGAAAGGATATGGAACGAATTCCTAACCAAGTGGTGCCGGGCCCCCACCAGGGCAGTTTGCCTGTATTGGTTTGCAAAGGAAGTGCCACTGCAACCAAATACAACGTGTTGGGCGATCCAGCACGTCTGGTCCTTTCATCACCAAACCTGCAATCTTAGGGCACTTGTAAAGACTGAATATGAAGCATGTGCGCGTCCCTAAAGCAATTTCGGCCCGCGGGCCAAAATGACTTCTCACATGTGAACACCGTATGAGTGGAAATTTTTTATTTCATTTTTCAGAGATGAGATCACATGTTTCGTTTATGTCACAAAAGTCAAATGTTTTTTGGGAAAATTTGAAATTTTTGTAATTTTTATAAGAAAAAGGGAAGAAAATTCATATCAAATACAAAATAATATGCTAAAAAACTTTGAAAGATTTCCCAAGGTGTACAATGCAGTGCCAAAACTTGTGGCGTAGATGACAATTTCGTGTTCAGCTAAAATTAGAATATTGGTCAATCATGGTTATTGGCCCAAAGTTCAAATTGCAATAACTTTTTCAACTTTATGTATTCTTCAAACTCGAATGGAAACTAGACTTCATAAACTTCATTTCATTAGTTGGACCCAAAATATTAAAAATATCATTTTAATGAATTGAATTCAAATTTAGAGCTAGAGCTAGAAGTTTCTAAAATTCACTACATTGAGATCCATTTCACAAACATTTTCTTCTTTAAATATAACACAATTACCTCAATGAGGCAAGTTTCACCATCATCTAATACTACACATTCAATGAACTCTCCACGTAAAGAATTGGCTGAAAAATGATTGTTTTCATTGATTTTTCATCCTTGAGTGTCATCCGAGAAGCCGAAAAGCCACTTTTCGGCTTCTCAGGCGTTCCAGAATTAAGCACCAATATCAAGGCTCGCTTGGAATTTGCTAGAAGCATGATATTTGGACGATCATAGATGATTGAAGCCATGTGACTTTCCAGAATTAATAGATTTTTCCGGTGGAAGAGTTTAGTATTGGACTCATGATGCAAAAGAACGCTCAGAGAAGACTATCTTTCAAACAGCCATGCACGGTGGTGATTCAATGATGTTATAGGGATGTATGTCTATACATAGTTCAGATTTGAAACATGGAATTTTTGGGACGCCTTAACCCTTTTAAGGCGAAGCGACCCATTTTGAAACGTTTTGGCAGGATAATCTCGATAGCAATTACTACATGCCACCTCCATGAAAGACTTAAACTATGAGAGAGAGAGGTGGAGAAAGATGAGCATCTATTAAAACAATTGCCACAAAAATTGGTCCAAGCATCGGCGAGCGACAATGATTTCTGTGAATGGGGGTTGTGATAAAATATACCATGTGCATAGATGTTATTCTACATGATCTAGGACACTTGTAGATTCTTGCAGGCTCATTGGCCTCAAAGGGTTAATCATTAGGAATATCAACAAATTGTGGAGTAACAACTTTCTTATGTAATTTGTAAATTCAATTAGATTCATGACAAATCATACTCTAACAAGATAATGCACCTAAACACTAATTTTGGTATTTAGTGTTTGAAACACTAATTACAAACTCTAACATTATATGTTAACAACGCCAATAATGTTACAACACTAAATGTCAACATGAACATTAAAATTTGTAGAGAATTGTATCTTTGGAGTTTTACTGCTGTTACATTTAGTGTTTTTAAATGAAGAAATAATTTGTAGAGAATTGAGAAATAACAAAATATTACAAAGTGTACAAAAGTAACACTAATTTTTTTAGAGAACCATAATTTGAGTTGTGTGGTGAAGAGGGTAATAGTTCTAAATGTAATGTAACACTAAATATCAAAAGCAGTGTAGGAAGATGAATGAATGGTTTTCTAGGCGGCCTTTTACTCTCTTATATAGTTCTCCTCAATCACTAGACATGCATCCCAATAAAAATCCTATTGGCAATTTTAAAAAAGAGACATAATCAGTCACCCAAGGGAAGAATAGAATTGTGGTTCCATGAGAGAGAATTTCAATTCCATAACTCTTACTGATTGGTAGGAAGGAAAATAGCATCTCTGTTAATAGCAAAAAGAAAATGGACAGATCAATAAATGGTTCACTTTCATGAACTGCCAAAACTGTAGTGGTGGGGAAGAAAAGCTTAAAACAACATCCTCTCGTTAAGTGCCTCAATTTTGTTCAAATTTTTTATGAATATACACTACATTAAACATTCACAGCTTCACTAGATATACTACATTCCGTTTCATGAAATCATTATTCCCATATTGTAGGTCGAATGTGATAGTTGCAAGCACTGATACCATCCACTAGGTTTAGGGTTTAGAGTTTAGGGTTGTGAGTCAGAACCTCAGAAATTACCACGCCTTAATCAGCGTGTCCACAACATCATGCAGCATGCAGCTCATGCACACCATCGTCCACTAGGTTTACGTTTAGGGTTTAGGGATTGTGAGTCACCGTATAAGCAGAACCTCGGAATTACCATCCGATAAACAGCTCAAGTACACAACAGCATGCTCTCATGCACACCATGCCACCAGTCACATATTATGCCGAGTCTTGACGACGCATGGCACTATCTAGACCAGGGACCGCAACAAGCCAAATGTAACACTTACCTAGATGATGCACTGCGCAATCCACCTGAGTCTTAGACTCTGTGTCCTCCAGTCGATGTCCTGAGTGTGGAGCTAACGAACAGATGAAGGTAACCTCCGGGACAGATGGAGCACATGTCATGTGGGGCGACGTCGCGCACTCCAAGTCTCCCGCGTTCGGGCGCGCCAAGTGGACCCTGCGATGATGCGACGCAGTGCAACTGCTCGCCGATTCTGTGCGTGGAGCTCCGCCAAAAAATTTGCGAGGAGCTTTTTTAGGATTCTGCAGCTAGGGTGCTGCCGCCGCCTCGTGCATGAAAACATGCAGGACACGCACCGGATCAGGCTCCACTGATAAAGGTCCGTCTCTCAAGCACATGAGATCACAAGAAATCGATGGGAAACTCCAGCCACGAGAGTAACGACGGGATGGGTTTACTAATGGGAAGCTCCAGTCACGCGGAGATGTTGTTGGGTTCGGTGGGGTATTTGGTTTTGTGTTTGGTTATGGGCGTTCTGGGAGGAGTGGGAGTTGGCGTGATGCATGCGACGTTTGAGCATTTTTGGTTCCACTTGTTGGACTGGTTGCACAGACGCGGCTTGATTCGGCGGCTGGCGCCGCAGATTGCTGTGACGATGAATAAGTACCGGGCGGAGAGCTTCTGGGCGACTGCTCTCGGACCAATTCCGGTCTCCACTGCCGCATTCTATTTTCGGTGAGAAGCCAGAATTTCCTGTTTGACTTCGATTATGCACTTTAATGGTATTTGTTGATTCCCCAAGCAACTCAGTCCACTGTTTGTTTTGAGCACTGTGCTCCTTGAAGAGTAAAATATGCCTGGGATGATTTGCATCTCTGAATGAAGCTCATTCCGTGTCTAGCGATGTATGAAGATTTCGACACTTCGTTTACGGTATGATAAGCTGAATTACATTTTCATGCATTCGGTTGCTTAAGAAAAAAACGGGTTCATGATGACCTAGTTTCATGGTTGAGAAAAGTTCTGGGAATCCCAAGTTGACGATAGAAATGTGATGCGGTTTGTGGTTGCAGGGAAGGATTCATGAGCCGGATGCAGGTTTCGTGGGACCCAACGAGGAGTTTGCAGTTCACGTGGACAGTGATGGTGCTGCACGACCTCTACTTCTTTCTGGTTCACACGCTGATGCATCGCGTGAAGTCACTCTACCGGCGCGTGCACCAGTGGCACCACGCGACTCACGGCGACGTGACGGTGTTCAGCACGGCGTTCGGGGACGTGCTAGACGTGACGCTCACGTTCGCGCCATTCTACGCTGTGCTCGCGGCGTTCGTGTACCGCCAGCCCGCGTGGAACCTCGTGGACGTGCTGTGCCTCATGTGGGCCGTCAACGGCGTGGATATGATGGGCCACTGCGGGTTCGCGTTGCCCGCCTGGGTGTACGTGCCCGGCTCGCTAGGCATGCTGCTCACGCCCGGCGCGCAGCGCCCGCGCCACCACTTCATCCATCACCTCGACCCCAGGTTCAACCGCTCCCTCTACTTCACGTGGTGGGATCGCCTCACCGGCTCGTTCCGTGAAGACCATCCCAAGGTCCTCGCTGAAGATTACCCCACCACCCTCGACTCCGAAGATCATTCGGGGCAGGTAACCAAAGCGGCACACGAGAAGGACGTCTTTAGAAATCACTAGCTCCCGTACAGATATTCGTATAGCTTCTAGGATGTAAATTTGAGCAGAGTGCGTTTTAGTGTAGATTATTGATGCATATGCTCGAGAGTGGTGTTTTATCATTACTTGATCACATTTTTGCACTCCTTAATATTCATCATCTGGACCCCAGGTCCGACTTGTGGATGTGATTGGTGATGGCGTGTAGCAGTTAATAAGGGTCTTGGTGGCATGATTTGTGGTATCAAGCGTTCAAGGTTCGCAAGTCCTGTGACTTGTGGCATGAACAGTTTGAAACGCTTCCTAGACTTGTGAGGTGACTGCACCATTCATGAGAGATTAGCGATGAATTAGCGACTTGAGAGTCCATGAATTGGCACAAGAATTTGAGGATGCGAGTCATTAGCAGCAAATGGATAACGGACCATGTAATTGGGAGAGGTGAGGAGGTGAGTGGTCATGGCGTCATTCATGAGATTATTGTGACAATTTGGTATTTCTCTAGATTATTGAGACAGGTGCTCGAGAGTGGACATGTTGCATTATTACGTGCAATGGATTAATGCAACATCTGCAGGGCCATGGATGGATAGCTTGCCAGTCGTGTCAGGTGAGCGCAGCGAGATTGAGCTGTAATTGTAGCAATCATTTCAGACAGTAATTACGGTAAAAACTACCACTATTATTTAGAGGAAATCCTGAATTTTTAATATGGAGCTGATCCGGAATGAAGGCTATTTGAAAAATAAGAATATGATTTAGCTGTGCATCAGGGTTCCTGAGATCTCAGGTCCACATGATCTAGAATTTAATCCTGAGAATTTTTAATTTGGAAGTGCTCGTTGTTGCCTTCCATGGAGCTGATTAGGAGTGAGGAGTGCTTGGAAAATCAAAAAAATATTCAATCCTGGTCATAATTACCTAGGTCCAGAAGGGGAGCAAAATAGAAAAGGGAGAAGGAAGATAAGGGCAATACCAGAAGAAAAAAATCGTGGAATCCATCAAATCACCCATTCTTCTTGTGTTCAACTTTGGTCACAATCTGGAAAACCATCCAATTATTCTACCATCACAAGGTAAAGGTTTTCCAGTTAATGGTGACTTACGGACTAGCATTGTTGAAGAGAGTCAGATCTAAGGTCCGCAATTGATTACCAGATCAAGGATGGACCAAACAACAAAATACACATTTAGATTCATGTCAAACTTCTAGGATAAGGCGACGGAACGACTCAAGAAATTGTACTACATCAACTGACTTCATAAGATGCACCACCGCTCAAGATGAAAATCAAGAGAATATTATTGGGGACAACGTCATCGTGATTGAAATGTGTTCGTACATGATGCTCCACTAGCACTAAAACTACTTGGCTACCACCCCTACAATCGCACAATGTACACAATGATCAACTCACTTTCTATACAAACAGCTACTACTACTACTAGTTCGTCAATGAGAATTAGCACTCAACTCAAGAAGAATCCGGAAGAAAAAATGGAAATGGGAGCGTGAGTTCACCTATTACTTTATGGACATGAGCGAGAGCATCTTGCGCTTCTGGCTGCCGGGCGCGCGGTGATCCCTGCCCCACTTGGCGAGCACCGCGGCCGCCGGGCCGATATCCTCGTCCTCGGACTCCTCAGACGCAGGTGGAGAGGGAGGTGGTGGTGGAGAGGGAGGTGGCGATTCATGTTGTTGTACTACTAATTCACCGAGAGGCCGGTTGATCATCTCCAGGTGGTGCACGCAGAGGGAGAATCCCGGGTGCGCGTCGCGGGAGCAGTGCCACCCGCTGCCGTCGTAGAGCTTGCAGCTTTCCGCTGCCTTGATGCTGCTGCGAGCACCTCCTCGCTTCTGCTTCGTTGCTGCTGCTGAGGCTGAGGAGGATTCGTCTCGGCTGCAGGGGAGGTACTGCTTGTTGCCGATGGAGATGAAGTGGCGCGAGCGGCGGAGCACGTTGGCCACCTGGACTGTGTGCCGGGCGCCGCCCTCCTTGAGCCCCGGGAGGCCTTGCTCCAGCATTATGAAAACCACCTCGCTCGCCGTCAGCCCGCTCTTGCCCACCGTGTCGAACACGAAGAAGATGGACGCGATCAGGGCTTCCTTTGAGGAGGCCACGGTGGTGGTGTAATCCGCCGCGTCCTGCGCGCTGCTGTCCTTCTCGGTGTGGCGAGACCTGCCAGGAGTAGAGAGATCATCAGCGCCTTAGATCGAAAATCCTACCGAATCATTCGAAACTGCTACATTGAAATATTTATCACAGAAGAAGAGATTTCACTTCAGAACCGTAACTCAGTCCGTGATTTCATAAACTGCTACATTGAAAGCCTATCATACCTAAAACCATAACTCAGTTCGTGATTCGCCATACTATCATAGAAGAAGAGATTACACCTAATCAATTCCAAAACCGTAAACTAGTTCGTCATTTCACATCTGCATGTCGGTTTGAAAGTTCGAGGAAGAGATTACACTAAAACAATAACTCGGTCACATTTGCATGTCCGAGACTACTACATTGCCACTTTACCGTACTAACATCATGGAAAAGATTAGACCCAAGACATGTCAGAAACGGCTAGGATATCGAAAATTTACCATACTTTCCAGAGGGAGAGATTCACTTCAAACATAACCTGTTAGTTCGCATCTGCATGCCAGATTCCAGATTCTGCTAGATTCAAACTGCTTTTCCATAGACGAAGATCCATCATTTTAAGCTTACAAACACTCTAAATCATACCTCTTTTCAGCTTTCGCGCTGTGCGGCAGCACCTCCTCCGCGAAATCCTGTCAACACCCGCGCATGCACCTTGAGAATCACCTCATGCAATGTAAGGTTATCTTATCCGCTCAAGAAAATCCGACAAGGGACTCAGAAAGTCATAAATGGCGGCTCTAGTAGACCTTGGACATTCAAGTGACAAGTTAGGTTTTGCCAGATTTGTAAAACTAACGACCCACGCCATATTGTAGGAAAAATTTGTAACCCTTGAGCGGCGGAACAAGATATCTAAGCTATCTAAGCTATGGCCAAGATTCATGACGAAGGACCCACCAAGTCATGAACCGCCATCGCTCTCCACAAACTAAGATCGTCCCACAAAAAGCATCCACACGAAAAGCGATGAGAATAGAAGTAGTAGTACCGCGTAGCGCGTGCTCTTGACCTTGCGTCTCTTGGGCAGCAGCGGATTCATGTCCAGATCGTGGCTTGGACGCGCATCATCTCCATCTCCTTGATTGTTCACACCGTCCTCCAAAGCATCCACCTCCTGGTCAGCGTAAAATACTCAATCAATCTTATGACTCCCCAAGGTCCATGAATCCATGACCCAACAACAATGTACACCCCGGGGCCATCACCCACAAAAACCATGAACTTCAGGTTCCCTCCATGCAACCAAGATCTCGCCATGAAAGGAGCTCCACAATTCCAATCACATCGAGCTAATAACTAACTAACCCGCAATCTGGGCCCATGAGCCCATGAGGAGCTCTCATGACGACGATGCAGCTTCTTCGGGTGCTCGACGCCCTGCGCTACTCCACCATTGTCCAACTCGCGCTTGAACAGCTTCTGGTACGTGCAGGTGATGAGCGTGTGCAACGGCGGCACCCCATCCGAGGTGGTCGACTTCTCCGACCTGCGCCGGATTTTCATGGCGCCAAGCTGCAATTTTCGCCTGGCAAATGAAGGAAACGATGATCATCCGGTGATAGACCAGCTACGCTTGCCACACCAGATTGTGTGAGAGCACTACAGTACTACTCCGATGTGGTGGTCGAGAACAACACACAAAGAGGCCCAGCCGACGACGACGACGACGACGACGACGACGACTCCGCAGAAAAGCGGGCCTTGTCAGTCATACACCTCGAAAATGCCGTGTTCACACGAACCCTCGTAGCTTCGTCATTTATTAAGTGGGCCCCACTTCGGATGCGCTCTCATCCAATCAACTCCTCATCCATCCACCCTCATACACACTCGGTTTTTCCAGCTTCCATCACCGTGATGATAAACCTCGCCCTCGTATTCACCCTCATATTCATGACGAGCGGGCCCCCAAGCAGGTACCCATTGGTGGGGCAAAAAGTCCCCTATTTTTAGATTATTGATCAAAATTTAAAAACTATATCGATGAATGAGTTCGATAATTCCCTAGATCCAAAAATAAACTCAAAATTTCTAAAAAAGTGCCGCATACCTCCTAAATTAAGAAACAAGGTTGGAGGAGGGCCCACCGCTTATAAATGCGAGGGCGAGGTTTATTGGCAGGGCTTCCATCAAGCTCTTCAAGAAAGAACCCAAAAAAGATAAAGAAAACTTATCATAAAAGTAAACAATTGTAAATAAAATGTTTCTATCGATGCCTTGATATTTGGCCAATTTTTAGTGATTTACTTTACCAAGAAACCATAATTAAGAGATTCATTGTCTGAGTGACCCACTTGAACTTCTCAAAATAAACTTATTTGATAAATGACATCACTGCTACCCACAAACAGTTCATTTACACCCATCCAAGGTTTAAAGGCTAATTTTCATAAACATTTTTATAAAAGTAGCCAAATACTAAGTAGGTACAGTACTAAGGGAGAAACTGGGGTAATAACATAAGACCCACAAACCAGTTGAAAGCCAAAAGTGGCAGACACCAAATGATGCTGTGCATTTCTATCACTATTGTAGATTTCTCTATCGTGCGTAAAATAGCAACAGAGTGTAATAACCTTGTTAAACCATGAGCACACGAACGGAAACATTCGTCGTTTTGGATGGCGGTCGTGATTTCATTCATCCGAAGGGTGGTTCCGTGACTTAAGGGTGATGGGTGCTCGTTGACACGACTCGCATTCATCGCCATTGCCAGCCTTTGCGTTGAATGGCCTGCTGCACCTGACATCATCAACGAAGGGTAGATGGCCTGCTGCACCTGACATCATCAACGAAGGGTTGATGGCCTGCCTTCATTGACGATCGCCACATGTACCTGATGCGAACATTCTACGTCGTGGAATCTACGCGAGCGGATTTCGGACGCAAGCGGATTTTCGTGCGCGTTTTTACCACTTTTTACACTAAATATGACATTTAGTGTATCCACACTATATGATTTGGAAGTGCTATAACTTTTTAACTTTTGGGGAGATTTTTACCAAGAGCTCATCCATCAAAACTACTCAAAGAGGATGATCATTGCAAATATAGTTGGTAAAAATATTCATCTAGAGCAAAAACTTACAGCATTTGTAAATCAATTAGTGTGGATACACTAAATGTTATATTTAGAGTAGTGGAGGACTTTCATACATGGTGGATGAATGAAAACATGATTTCTTGTGATGGAGCCCAATAATTTATTTTTATCCACATTTTAGTCAGAATTAGAGAAGAACTCGTTGTTGCAACCCTTGTCCCTGTTGAGGAATTCTTGTCAAAACCCTCCAATAATGCACTAGTCTTTTGAACATGGATGAAATATTTATATGAGATGATGTGGTAAAATATTTGAAAATTTTGAATGCATGGACTAAAAGAGTCAAAGGGAAATTTTTGTTTCGCATCGGACCGTTGGGGAAGTTCCTTTAGGAAGTAAGGTTTTGCTATTGGTCATGACCCCTTACTTTTGGTCAAAGCTTATGAGGATACCTAGTAGCAGAAATGGGCTAAACATGACAGACCACTTTGAAAATTCACAACTAATTCACATTTTTTTTGGAAAAATATCAAATTACAGGCGGCAAATGTAATACATTTCACTATTATTAAAAAAACCTTTTATTCTTTGTACACTTCTCTTCATGCTTATTTTGGTGGAAAGAGGTATCGTCTACCTTAGACATTATGCACATAAAGTGCTCCAGAGTCAAGTACTTCACACAGGCACAAATTCTCTGCATCATTTAAATCATGATGGCAACAGTTGAAGTAGGAAATGAAAGCACAATGTGGGCAACCTAGTAGAGCTAGGTCAATTTTGTTACAACTTGGCAAGTTGACACTGTAGTAAGTTAGTGCCACCATGGAAACTGGACACTGGACAGAGTATATTTTCAAGTTTGACCGCACCAACTGAACTCTCCCAGATTCCAGTCAAATCCAAGCCAATCCATCACGCCTCTTTATTTATCCCATAATCTTCCTTAATCTCCACAAATATTCACCCCTAATTTTGCCCAAATCGTGGGATCTCCTTATTGACCCTGGTCAAGCGTTGCACCAAATTTCAGCCTCGGGTGGGTCCATTTTTCTCGCCTTGCCCGTTTTAGGATCCTAGTGGTTTTTTTGGAAATTTTTTTGCCAAATTTAGAGCATGCGGCCCCAATCAACCCTTAGTGTATCCCGCAGAGATCAAATAGGGCCCCCCTCCAACATAAAAATAGGGGACGATTTTGTCCCTACCCTCCCCCACCCTTCGAAGCCTAAGGCTTGGTGCAACGCTCGACCGGGGTATTTAGGTAAATCCCAAATCATGATTCACAAGGCTCCACATTTATCACAACCCTTTTGTTTTGAATTTCATTGATTATATTATTGTTTTCAATTCTTTAATCACTTAACCCTTTACAACAAGAGGCCCATAGGTGGTCACTTTTGGAGTAATTTGTGAAATTGGTGGACCAATATTCCATCTTTGTTTGATCCGCGGCCTAAGTTAAGTTCCGAGGATCCATAAGCTTCCAACAAATGTGGTGAGAATGTATGCTAGAGTTTGACTTACTAACTATAGTGATTTCTATAGTGACAAGCAACCATAAAATGTACTCACTGTGTAAATGATGTTCTATATGATCTATTACACTCATAAATTCTCCCAAGCCTAGAAACCCTCATAAGCATTACCCCCTATATTACCAAGAGGCCCCTTTGGAGACTCTTGAAGGTTTGGGCAGGTTCCTCCTCTGTCAATTTATAACATTATTTTAAGAAAAATCTGTAGATGGACATTACTAAAAGCTTTGTGTGAGTCCAATTTTTTCTTCAATCCAACATTAAATAAAAAAGTTGTAGGGTTTTGAAGTACAAATGGGGAGAGCGGGCACGTCGGGCAACTCCAAAAACTTTTGCTAGGACACTCTATTGAAAGTGAGATTTTCAATACTAGCAAATAATATGATTTCCTTTCATATTGTCAGAAAAATCTCTTGTCTCTACTGAATAATAGCATATTATTAATCCAAATCAAACATTTTTACACATTATTGCATGTTGTTGGGCAAGGTACTGAAACGGGACAAAACCAATTGCTCGTGATTGTTAATCGAATACACGTATAATAATCATGAAAAACTAAGAGTTTCATGGTCGTCCCTACTTTTATCCTCCCCTGGTTCCTTGCTTTGAGGAATGGTTGCTCTTCTTCTTGGTCTACACTTAACTGTCAAAGTTGATGGTAACTGATTTCTTATGCCTTGTATGCTAGTGGTCTATACCTATGACCGAGTTTTCACTATAATTATTTAGTAATTTTATACAGACAACACAAAAAACATCCTATCATCTCCTTCCCAGTCTTGAGAACCTGATTTGGTGAATCAAGGTTGTCTATGATCTTCTCTATGCTTATATAGTTTTAATTTTGAACCGTTGTATAACTTTGGCATACCTTCACCACTTGGTGTGCTTAATTGGTAAGAACCGTTGGAGTAGCGATTATGAATTACATAAGGCCCTAACCATCGGGGCTTGAATTCTTGCCCATGCTACTTGATTAACCAAATATCGATAATCAAAATCAAGTCACCACAATTGAACTTTACCGTTTTCTTGGCTGCATCATGCTTCGCTTTCCTTCGATTTTGTAGTGTTTCGTAATGGAATAAAGCTTGTCGTTGTGACTCGTCTAATTTCTCTAGCATAAGAACGCGGGCCTTTCGTGACCCTGCATCGTCCATCCCGTGCTTGACTGATGTTCGTAATGAAGCTAATTTCAGCTCGATGGGTATTGTGGCTTCTAAACCATATGCCAACTGGAATGGCGTATATCTTGTAGCGCTCTTGTGTGCAGTTCGATAGGCCCACAAGGCTTCGTTCACGTGCAGATCCCATTCCCGCATCTTTTCCAAAACGACTTTTCCAATGATCCGTGTCAAAATCCTGTTCGTCTTCTCAACAAGACCATTTGCCCAAGGATAGTAAGGGCTGGCGCGTCGATGCTTGACCGACAACTTTTGCATGAGTGTCGAGAGTAACTCGTTGACAAAATGAGTCCCGCGGTCCGTGACTATTTCCAACGGGCAACCATATCGGCAAATAACTTGATTATAAATGAAATCCGTTGCCGTTTTCTGGTTGCATCTTTTTACAGGTGCTGCTTCTGCCCATTTTGAAAGATAATCCGTGGCCACAATCAAATATTCATTTGTTTGGCCGTAACAGGTAGGGGTCCGACGAAATCCACTCCCCATTTCTCAAAAACTCGAGTTAGATACATTGGTTGCAATTCCATGTAGGGTATGATTCTTTTGCCGTAAGCTTGGCACTGATAACAACTGCGATAATATTCATTACTATCATGAAAAATAGTAGGCCAGAAAAAACGAGCTTGTAGTATCTTCCTTACAGTTGTCTCGGTAGAGAAGTGTCCTCCGCATAAACCCTCGTGACATTGTTTAAGTACTTCTCTCGATTCTTCGACCGTCACAGCTCACCTTAAGACACCGTCCTTGCCTTTATTATAGAGGTCCTCCCCAACAAGTGAATATGTCTGATTTTGCCTCCGAATTTTTTGTCTCTGTCTTGATTCGGAGCCTTTGGGGAAACTCAATGTTTTAAGGTACAACATTATTTCTTCATAACCAAAAGTGTCTGGTTCGGCCTTTGTGGCCAACACGAAACATTCGACACCATCTGACAAAGCCCCGAGGTCTTCGTGTGGTGGAGTTTCCAGTTCGAGGAGTAGCCCTACGTGAGAAGTCCGCGTGCCTTTGACAATTTTCACCTCCAGGTCGTAGTTCTGCAAAGCGGCCATTAATCGTGCACTTCTCCCTTCAGGATCTTTTTGTTGCAACAACTGCTTCAAACCTTCCAGGTCACTTTGTACAGAGATTGATTGGTTGCTCGAGAGCAAATAATGCTTGAATTTTGTATACGCAAATAACAAAGCTACTCCTAGCTTTTTGGGAGGAGCATACTTATGCTCACACAAGGTCAATAGCCTGCTCGCGTAATAAATAGGGTGCGCCCTTCCAGCCTCGTCATTTTGAAGTAATACTGCTGCGACTTCATATTCAGTGGTGGATGGACTTACAATGAATTGTTTGTCCCATATGGGATTTTTGACTATTGGATCGCTCGCCAATATTTTTTTAATATATGAGAATGCTTGCTCACATTGGTTGCCCCATATGAAGGGAGACGCTTTGCTGATTAGTGCGCTTATGGAGCGCCCAATACCTGCCAAATTTGGTATAAATCAATTGTGATAAACTGTGGCTCCCCACAATTTTGCGACTTGTTCGCGTGAGATGGGTTGAGTCATCTCTTTTATTCGTTTCACTTTATCTGGATCCACTCGCATGCCCCCAACAAACACTATATGCCCGAGAAGCGGACCTTCCTCAAAACCAACTCTGCATTTTTCAAGAGATAAAGAGCATCCGTGTTCACTATTCACGCAATTTTTGAGAGGCAACTTTGACATGTTGCACGTGTTTGATTCGGTTGCCATATACGGCATAATCGTCAAGATAAACGCGGATGAATTGGCCAATGTAAGGACCAAAAAATTTTAGCTGCACTCTTTGAAAAGTGCCTCTGGCATTACACAAACCGAATGGCATTCTTAAATAAGCATACGTTCCCCATGGAGTAGTGAAGGTAGTATATAAGATGTTATCTTTGTGCACCTTCACTTGATGATATCCGGCGTAGCCATCACAAAAAGTAAACATTTCATGCCCCGCTACCTCGTCTAAAAGTTCATCTATATGAGGTAATGGTTGCCGATCATTTTTTGTAAACTTATTTAATCCTTTGTAGTTTACGCACACTGGCCACTTTCCTCCTTTCATGGGCACGATTACAAGTGGCGAGACCCACTCGGTGTTTTTTACTTCTGTGATACAACCTCCTTCCAGTAAACGATCCAACTCTGCTCTGAATACGCTCATCTTTTCAGGAGCCATGCGCTTTTGTTTCGATCTTACTGGTCGAGGGCCTTCGGTTAATTCGATTTGATGCTCATCCACAGTAATTGCAGGTAAATCGCAATGTCTAGTTACATAAAGGTCAGAATATTCCAACACCAATCCTTCTAAATCTGTTCATTCTTGAATTGTTAATGTTGGCCCAAATTTGACTTTATTCAGTAATTCATTCTGCCTAGTTTGTTCAACATCTTGGTCGTCAATGAATTGCATTGAATCGCTGACAACTTGTGGAAGGACATCTACAGCGTATAGCTCAGCTTCTAAAACGTCACTCTCGACACTTGAATTATCGTCAGGTTCGGACTCCCATGACCAGTCTTCATGTCCCTCTGAACTTGAACAATCTTCCGATGAGTTGGTTTCCAACGAACTTGCACTTGCATCCGGTATTACACGTATACTGACGCGATTGTGCGAGGTACCAATCTTCATCTTGCCTTTATCCCAATAATTAACTGTGCGGACTTGTCTGAGCCACGGTCTACCCAAAATCATGGGATATCCGCCCTTTCCTGATGAAATATCAAGTACGTGGAAATCAAGTTTCACAGTAACTCCGTTTACAGTCACAGGGATTTAGCTTATCTGTCCCAAAGAACGAACACATCTTTGATCGACAACCTTTAGTCATATCGATGACAGTTTGTTTGGCTCAAGTCCGGTTGCATTCATGAACCAAGTTGATATCACATTAATGGCCGCGCCACTGTCTATCAGACAACCATTGACTTTGCAGCTGTTAACCATTGCTTCCACCTGCGGCGACCGTAAATCCCCGCTTGCTTTCTCAGCCACGATGACCTCTGCAATTTGTTTGCGTCTTCTTGTACTAATGCCTTCCCGGAATTTACGACGTAATGAGGGACATTGCGCTACCAATTGACCAACAGTAATATTTGTCGTTCGTTTACTTAAATCTTGGATTGTTGAGTATTTTGATTGACCTCCACTCAACAATAAGTCATCGATGCCGATTTTGCGTCGTGGTCTCCTGGTAGATTCTCGTTTGTCGGCTCGGAAACGCTTGTCTCTATGTTTTGTATGCACCTCAGGTTCTTTGTATGGCCGACTTCTTTTAGCCATCATTACTTCAGGATCCAATTCTTGAACTCGTGACGAGGGCATTACTTGTAGCAGATTTACCTCGGCCAACTTAGCTGTAGAAACGGCTGGGGTTTTATCCAAGTCCGGGCAATCCGACCGATAATGACCTTTCCTTCCGCAGTTATGGCATGCAACAAACTGGACGTTCTTGTTGGTGTTTGGCCTATTGTCTACAAGTGGGCTTTTAGAGCGCAACGAACTCTGACCTTGTATCACGAATAACTTTAAATCTCTCATTTCCAAAACAAGCTTAGAAATGTCATTGTTCTTGGCAGATAAGTCGCAAATAGCTTCAATTATAAGAGGAGTTGTCTGTACCAACCGGGTCACGACAGGCATAACAACTGCTGTGAGGATTTGTGGTTGTGCAATGCTGACCAGATTCGCTTCTTTCTTCTACGCAAGCACGAGGGCCGTTTCAAAAGTACTAGGCTCCTTCCAGGCAACTATTTCTTGTATTGTGGGTTTCAAACCGCCAATAAAACTTCTTAATGCTAAAGCATCGATACTGGAGATGGTTGCTGAAGTACGATCCTCATCACCCACTTTTACTCCATCATGCGCAACACTGGTTATTCTCAAGCTTCGTTGTATTTGGGATTGAATTTCTCTCACTCTTTCGCTGAATTGACGTATTGTCTCCTCTTCACGGTGCCGCATGAGGCTGAGAGTGCCCAAGAGAGTTTGGTAGCTCTCTTTCTCTTGAAATCTGAAATAAGCGATGTCGTGAGTATGTCCCATGTTGAGCAGGTTTGTTGAGTCTGTCGTTCATACCAGAACGACGATGTATTGTCAAAGTGAATGGGTAGCAACTCTAACCAACTTTGTTTGCTTCGATCTCCGTTTGCCATGCAAGCTCTTTGAAATTGTTTCAAGAAACGCTCTAGATCCTCTTTCTCTTTTCACGTGAATACTCGTATGGAAACCATGATGATACGATTTGTTCGTTGTTCTTTTAACTTTTGATAGTCTTGACGAGACTCTTGCTCACGTTGATGCAAAAAATGTGTCCACAACATTGCTTCGAAATGTGTGGTCGAGGACTTCTCTCTTTCTAAATTATATCTGCTATGCATACGTATTTATTTTATAAAGACTTACTTGATTTTGCTGTATCAGCCATTCCGTGATTCTTATACCGTGGTATGAAATAAGTGTAATTTCCAATCGTCCATAAAACTCTGCCACACATCCATAAATCTCGGCTAAACATCCACGAAACTCCGCTATCTCAACAATATTTGGCCGTTCACTGTGGCTACGGCTCTTGGTTGTTTTAGTAGAGACGTTGGATCCCGCGGAGCAGAAGATGCATGATTGCAAAGCATAGCCACAATTGTCCGTTATCACTGGTGCTGTAGGTTTTGCTTCTCGTGCAAGTACAACCACTCTACTACACAGAATCAGAGACCTGACAGGCTTCCGGCGATGGATATCATGTCGTAAACCAAGCCAAAACCTGAAACGGAGCCACCTGATCTAAGAATCTCCGATTCACAACCAAAATCTCTGCGAGAACAAACAACAGCACGCATCTCACATTCACGCATGTTTCGTCCGGTAGTTGTATAGCTTTCCAACCACATGAAGGCACATCACGAGGCCAATGAAGCAGAGGCTCATGACAAGCACCATGGTCGGCGTAATCTTCAGATGCATGATAATGAGATTTTAATCATTTTTCTTCGCTACTGCGTCTGCCTGTTGATTTTGGCTTTGGGGTACGTGCTTGATACTTATAGAGGAAAAACTTTGGATCAATTGCTGAGCAGTTTTGAAATAGGGAATCAGGTTCGATGATTGTACCTCCCAGTTTCCTCCTACCTGATTACATACTAATTTGGAATCACCAAAGATTTGGAGAACTTTCACGTTCCTTTCTTGAGTCAATTTCTAAACCAGTAATGAGGGCCGCATATTCAGCATGGTTACAAGTAAGATGTTTCCCCAGATCTTGATGAAAAACTTCCTTCACTCCTGCGGAACTTTCTAAAACCACTCCAGCACCAGATCCCAAACTTTTTGAACTGGAGCCGTCAAAGTTTAATTTCCAAGCATGCATTGAACTAATAACGTATGAGTGCTAGCATTGCGCCACGGATCCGATACCATATTCACAACTCACAGCACCAATATAATCGAATAATAGGCAATGGGACGTCAAGATATGCATGGCTGCAAAGAAACCTTGTAGAAATATTGTAGCTGATTCTACAATTCCTAAAGTGTAATTCAAATCCGAATATTTCAGCCTCATGAGTAAACATCGGGGGTACGAAGAGTTGATCAACAGCAGAGCGCCTTCTCTGCACACAATGTACTTGTACTGTATCAAGTTAAGACCATCACGTACCGCCGTCACCACACAACAGTCTGCGATTGTGTAATACGCAATGCGCTCGTACAATGGCAATTCACGATTCAATTCAGCATCAATACAGTTTCACCATCTGGACTCCAATATACATGTGTAGAGCCTGCACGGCCTTCACAGGATTGCTAATTCACCACCGACACTTGGATAACGTCCAGTACCGATTTCAACTGTTGTACAATCGCCGCTTTCACTAATCGTCGGTAATTGTCATAGCTTTGTAAGACAAAAACCAAGCTCCATTTCTCAAAAACTCCACTTGGCCACAGACGCAAATGAGGCGATTGCATCTCGCGAATCTCTGTGAAGGAAGACTCGTAGAGACATGCTCGCATTACGTCTTCATCAAGCGCTCAGCAGGAAGAATAAACGATTGAAGCCCTGAGGTACTGGAATTAGAGTTCTTGATAAGGGAAAGACGGTTCAGCATATGAATTGTCTTCTGCAAAAAAAAAAGGGTTGAGTTCGTCGTAGTCTGGTAATTTGATGAGATAGCTCGCGTGCGCATCCAAAACCCCGGTTGTCTATTCCAGTTCTTCGGGTTCCAGCAACTGAGGTGTTTGGGTGAAGCACATCTTTGGAGATTGCTCTCTGTCTTTTAACTTAACTCAGAATCCACGTTCACCGCTCCATGAATTATTGCTTACTCTTGGCTCTCACCCTTCGACAAATTCTCCGAAGTCCCGACAATAGAACCAGATGAAACGGGACAAAACCAATTGCTCGTGACTGTTAATCGAATACACGTATATTAATCATGAAAAATTGAGAGTTACATGGTCGTCCCTACCATGTAAGTGAGAGAAAAACTGAGAGTTACATGGTCTTCCCCTGGTTCCTTGCTTTGAGGAACGGTTGCTCTTCTTCTTGGTCTACACTTAACCGTCAAAGTTGACGGTAACTGATTTCTTATGCCTTGTATGCTACTGGTCTATACCTCTGACCGAGTTTTCACTACGATTACTTAGTAATTTCATACAGACAACACAAAAAACGTTCTTCAGTACCAAAATATCCAACAACGATATCTTGTGAGTGGTGAGGAGCGAGCAGCAAGCAATGAGCGGTGAGCAGAAAAAAGGTAGAAACGGGAAAAAATGTAGTTAAACAAAAACAAATTGGATATGAAGGAAATTAATGGTAAAACTATGAATTTTGGCAGAAAATGTTGGAAAATATTCTAAATTTTAAAAGTATCATATAGCGGTGGATACATCAACCATTAACAGTTTTATTTCTCTCTTTCTCTACTCCCATCCCCAAATTATAATCATGAATTTATTTATTTATTTCTTCTGAAAGATATTGTTTATAGGGGCTTCATTCACACATAATCAAAATGTAAAAGCTTAGAATGAAAACAAAGTGCTAAAGTAGCGGATGTGGGGTAAGATATAAATTATTTGTCAAAGAAAAATGACAAGATGTTTCTACTAATATATCAACGGTCCAACATGACCCTAAACTACCAAGTGATGGTGGGTACCTAGTTTTTCCAAATGGAGTGGTTGCGGGTTCAAATCTTGCCTATGATATGTTGTCTCCACTTGATATAATTGCAGCAAGCTGCCAACATAGCACCTCGTCCACGGTAGAACAAAAAAAAATATTGGGAAAAAAAACAGAGAAAAATAACAATGAGAAAAACATTGATACAATGACTAGTAGCGCAACCACAAGATGCAATACTGATTCAACATGTTCAAATACAAGCTGCCTAGAGATAGAAATAGTGATAAAGAATAAGACTTCCTTGCGTTGACATGTGTGCTCCGCGATATTAGCAAGCTCCAATATGCGCATAATTTTGTTATAGCTGTAGTTTGGGGCAAGGATGAATAAGTCCTCCTTGTAGTCCATCTTACATAAGTAATGTAAGCATGCTTACAATATTTCCATTGCCCCTTCTTCCCCAACGCCTCCGATTGCATCTTAAAAAAATCAGGGCATGAACATCCCGGGAGGTTCGTGAAGGTGATGCAATAGGGTTGCTCCTTCCCGCAGTCAAGAGTGATAACGCATCTCCATCCTGAATACGGTATGGCATAGAGATTGGAGACATAACAATTATTCATAGGCGCGGCGCTTGGTCACTTGTTCCGGTGCTCAACCGACGGCGCATCTAGAGTTCTGCAAATTTGGTAGCCGTTGCCGAAGGTATGTATGAAGCCGGATTATTTGGAATGGGGAAGTGGGACCGCCGGAGAGGCATGTTCAAAGGCACCTGAAATTATCTTTGAGGTGATATAGCTCCACGTTGCTCTAACTGAAAATCTTCTTCGAACGATAAAACCTCTTGCATTGTTGAATTAGTGTCAAGTTTCACTGGCCACATCATTGGAACTGATGGCCAATCTACCACAAATGGTTTCTTTGAGCCCTTCACGCACTAGCCAATATCATCAGCACAAAACCAAAACGAAATGGAAGTATTCCGAGGTGATCTGAATTCTTTCTTCCTCCCAACATATGTTGAGGCTGGTGTACCATGGCTACCATGCCCAACTCTAGCATCACACTTCTCACAAGTGTGAGCCTACAATGCCTCGCATTTCAGTGAGAGGTCTTCAAGAGGCGGGCAATGTGCCGCTTTGACGGATCATAGTTGGATTCCAACATTGAGCTGTGTGTCGGACTCTGAAGTCTTGGCTACTTAGGGCATCTTCAATCCGTGCTCGAGCCACCATTCTGCCGTCCTGTGGAATTGAGTAGTTCACCATGTCGGACCGGTGGGAGTCATGACTGGATTTGGGTGGCAAGTCAAGCTTGCGTTTGGTAGACCTATAAATCTTTGCCCTTTCAAGCCCGCCCATCTTTGTGAAAAGTTCCTCTGCCACTGGGAAACTCCTGAAGGCTTCTGCTTTGTGTTTGAGATCACCACAACGTTGGGCAAATCTTAAATAAAGCGTACCTTTGTCTGGACCTTTCCCGGAGGTGCCCTCCTTCAACCATACTCGATACAAAGTGATTTGCATGAAAGCCCAGATGAGGTCAACTATTGTAGCCGCATATAAACATGTCATGGTATTTTCGGATTCTTGGAGCCAACGGTTGTGGATTGTCTCCGCAAGGTTGTACGATGGCATGTCAGCTCGCTCCTTGACTATAAGGTCCAGATAAGACACACCCACTCTCATTAGTGGATATGGTGAATTTCTCTAATCCACAAGATGGAACAAGAGTGACTCGAACAAGTACAGAAGAGGCCCTCAATGGACTAGATTCAACAGTTCTACATACAACGTCAGTGTGGAATTGGTGTGTGATCCATCAAAGTAGTTTATTGTTCGCGTGTCGAAGAAATTGACGCTAAAATGCCAATCATTGTATGCTCACACTAATGAGAAATGGGACATTAAAGTTAGGTATGGGAATCATGGAACACCAGGCTTTTATATATTGGTAGGAAGAAAGATTTCATATTAAAGAGAATTGTTTGGTGTATATATAATTGGGCAATGTATGAAGGGGTCAAAGAAAGCCATTTATGGTGGATTGGCTATCAATTTCAATGATGTGGCCAATGAGGATTGCGATAGTGTATATGTTATTGAACGTTTTTAAAAAGATTGAATGGTTTTTTGCATGTTTCTTCAATGATTGTCATTGATGGAATAAAGGTGGTGGCACAGGTGCAAGATGTGATAACGATGAGTAGGTCAACTTTCCATCCTAGAACGGTGATGTCGTTGATAAATGGTTGGTGTTTGTTTATTTAATTTGTAATTGCTTTAGCTGAAAATCTATCGTTGCAGTATTTATATTTGATAAATTGGATGGTTATATTTAGGTCTATGTCCCTTATAAATGTAGACATTTCCAGAAAAAAAGTAATATGTACATTCTAATCCATGGACGGGTCAAGAATAAGGCCCAATTTTTTTTATATTGAATGACACAAGTGTCCACGGTTATAGGATACTTTTTTAATTTAGTAAAATTTTCACAAATTGTCTCCAAAATTTGCAATTCTATAGAAATTTCCCTGAAATACACATTTTAAAGAAAAAAACAACGTTCCTTTTTTGCTTTTGCGGATATTCATTCTGCTCATTGCTCGCCGCTCGCCGCTCACATGATAGCGTCGCTCTCTTATTCTTTCTCCTGCGAGTGCATCTTCTTCACTCATTACCCTAAACCATACCTTTTCTTCTTGGTTATTGGCTCCCCATATCTCCGTCACGCTCTCTATTCCATAAACCTTGCTAACCTAAATCCTATCTCTCCCTCCGAGTGTCTGTCTCCCTAAACCCTTACTAACTCTGCCTCACCCATTGTCCCAATCTCTCATACACCCACTACCCCTCTCTGCAATACTGCCACACCCATTGTCCCTCTCTCTAAATTCTCCCTATGTATCCCTCATCCAGTTACTACCCCGCATTCCTCCCACTGTCTATCACTTAAACTTTCCTTGTCCAATACATCCACAACCACAAAAATTATATCTTGTCATCATTGAACGTACCTTATCATTGCGATGATCGGCCCTTCTATTCATTACCTTCAACTTTCCTCTCCGATAAGGTGTATGTTCCGCCAAAATAAACCTCTACTACACGTGATTCTTGCTACATATTCTACGGTAACAGGACCATCATTATTACTAATTTTAGAAACTCTAATTTAAAAAATAGCCTTAAATTTTTACTTTACTGCCCGTTTTCCGAAATCTAACTGACTTTTTACGCTCTGCGCTCGCGAGCGAACACTCACCGCTCTACGCACGCAAAGTAGCAATCTTGAACACCAAGGCATTGCCAAGCCAATAGGACCTGGATGCTTAGGCAAATTGCCACTACGTGGATGTGCTTTGACTAACATAGCGCATTAAAATTTGTATGTGGAAACATTGTAAGTGGAGTGGCCAATGTGTTATGAAAGGCTGACATCAGAATTAGATGAGGCAAAGAAAAAAATATGTAAAGACTTGACATATCTAGTGCTTTCAATTGAGTGCAACATATTTTTAATACCACGACATATTTTACTTCAATAATAAGTTTGATCACCGTCGTCGTTGTCCAAATCTGGGTTGTTGGTTGTCACATTCATGGATCTGTTTAACTCTCTACAAACACAATTTCGGTCTGTTGTCGCAGTCTGATTACGGGCTACCGTCTACACACTGCAAGTCCAAGTCTGAGCCTGACTCTTCTTCTCCACTATGGAAAGCCCGTAAGAAATCAACCAAGATAAAAAATGATCATTTTGTGCAGTTCTTGAATGAAGGATGCTGCCAATTTTCCACGGGTTTAGGTCGAATTATTTTCCCAATATATCTAGATAATACATTTAGAAAATTCAAATCTAATCATCCAAACTTACATATATTTGAATTTTAATTTGTAACCTTTCTATGGTTAGCATTTTCCCGACTGCTCACCGCTCGCGTAATCTTGTTGCTAGTTGGTACGGCAAGTACACAAAGACCTAGGATATTTTGGTGTGCAACGGACTTATTCGATGTTGGGTAGCCAATCTTTGTGGATTGGCATGTATCAGCATGTCGCCATGTACTTTTCTTAGTCTAAAGTATGTGATCGGGTCCGATCTAGCTTCAACACCTTGTCACCGCAGTTGCAACCTTTGCCTATTATGAGGTTGTGCTATCGTTGGTCCTTGGATTTTTTGAGGCCGCTTGTTGTCTTCCCATGTGGAGCCAAATATGTGCTAGTGATGATGGAGCACTTTAGCAAGTGGATCGAGCTTGTGGCACTACCACAAAACTTTTCAGAGTTGGCCGCCATGGCATTCCTAGACCAAATGTTGGCTTGTTTATGAGCTCTTGTTGAGGTATTGACAGACATGGGACGTGAGTTTCTTGGGCTTTCGAAGCTTTTTGTACCAAAGCTTTGATTGATCACCGTACCACTTCTTGCGATGGCTTGCAAGCAAACAATTTGGCAAAGCGTGTGGTTCAGAGCGTCAAACGTGGCTTGCGGAAGTATGGATTGCTTTAGGTAGTCACTGTTATTGGAATCTGATGATACTGTAGATTTTCATGGGATACTGGTTTAGTCGGTAGGTTGTACTAGCTGCTTTCATTCTGTATCAATTTTTGTACGAGTGGTAGCCAATTTTACCCATTTTTGTATGGAAAAAGCTGGCTCTAGTTGTGGATTTGGACTATCCAAAGGTGTAGGCCCAGAGTCTCCGTGATCGTGCGGAGTTCTTCAAGCAAGCAAAGCCAATGGCCATGGAGAACTTATCCTTGCTTAGTTCGTGACACATTGCAATACGCTTGTATTTGTAGCGGCGTCTACCGACTTCAGTTGGGGCGTTTCTCCACAAAGAATTACGTTTAACTGCAGTGTGAGGCGCCCACAACGCTAGATGTCAAGGCTTTGTTCACTATTCTTCTCGTGAAGGATGTGTTGCCCATTAGTATCTTGTTGGTGGAAGTCATAATGGCCAAGAGTGCCGAGAGTACTCTAAGAATTGTGCTTCTTGCCATTTATTCATTCATGGCTTCGTTCATTTCGAGTTGGCCATTGTGCCAAACGGCCTTTTGTGTTTTGTGTGTGATGAGAAGAAGGGCACGGCTACCATGTGTTATGTAACCATTGCCAGCGTGGAAGATATTTTAAGTTTTGAGCAAAAAATGGAAAATATGATTCTCCAAAGGCACTTGAGTTACTTGTCACTCAAAGATCCAAGGTTTCAAGAAGCTATCTTTATTTTTCTTTTAGTATTGTAATTTGTTAATTTCTCATAGCTGTTAAATATACAAGAACTTAGAGGTCTTTCAATTAGCATCCTCATCAAGTATGGAAGAGCTTATATGGTCTCTAATCTAAAATTGAAAAGATTAAAGAAGGGAAGGTCACATTGTAACATAAATGTTAGTCAATTATTTCCTCCTTCGACAACAATTTTGATTGTGTCGAGCTAATAAAGGATTTAATTTTGAAAAACTAAACCTGAGGAAATACGTCAAAAATCTTGGTTACTCCACCTCATTCTACTAATTACTCCGTTGAGTGAATTTGGGTGATTAACCGGGGAAGCCCGAAATGGTACTACAGAGGTGGAAAAACTCAATTTGCATAAAATCCATGAGGATCTAGGCTATGAGATACATGGTTTTGGGCACATATTATACAAACACTCTCCAACAACCAGATCATGATTTGGATTTATAGAACTCTTGGAAAAGCTAGGAATACAACACAAAATACACCAAATACACTAAAATTTAGTGAATATAGTAAATACTATGCCAAATACTATGTTGTATTTCACACACATGCACATTGATTTTGGTCTTAAATTTTGATTGAACTTTGTCTTTAAGACATTCTTCATTGATTTGTGATTGTTGATCTCGCTCGTCACATACAAAACTTTTGTTTTGATTCGTATAAGGTTGGAACATTTTTGTATACAATCAAGTAGAAAAAAACAAAAAAATCACCAATATTTGTGTATAAATATTTTCTTCACATATGATGTGTCAATGCAAAGCTATCAAGCTAGTGCAACTGTGAACTGCTCTAATTCAAAGTAAAGGAATTCTTGCAAGAACGTATTGATGGTTAAAGTAGTACACCCTCCAAATCCCACAATTTTCACTACCAATATACGGTAACTTTAAACACTACAGTATAACCTATTCCGTCAACTGTAGGATGTTGTGCAAAATTTCCCCAAAGTTCAGGTCATGGGTTAAGTTCAATTTTGTAAGTTTGGATATTAATATTAGTCATTGTATTTCCATCAAATCCGGGTAAAAAAAAAATCAGCAGAAATCTTGGTTTTTCCAGAAACATCCTGGCGGTAAAGGGTTAAGAGAAGACAAAATTGGCATCATACCCAACGAGCAACGAAGAGGGACGAACGTATATGAAGAGCGACGAAGAGGGACGAAGAGGGGCGAAGAGGACGAAGAGGGACGAAGAGAGACGAAGAGAGACGACGAATCACGGAATAGAAAGCGAAGCAGAAGAGAAGGAACTTGAAACGAGAGGGACATACACAAACAGACACACTGAGGCTCACACAAAAGCTCAGAGCTCGGAGGAGCTCGAGGACCGCGAGGGGCAGCTCGCAGGCTCGGCGATGGGACTCACAGCGGGAGCGGCCCTTCTGCTGCGCACCAAAGGCACTCCGCTGGCTTTCCACTCGCTCGCCGTCTGCCACCACCGCATCCGCTTCACTTGCGCTCCGCGCCGCTTGGTCCCCGTTTCACTTCCAATCCATCGCTTCACGTCCTCCTGCACCACCCGGGGCCCCGTCGTCACCTCCGCCATGGACTCTGCGGCCCCGGCCACCTCCGCGCCGCTCTCGCCGGCCTCCGCAATCCAGTTCCTCACGCTCATCCAGCGCCTTAAGGTGGATTGGTGTCGCTTAGGGTTTCGAGGATCGCAATGTCGTGTTTTGAAGCTGTAGATTGGAGACGTTGTCATTTAATTGGTGCGAGATTGAGTGCTAAGTCATGCCGGAGTTTCTTGATTTCTGGAGGTTAATTTTTGGATCGCAATATCGGATTGATTTGTTCAATACATTGAACACCGGTTTTGAAGCTGTAAATAGAAGACGGTGTCACGTAATTGGTGCGAGACGGGAATGTCGTGGTCGTGGTCGTGGTCGTGATCGAGTAGTAGATTTTCCTGATGTTTCTGGATTGCCGAAGATAATTTTTAGAATCTCAATTGGTTGAATTGGTGTGCCTGATGGATTGAACACCGGTTTTGAAGCCGTAGATAGGAGATTGCGTCAAATTGTGGCGAGACAAGAATGTCGTGGTCGTAGGTTTATGCTGGTGTTTCTTGATCGGCGAAGTTTTTTTTGGTCTCTAGGTTCAGTTTTAACTGAAATTCCATCGCATTGCAGACTACTAAGCGGACAGGATGGGTGAATCACGGCGTGAAGGAGTCGGAGTCGATTGCCGATCATATGTATCGCATGGCAGTCATGGCTATGATTTCAGGGGATTTACCAGGTGTGAACAAAGACAGGTGAGCATTGTTTTGGATTGAACGTAGTGGAATTGTGTGGGATTTGATTAGTCAGAGCCTGATTTTTGCTACCTGGTATGACAATGCAGGTGCGTGAAGATGGCTGTAGTGCATGACATTGCCGAAGGTACTGTTCCGCTTTCTCTTCTCCTGATAAGACTATAGATAAGACGCAACTCATTATATCTTCCACATTACATTCTTGTTTTTAGTCTCATTTACAATATCTACATCGGCTGATCATGAGTTGTTGATTTGAACAGCTATTGTAGGCGACATAACGCCAAACGACAATATTCCCAAAGAAGAGAAGAATAGACTTGAGGCTGCGGCAATTGATGAAATGTGCACATTGCTCGAAGGTGGAATCGCAGGTAAAATAAAATTATTCTTGGATTATTTTGGAAAGAATGTAAGAAGGTTACATTGTATGATCAATGCCTTGTGTAGTTCAGCAGTACATATTGGTGTGCAGGGATCCAAATTTTGACGCCTTTGACGTCTTTGGTCCACGCATGAGTCAGTTACTGTGTGTGCGTTGCATGAGTATTTGTATATCTGATGGTGATTGATTGGTAACATGCAGCGGAAGAAGTGAAGGAGCTGTGGCTGGAGTACGAGAATAACAGCACTCCTGAAGCCAAATTTGTTAAAGACCTAGATAAGGTGTGCATACTTAAAATGATCATTATACCTCGATATGTGTTTACTGCCATGTTTTATGAATGAATTATTATTGCATATCACCGAACTTTTACTGGTTATTATCGTGTGTCTTCAAAGCAATAGAGACCAACTTAATCTCAGGAAAAGTTGCTCTTGTATCCCTAAACCACCTGTGCTGAAAATGATACAAGCACTTGTCTCTTGGAAGTCCAAGTAGCTATCTAAAGGAAAACCATGTAGCTTAGTGTTGAAATAGAATCTGATCCAAATATCAACTTGTTTTGCAGTTGGAGATGATATTGCAAGCCGTGGAATATGAAAATGGTGAGTGTAAATGCTGTACTTTTGGTGGTTTAAGGAGTCTCAATTTATAGCGATATATTGACGTTTAATCCAATCACTGAATTGAATGGTACGATGAAAAGAAATAGACATTAGGAACCTGCTTCAGTTTTTCCAATCGTATTCTCGATTGATTAATTGATTTAATTTTTGTTGGATGTGACTCTAGAACAAAACAAAGTTTTGGACGACTTCTTTCGATCGACCGAAGGTACAAGCCTACCTAACGTATGTAGATGAGTTTATTGTCAGTTTATTTAATGTAAGCCGGTATGTGTTAGTAATACGGGTAGGATGGTTATAGTCACAATGTGTATTTACTCTGCACATGTAGAATTGAATTGCTAGTTTCGGATGGAATACAAAAGACGACCTCATAGACTAGTTTTGTCAGAACATGATGTTTAGATTGGCCGGTAGTTGTACAGAGTATCTATCTAGTGAGGTGGATTTGAAGATTTGCATGAATACTGAAGTCCAAGTTATGAATTGATGTGGTTTGTCAGGAAAATTTCAAACTGCCTTGGGTAAAGCATGGGCTGCCGAAATAATAAACAGAAGGCCCAAACAGAAGTGAACAGAGACTCAAGTTCACAATGCCGTTGAAACGTAGTCGTAGGAAGGTGATGAAGTACATAGCTAGATACTTCATCTGGCATGCTATCACTGTGGAGCTTTCCGTCGCTTAATCTTAATAATGTTGGCACTTAGATGATTCAAGAATTAGTGTAATCTAGATCGTCCAGATAGAGATATGGTTAGCCGAAAGTGAAAGACCTTCAGAATGTCTAAAAAATGTTCTCATATTTAAGTACAATGAAATCATATTTGATCGATCTGACTGTCTAATCGGGTGTGCAGCGACAATATATATATTCTTTGTTTACAAAGTGTAACCGTCTCATCAAATGGGTGTTGTCAAATGTAGACAACTCTTAGCAGGAGGCCATCAACGGAAGGAGTCAAGAAGGATCCAATGGATGGCTCTGGCGAGCGTCAACACTTTCATGTAATGCATGCCAGCGAAGCGAGGCGGCATGCTCATGGGACTGAGCAGGACGGGCGTCCTCACTTCGACGTCGCCACTCGGGGTTGCAGTGAAGCTCAGGTCGCTCTCGATCCAGGTCGTAGCAGGCGGTGGACACAGCCAGTCGTCCACGAATCGAAGCTTCTTTCCATGCTTCAGATACATTTCTCGGTCATCCTCAGAGACAAGGTATAAAGCCATTTCAAATGTCTTGGTGTTGATCTCTTTACCTAACGTTTCAATTTGCGCTGCTGCTGGGGAATCTGTGTCGAAATGGAGCGCCAGAGCCTCACGGCTCTTCATCTTCACCCACAGGTTGCAAATCCCTTGCTTGACAGCAGGCTTGAGGTACGTCGTGATGAAGATCTTCTCTCCGTCGATCCATGGCTTGGAGATCACGAAGTTGTCAACGAAGTCATGTTCTAGGGTGGTAATATTCTCTGCGGATAACCCTGGCAGCGAGGCGACATGCAGTTGATGCGCTACGGCGTCGCCTGTTTGATTCACCAGCGATTCCCAAAGCGCTCTGTACCGCGTGTGCGTTTCCTCGACTGCTTTCGTGAGAATCTCCAGCCCTCGAGCGCCTGCTGGACCATTCGTGCCCTCCGATTGGACTGCCAGAAACGCAGCTGAAATTTCTGCAGCACGACGGCGGGCATCCGTGATGCTGATTGTTCCTTCCAGGTCGCCTCGTTCAAAATTTGGGCGGCCGTCGCTGAACTGCGCATGGTTCATGCCAGGAACGATGACCACGGGCTTCACAGCGCATGTGTTGTGTCGGCCGTGCGTTCCCTCGGAGGCGAAAATCTCCCCCGCGTGCTTGGCTATAGATACAGGCGTCATCTGGCCGTCGAGCCCTCCGCCGATTGTGAGCACAGGCTTGGGATGCTGCGCAAGATTGTCTTCCGCGGGGTTGAAGCCGGAGCCCATCTGGATAAACCCTTGCGCTCGGTTCAGCGCCACCGGTCTTCCCACCCACGCCCCGATGCTGCACATCAACAAGAGGGATTCACAGGTGGTCTAATGCCTGGTGATCTCTTAGGGATCGAGGAAGTAAATACTACCTGTGCCCTGCCATGAACACGTTTTCGATTGCAATGCTGCCGCAGCGGAACCCTCGCTCCTTCAGCCGCACAATCGCTCCTGTCAAGCTGGCGTCGACCTTGGGCGTGCTCAACGCCTCTTGGCTGGTGTTGTGCACCACGACGATCCACAAGCGCAGGCTCAGCTGGGCCTGAATCTCGTGCATCAGGGGGAAGTAATTTTCCGAGGCCTGGAGAGCCCCTGGACAGAACACCAGGAGCAAGTCCCTGTCGCCCTCGTGGATCGGCTCCATAATCTGCACGACACGAGGATTAATATCCGAGGAGAGATGTCACCTCCGCGATCTGACCTAACGTTTCAAGGTACCAGAACGAGAGAATTGCAAAAAAGGAAGATAGTCACCTACGTCATCTGACCTAATTTGTAGAAATGTTTCAAGGCACCAGTTCGGCTTTTTTATTTATGCATGAGAATCGCGTACAGAAGAGACTAACAGAGTAAGGCAGTCACATGAGAAAGGGCGGAGACATCGTCGACGAATGGCGTGGACACCGCGGTCATCGTGACAGGCTCTCGAGTTCCTGATCCCTTGCCAGCTCTCAAGCTTGCAAATCTGAAAGTGGGTGTCGTCTCTCTCGCACCCAACAGAGGTCTTGCTCTAGAATATTGACAGGGTAACCGAGGCACTTCAGGAGGAGCGAACCTGAGCCAAGAGTACGAGGAGTGAGAGTTCAGGAGGGGCATGGTGATAAGCTCTGGCGTGAGCCCGTCTGGCAAACACACGACGTACGTCACGGAAAGCGTAGTATGATGAGTCGTCTCGTTCCTAATAACCTCCGCCTTCAAACCTTTTTGCCATTGGCCCCCGGCCTCAGAAAGTGCGTTCATCGTGGCGAAAATGGGGTGGTAAATGAAGACGAATTACCGATCAAGGCTGGAAGGACGACACTCGACCCAGCTTCAAAAGCTCGCATTGGGTGCGCTACCCGTTAGAATTAGCTCACATCATCAATGCTTCAGATTATGATGACCCTTACACACTGGTCGCTTTTACACCCCTGCCCATGTGAAAATGTGGCCACTTGTGGAAGTTGGGGTACGCAAGAAGGTGTCAGCGCGAACCGGATAGGAAATACAGAACTCATCCGTCGTTGGGATTCCTCCCTATCCACAAGCTTATTGGAGTTGGAAAATTGAGCTTCTTCATTCATTGGGCTGATGGCTGCACTCTACGGCCGTGGACCATACGATGCGCCATCGATGGTGCTCTACGACTTTGCACAAACACCCACATGAAAACCGTTGCCAATGAGGTTTGTCCAGCAGATCGTTGATGTTGGTAATCAGATCGTCATTTGCGTGAGGTCTGGTGGTGCCCACCAAGAGACCGAGATTCTAGCAGCAGCTAAGAGGATCCCAAATTTTTGCTTGGAATTGGATATCCCCGATTTTTGAGCGGAAAGTTGGAATCCTCTTGGGGAGGGGTCGAATGCCTGTGTCAGGAATATGATCAACTGGCCATTTGCTTTGCGCACCGCTGTGTGTGGTGAGCACGAGGTTGATGCACGTGATGTTCGAGGAGTTAAAATTGGGGTGAAGAGTGAGAAGGCGGAACTAGACATAGCTCTGAGAAATCGGATCTGGTCTGTTCAGTCAGGATGCTGAGGTTGCAGTTGCGCGGGGGGCAATCCTTGCTCCTGCAAGCGAAGGCGGTGCGCCCAGAACAGGAGAGTGTGCATACAGTGAGAGCCGGATTGAGAAGATGGCAAGGGAAAATGGAGTGGAGGAGGGTGGAACGCCGGACTATGGCTGGAAATGGTTTTGTCAGCGATGGCGACAAGGAGAGCAACCAGAGCTCAATTTCACAGGATGTTACCTCCAGGTATAAAATCTGGCTCTCTAATATTGCGAAACTGAGCCAGTTAGAATAGACGTTACTCTCTGCAAGTAGGTTTTCATTCTGAAAAAAACTCTCTTTTGAGCCGGATCAGTACATCTAACAATGTTTCTTACTATGTGACTACTGGCTCACTTTTGAGGGTTTTTTTTTTCTTTGCATTTTATAGAAAGAGGCTTTGAATGAGGTGGGAGTGGGATGGTACTTGCGGTTTAGGGTGGAAGATACCGATGCCTTCTGTATTATTGAAGGGCGAGACACTGTCCTTGACTTCTCCCAAATGCAGCTGCAAGAAATTCGTGACAATGTTACCAGCCGTCGCAACAAGATATTCCTTCTCATGGAGGAGGTAAGAATGGTGGTTTTGTTGGTGCTGCTATCAATTTCTAATGACTGGCAAACATTAACGCCGGAATTCTGTATGGTTGTAAAGACATATGGCTATAATTCGTATGATTGTGTTACTCTAGGAGCAATATTTGCAAAGAAAGTGATTCCTCTCAATTTCCATGGAGAAATTACCGTTGCAAATGTGGATCTGTGGGTGCCACAGGTGAGGAGATTACGAATCCAGCAGCGGATCAAGAGTCAAGAACAAGGAGTGGACTCGAAGGATTCAAGTCTTGAGAACGAGGAAATGCCTGAATACCCGTCATCGATTCCCTTTCTCCCGCCTCTGGTATGATGGTCCGATTCCTCTCTCCTTGTGAATGGGATCCTTAGACGTGTAATGGTTGTGAAGTGCGAGAAGTTGTAGATTGCGTTAAAATGTACTGACTTTGTGGCAATGGGATGTTTTGTAGACATCAGCAACGTTGAAGCAGTACTATGCTACCTGTTTTGCATTGGTGGCAATCATCATCCTTTTCGGTGGTTTAGTCGCACCTGTTGTAAGTCCGTGTGCCAGTTTTCTAGACCTAGATTTTATGTTCGTGAGTTTCATTGAACAAGCACTAACTTTGGATGTTGGTGCGTTAACAATTACTTCGGAGTAGCTGGAGCTGAAGCTTGGGATGGGCGGCACGTCCTATGAAGATTTCATCCGTCAAATGCACCTACCTCTACAGCTGAGGTATATTATCTTCAGCACCCAAGTCAAGCTGGTTGTTCTAATTCACATTGGGCAAATCGTCGATTATTAATTTTGAATTGATGTGGTGGTGCAGCGAAGTGGATCCAATCGTCGCCTCATTTTCGGGAGGTGCGGTGGGAGTGATATCGTCGCTCATGGTTGTGGAGATCAACAATGTGAAGCAGCAAGAGCACAAGCGTTGTCGTTATTGTCACGGAACAGGTGCGATCATTTTACATATGTAGCATTTTTCATGTTGTAGTTTTATGAAATAAGCCTCATGGATACTTGAAGACTGAGGATATTATTGTATCCACTAGGCTATTTGGCTTGCGCACGCTGCTCCGGCTCTGGATCTCTCATTGTGGCTGAGCCTGTTGCTTCGGTTGGGTTTGATGACCGGCCCTTACAAGAGCCCACTACACAACGCTGTCCCAACTGTTCAGGAGCTGCAAAGGTACTCAATCTGTTAAGTTTAGGCCCTTATCATCAACACACTCTTTGCCGTTGATATCTGATTGAAACTCCTTCGGATGCAGGTGATGTGTCCCACCTGTTTGTGCACCGGAATGGCGTTGGCCAGTGAGCACGACCCTCGGATTGATCCATTCGTATGATCTATGGAGATTAGTTGACTAACCCTAGTATAACTACTAGTAGCATTTGACGTTGTAACAGATCGTCCCAAAGGACGGATTGAGCTTTGTATTGTAGAATTTACCATTGGAAGTGTTTGTAGTCTATTACAGAATACATACTTAGCGAGAATGCCAGTGTGTAATTTGTTACCTACGAGATTAGTGTGATAACTTTTCACGATTTTGCTAAATATGGGAACCAATATCTCCACTCCTAACGAGGTGACATAGGACTCTTAGACTGATCATGTGTAGGAAGGTGGTACTCATGGATCTCAGACCCACTCTCAGAATAATTTGATGCAGGACTTCCCGGTAGGCTCGGCGTGTCTTTTATAACAACGCTTCCTGTCGGACTCGAAGGTACACTCTCTTCCTCTCCCTCGGAGAATTGAAGAGGAACAATATTTCTCCCTTGTTTCAGTGAAGAGGGAGGATTAGATGTTGGACCTTGCCTGGGTGCAGAGATGGGATCTGCTTCAAACTGTCTACCTGAGGAATTTAGCATATCAATATTGGAAGTGGGTGCACCATTCACACTTCTAAGTCGAGCGTCTGATTTCTGAAAAGTTGAAGATGATACAGAAGTCGACGAGGGCTGCCCTTGCTGGGATAACTCCACTGAAGAGTTTGTAGGAACTGGAGGAGGAGGGCGTGAAGGACCTGAAGAGCGTAACCTGGGAGAGGAAGACAGGACAGGAATCTCCGACTCACGTGGGCTACTGTAACCGGAGTGATGTGGATATAATCCTGTAGGAGACTCCAAAGCTCTGGAAGGTGACCCAGGCGGTGAGTAGAGCGCGTTGAAAGGAGGAGAGTTGGGTGAAACTGGGGATTCCGGTTCTGAGCCACTCGAAAACGGCATCAGTTCGCTGGAATACGACAATCTGGACAGCAGCGAAGCACTCGGCCGAAGATCATCTCCTCCTGGAGACGACCATTGGGATGAGACATTCGGACTCGTTGCTGAGATCACTTGTGGTTCTTCCTCCTTGGCGAACACCTCCTTTATTCGAACCGGTGAGAGACGAGGTGATATGTAAACCGCTTCCTCAGAGACTTGTCTCTGTGCTTCTGATGGATCGACATCAGGCTCACCCCTTGAAACTATATTGTGCTCAGCTGGCAAATTATTTTGGTGTGGCACAGACGGGTTTCCAAGTGAAGCGCGCCTATCCACAGCTTCAGAAGTATCTGTAAATTGCCCGTTGACACCTGAGAGATTCTCAGATGTGGATGTAGCTGGTGCAACGTTCCTCCTTTCAGGCGTCGAATCCAGCTTCGAGTTCTCAGGTGCCTTTCCATCCTCTGAAGCATTACTCCTCGTGGTTGTGTTCTCAATAATTCTCCGTTTGGCCTCGGCTTCAGAATCTGACCTCTTCGGCGCCCTACCTGCACTCTTGGGGCTCTTTTTATTCCTGGGAACAAGTCCAACTGGAGGTACGGCGTCACGATTCTCCATCGCAATTATCTTAGAAATCCTGCCCGCCATTCTTCCTGCTGTAACATTCTCCGACTGATGAGACTTATCCTTTTTGTCGCTGGTTTTGAATGCTCCTTCAGGATGAGAGACATGTGGTCGTCTTTTGCTTTCAGTGCCGCCTGGACCCACTTCACTCTTCAGAGTGGGAGCCGGGAGAGGAGAAAGGTTGTCGAGGTCCTCCAAACTGGCTGAGCCATAACGTACCCTGCTCGGAAACAAACCAGTACATGACTGAGATACATGCTTGAAGGTACAATGAACTTTTCTTTTTCTGTTTGGGGTGAACACTTTTCAACGAAAAACTGACATAGTAGCGTTATTTCCACTGTCACCCAAAGATATTTCTCCTCTTTGAGCTATTTAGGGCTGATCTTGATTAGTTAATCATGAAAAGAAGTCAAAACTCGTGGTTTCTTTGCCGAACTTTTTCCATGATCAGAGCGAAGACAAACCTGGCTGGGATTTGGTCTATTGCAGCAACAGCGTGCCCAGTTCTCCGTCGCCTGCCCTTCTTCTGAAAATCCACAATGAATCAAATACCCGGCAATTTTGAACACTTGATTCAAACTAGAAATTAATCTAGATCCCTCCCATTACCTTGTCTTGGCGTGATCGCTTATCACGTTCCCCTAGTTGTGTCTTCCTGAGCTCAGATTTAGCCCATTCCATCTTGAAGAACGAAGGATCCGAGTACCTCTTCAAGCAGGTCCCTGCCCCTCCGACATCAAATCTGCAACCAATCGAAGAAACCAATCAGTAAGGGACCACCTGTGAGGTTATGAGAAAGGCAGTCATTGTACGTACTTGTCTAGAAGGAAGAGGCGAGGTGGGCCTCGGCACTCCTCGTAGTAATTCTGGACGAATCGTGGCAGTTCCGTCGAGGTACAATGGTTGTGATCACTTCGCACGCTCGCATGCCAATTCGCACCTGTTATACCAAAAAGTCTTAGCCACGTTGTTTTCCTTATTGAAACGATTATAGATCAATGCAGAGCTGATTTTAATGAGAAAGAGGCCAAAACTCCTGAATATTTTCACCGGCAGCAGTACCATTTGTGTAGGCGAACCGGAGCTGATTGGGTTCCGAGAGCAGAGCCTTCTCGACATCGGGCAATTCCGCCTCCAGCTGCTGCACGCGCACCGTCAAGTCATGCGCGCGGCCCCCCACCGTGGTCAACTCCTTGTGCAAGTCGCAGAATATCTCCGCTGCAAACCTGCCACCTCCCGTACACAGTGACCAACTCAGTACGTACGTCGACAGAAAGATTGCTCTCAGAGAACCAGGTTCATGAGTGGCGCGCGTACTCGGCAAGGTCCCCGAGCTGGCGCACAATGCCGATGAGGCCCGCCATGGCCACGCCATGCAGCAAACCCTCGGGGTCGTCGCGGCCCGCGGCCCGGAACAGCTCCGGACTCGCCAGGCTGTGCTCGCACCGCACCTCATACCGCACCAAAGGCATGATGACGCACGCCTCTCACCCCTCCCTCTCTCAATCAATCACTCCCCAAGTCCTGCTCATCACAAACCACGACGTCAGCCATCTCTCGCCTAGTATCTTATCAGTCGCTGAAGATAGAACACTCCTGTCGTAAGCACCTGGAAATAAAAAAACCGCGGCCTTCGCTTGCTACCTCCCCTGGAAGTACCGCTCATCACTCCTCGAAATAGTCACCCATGATCTCTTCTCTCCCCACTCCGTTCATTCCCATGGTGACCCAATTCAACTCATTCACTGGAGAAGTAGAGCCTCTAGTTCAAACCACACAAAAAAAAGAGCAGAGAGCTCTCTAGGCTCTGGCAACGGACAGGTTGAACAAGTCGTCACCTTGGATGCTGATTCCTTCCTCACACACAAGTTGAATAATACCTGCAGGTTCGGAGGATGTACCGGCAAGTCTGCTGGCAGGGCTCATGTGGGCCGGTCCTTCGTACGTTGGTTGTCAGACAGGGCACTCACGGCAGCAGCAGCTAGCTGGAGCTCTCTACCACTTAATTGCTGGACACATGCACCCCGTGCCAGGCAGACTCCATGCACATGATGCGCGCTTCAGGGAATGATCGAGTCAGTGAAATCAACGCTATCTGGTATCATAACTACTCGCTCTGGCGGTGCACGCGAGGCGGTGACGTTGTTGCAGGAACTGTCTGTCTGTGGAGTTGTGATCTGTTCTACTGACGGCTTTGAAGAGGATTTCTTCATAGGATAGATGAATTAAGCTAGTAGCTGGCTTTTGGAGAGGGATTCATCGTCGGTAATTGGTTGAGGCCACGATCAAAGCTCGCATACAACTCGGTCGTCCACCGACTGAGGTTTGGGATCTAGCCAGCGGCGTTCGGGGATCTGCCGGTGTAGTAGAGGCTGCGGTTTTAGGTTCCTCATTGGAAATAGGTTCTCGACATTGGGACCGGTGATTGTAGCTCTACCAATTGGGCTATACAGTTTCTCTAAAACAACACTAAAAATGATTGAAGATGGTATGTTTAATGCCTCGACAATACGCACTGGTCTCATGCGTGTTTTGAACATGCCCATTATAATAGACTTTTCTCCAATACTCAATTGACTAGTCTTCATGAATATAACATTTGAAATGTTATAAACTATATAAGAGTTTAGAATACATCATAACAAGCACCAAAGATGAACATGCATGATTTCCATAAATGAACGTGGGGTTTAGGGTACCAGAGAATTATAACTGAAACTTACATTGTGTAATCAAAGTTGCAAAGAAACATTGCTAATTTGTTGTCTAATTATCAATATGAATGAGGCAAACAAGGAAGTGGGAGAGTAAAAACTAACAAAATAATACTGAAGAAAATCAGACTATATATATATTCCTAATAAACCAAAAAAATTGGAGGTGTGAACACAACTGGTGATTTCACAAAAAGATCAACATGACCCTGAGTATTAAAATGCAATACAATGAACCCTTGACTTGTCTTCCTCGAAATCCTAAAGTCCCCACAATCCACTTCAGAAAGGGTGTGGTAAACCCTAGTTCACGCATAAGCCATGTCGGTGCATGGACTGGGTCAATCAATTCATAAACTAGTATTAAAAAAAACTCATATCCCGGTGATATCAAGGTGATATTTAGATGACTAACTTCAGTACCGTTTTGACAGGAAACCCCCACGCTCGGAGTTAGCAGGTGGGGGAGGAGGTGGTGGGGCCAAAACCTGGCCCCTATTTTGTTTTTGGATGGGGCCCTAAATTTAGCAAAGGGGGGACTCGAACACCAAATTGGGGCCGTAGGTCCCAATTCAGTGATTAAAAAAGCCAAAAAAAGCCTCTGACCCCCCCAAAATGGGAGGGCCAGAAAAATGAGCCCATGCAATAAAGACGGGGCCCCACCTCGGGTAACTCCGAGCGTGGGGGGTTTCCTGTCCGAACTTTAAGTACCACGAAGCTCTTCCATTGCTGTAAGAATAAACAAATAATAGTATTATTATACATTAAAAGAAACCGGTATCTTAACCTGAAATGAATTCATTGCCCCCTCACATTCTCAATCTATGATTATAAGTAAGAAATTCCCCACACATCATGGCACTGTCACACATGCCTGGCATGACTTCAAGAGGCGAAAGTATCATAAGTGAAAGGGGGGAAGGACTGTCCTAACTAGGTAGGTGGAGGAGGGGGGATTAAAAGCTGGCATGATCAGTACCTTGCAGGACGAAATGTGAGCAGAAAGAAGATGCTGCACAAAGTAGTCCTTGCTTGCCACACATGCCTGAGGCCTGCCACCAACATCATCACCACACTTTCTGGTAACTCACAACAGCATATTAAAAAGGTCGTTGGAAGAATTCATCACAAAAGGGAGGGTGAATTAAACTGAAAAAGGCACATTTCCACGTCAAGCAACATAATTGTCCACCTGACCAACTTGTACTCAAACCAAGGGGAAAGAGGGTTAGGACATTTTCTTGCTAAAAATGTCAAGAAATGGCCTGTCAAGCACACAGAGAGATGGAATGGAATTGATATTGAAGCAAGATGTCAAGAGCGAGAGCGAGCATACAAACTGTGCTGTACTATTCTCAGAAAACAATCCTGAATAGATAAAGCTATACCAGCCTCTTTCGTACAGATATGTAACAGTTTTCAAAGGCCACCTGCAGAGTTTCCCAATAAGACAGATTCAGTTGATGTGCATCATCTCAAAGCAATCAACATGGTTTCTGTTATGTAATAATTATGTAGAGTGATTAAGAATGTACATGAAAAGCAAGGCTTCAAGTATGTAACTGTCCACTATTCACTTGTGCTGCCACCCTTCACTTTTCAATCATATGTTGCCGTAGAGCAGCTCGAACTTGGGAATTCTTTCTTTGGGAAGCGGACAAGTTACAATGAGCTTCCCTTTCATGGCGCCTCTGAAAATAACCTAACACAAGAAAATAATAACATAATTAGTAGTAAGACTTCAGGTGCTCCAAAAGCACATGATAATCACTTCTCAAACCACTAGAGCTTCTCAGGTAAATCACCAGTGTTCAATGATGAAAAAAAAGGAGATGTGCCCTAGGCTAATCACAGGTTCATCTCAAAAGAAAGTACAGATTGGTTTCCAAAGAATTGAATGCATTTGTTGCACATAAAACAAGTATTTACTGAAAACTGGAAACAAGCACAAATATAACAATTACCTCTACAACATCGATGAAGTCTTGTTTTGAATGAAATGCTCCAATCCACTTGGTATGATCAGGAGTTCTGCTCAAAACATGCCAAACATGGGAAACTCAAAGAGAGAAAAATGGCCTAGTAATTTCACACAAACAATGCAGAGATAAACCTTAAACCCTCCCAGATGCACTTCAAAACTGATCTTATACCCGGAGTCCATCTTCATGTGATGCGCATTGAAGAAGAAAATGGTGGCTGGGATGAGCGAAATGTCGAAGTACTTGATGTAAGATTGAATCTCCGGAGCGTCCGCGTCAATCAACCCAATCGTCGCAAACTTGCTCACATCTCGAACCGACTTTGCAAGCTACACACAGACACACCAACACACACGCACACAATGAAAAAACCATGAAAAAACCATGAAGAAACCATATAAAAAAACGAGAGGAAAAAACATGAAAAAAGGTTCTGTATCCTAAATCCTAACATCCTACCGATATGAAGTTGCAAGCTATACATATACACACACACTCCAACCAAAAAAAACCCTAAAGAAAGATGATAATACCTCGGATCAAGGATTTCAGAAAAAGTCTTACATAGGATTTGCAGAAAACATGCTGTGTGGCATCTTCTCATTGAGCTTTAAAAAGAAATCTCATTTTTTGTAACCAAGATGTGATCTTAACCCTAAAATTGAAGTTGCAAGCTACAAACACATACACACCCAAAAAATTGCACTTCTAATCCAGATTTAGAAAGAGGAAACATGTTTGTGCAGGTATCAGAGTAGAATATTGTGGCTTACGATTTCGTCGAGTTGCATGCAGACTGTGTCGGAGGCGCGCCCGATGCGAAGCACAAGCACTTTGTCGATGGTGTTGAGGATGAGCTTGTCCACGTCCTCCTTGAACCGCAGATTCTCCAGCAAGTAACTCATGGTGAGTGAGTGGCGGAGGAAACACAACAACGCCCCACCTTAACAATCAACTCACACCAGCAAACCCTAATTCTCTCGTCACTGCAATGTGATTTACATCAAAGCATCACCAAACCCTAATCTTCTCGCCACAACAACAATCAAACACTAACGAACCCTAATTCCTAATAACAACACCAGCAGAACAACCAAACCCTACTTTTTTGAGGGTCACCATAAGAAAACCTGATTTTTGATGGGTCCCCTAAGGAAACCCTAAGCTCACCAGTCTCAAAATTCTATGGTTGACTGGAGAAGGTTTGAAGCATGGAGGATGACTTGAGAAAGTTTCAGGGGATTAGAACTACAATATGAGGGATTTAATATAGGATTTAGTAGCTATTGTATTTTAGGTTTTTAGGTGGCAGTTGTTGGAGGTGGTGGAATCTTCAAGGATTAAGTATCAGTTTGATAAGTTCTTAAATTTGGGCAATTTTCTTATGATATTGATTGATTCACAAAATTAGTTGTATCCAATTGAGATTCTAATTCAAAATTAGAGCTACAGTATCTAGCCCCGAAAAAGAAGTGGGCAGTATAGATTTTGAATTGGACATCCTTAACTTTTTATGAGTGCCTATAAGAGCATCTCCACCCCAAGACGGAGAACCACCAAATTGGAGTTTTGTGAGGTCAAAAAGTTGCACCCATCACCTCAAAACGGGGAAACTTTATAAAAATTTAGAAGTTTTGGTGCATGGCACACCAAAATCTCCTTGGATGGGGGAGGTGCGCCATTTTTTGATGTTGGTGACACACCCATACCCTCGCGACATGTGGCGCCATGTCATTGATGTCGACACGTGGCGCCGTGTCATTGGTGGCGGGAGGTAAAAGGTCAAAGCATTTTTTTGGGTAAATTTTTTTGGAACTTGGGGTGGAGCCAAGCAAGCACCAAACCCTAAACCACTCCTGGCGTGAAATTTTTTTTCCATCCTAGCGTGGAAAATTCCACGCCAGGAGTGGAGATGCTCTAAACATATGTTATAAATTTTGGAAGAGTGAGGACTACACCAAACACTAAATATAGTGTGGGCTAGAGGAGTTTGAGTTTCTACACTAATTGGAAATTTACATCCAATGAGCGACTAGCACACACTTGCTTGAAAATAAATAGCCAATCAAATTTTGACATGCATGTGCATTGATGAAAACTAATGTGGGTGATCCACATCAATTATGAATCCACACTATATTCAATGTTTGGTGTAGTATTTTGGAGGGAGACGGAGTAAAAAAAATGTGTGCGCGTGCTACATTCCTTCCTCCTCTTGCGATTGCATGAATGGAGCAACAACAGAGGTTGCACTAATTATCGTTCATTCAATGCGGGGTTTATGATTTACTACGGGCGCAATTTGAATTACAATGGTAGGGCTTGTACATGGTAGGCATTTCAGTGCACCAAAGCATCAAAGCTTTAAAGTTTTTCAATCACAGGGTTTTGCAAGCAAAGTCAACAAAAAGCTTCACAAAATTCCAACCTAATTTCCTTGGTCACCTATCTGAATACTATTCTTTCTCCATCCTACTAAAAAAATGAGTAATCCTAGCAGACTTCCATCCCCCTACCTACACTAGAACTCTACATGTTCATAGGCTATTGAAGGACTAAGTGATGGAGTTTTTACACTGTGCTGACGACATTGAAAGGTGTGTGAAAGGTACGAAGAAGAAGTGTGAGAGCCATCGTCCCCTAGTTCCTAACAAATGGCTTGTAATGAAAGGCACCTCTCTCACAAAGGAAGAGATTTTGAGACTTAAAGAGGCTAGATCCCTGCTTGAAGAGCGCCAGAAAGTATCACCAAATTGTCTCTTTTGAGACATTTCCAACTCTATTGCAAATGTTGGTGTTGTTCCATTGCCTACTACTTCCGATGCACAACCAACGATTCATAATTGTTGTCACATATGTTGTTTGCCAAAAAGTAAGGTCTCAGTTAAGCAAAGAAATTGTTGGGAGTCAACCGCTATTCTAGATGCGAGAATCAATGAGGTAACTCTGATACCCTTCCCGGCCAACAGAGGCATTATCTTGCTTCACTCAAAGAAGGCGCAAAAGACGTCGGAGTACCGATTGAGCATTGGCCTTCTTCCAGATTATTCTTGTGCTGACTTCAAGGACATAATGGCACGGGCCAAGAAGCATGGCGTGTAGTACCACTGCAAGCACCTCTACTACATCTTCCGTGTGGTTTGCAAGCTCGATTTGGAAGATGACCACTTTGTGCATGTTCCTTCTTTCAACTATAAGTAAATCCAAAAAGTGATGGACAATGGTGTAAATTGTTTCCTATAGGGATACCTATTGGAGTCGGTCAATCTTTAAGTCATACATAAGTGAGTCTCTAAGTCTCCTTTAAGACATTGATAAATTCAAGTTATTGGATACAGTAACTTAATTGCCCTCTTTGACAAGATGATTAATGCACCTGTGAGTGCTTTGAAAATATAAACATGTTGGCCGCTCATAGCCTCGCATTCTTTCCACCATTTGAAATATTATATGACTCGAGTCGTTGGATCCAACAAGTCAATTGGCCTCTAAAGGACTCTGATATGTGCACACTATATTATTTCAAGAACATGAACATGTTGGCCGCTTCAAAATCCTTCTACCCCTGGAAAATATTATATATTAGTGGTCCATTTGAGGTTACTGACTATCCTTATGGATTGCCTAGAAAGACCCTAAAATTCCAACAATTGAACGTGAATCCACAATTGTAGGTCAAAACATTTATTAAAAATGAAAATATTCTACAAAATATCCGAATCACTTTTTATTTTAGACAATTTCTGCTCACCGCTTATGAAATCACTGCCCAGCGCTCATGGCTCACAATCAAACATCGTTGTTGCTGGAAGGCAAGGATGGCCATGAATATCATAGATACTGTAAAAATTCTACTCCCTACCATTTATCCATTGATGGCTCCATTTATCCCTAGTTGATTGTTGTGCCAAACTGCCTTCTCTGTATTGTGTGTGGTGAGAAGAGGGGTGCCGCTATCATGTTGCTATGTAACCATTGTCGACGTGGATGGTAAATGGCTTGATACTGCCTCAGTCTACTCTACTGTTTGGGGATTACTCTTGCCCTTGTTGTAGGAGGTCTTCCAGCCACATTTCACACGATGAAACGACTTGAATTTCTTGTGGACTTGTCACTAGTATGGTGCGTTGTCATCCAGTTAGAATTCATGGTTTTGTTTTGGGGATAGGCAGCGTGGGAATTGACCAAGGAATTGGCAACAAAGTTGTCTAAGGCGATTAAAGATGGGGCTCACATTGCACCTTGCCTATCTTCTCTTGGTTACTTCTCCATCCGCTTATTGATTGGGCGATGAACAACATCTTTGATTGGATGCGTATAGCTATTGCAACGCCATCACTGTGGCGTAAGTCTTGTTAGTTTTGTCTGGTCCTAGCTTATTAGAGGGGCTCTTTATTTGTTGTAGGGGGCACTTCAGGGTGTGCTGAGCATAATTGTGTTTAGCTATATTTTTTGTTTATTTGATGTTGGTTGTGATTCTTAATCTATTGTATTTAGCGATCTTCATTTAAACAACAACCTTCACAAGATGTGTTTACAAGGGCTTTACAGGTTCTACCACAACATGAGTAGTGTTGTTGGGGTACCGGTAGGGCAACTGTGGAGATACTCTTTGTGAATATGGAAAAAGATTCTCATATGAGACCTTATAGTAGAGTTGCATTCTATTTTTTAGCTTGAAGATGGGCAGGCACATCAGGTTGCGCTTCTTGTTGTAGTTGCGGACCTCCAAGATGCATAGCTGATCCTTTGTCAAATAATAGAACACAATTGATCCTTCACCAAAATTAGAAACTACCATAGTAAACACAATTAGGTGGTTGTGTCAATCAGGAAGCGCAGCATTGTAATAGTCTTGGCTTAACACTAATTGTAAACAAATTGACATTAAGCAAAAATCAAGCCATAGGGATAATTACACTATTGGTCCCATAACACTAATGACCATCTTTAACCCCTAAGAGCCCAAGTGTAGGTGGGCTGTACGTTTCAAATTTTGGGTAGGTTCCTACAATTCATAAAAAAAATCTTTTTGTTTGAAACTCTTATACTAGATTGTCCCTGATAAGGGTTTATGGAGATTTATTTTTTTATTTTTTTATTCATGGTTTGAAAGTTGATACCATTCAACCTTAGAAATGGGGACTCCGAGCAGCTCTCAAATTTTGCTAGAAGTCTCTATTGACATTAAGGTTTTCCATACATGTAGAGAATATTATCTTCTTTGAAGAAGTCAAAAAGAATTCTTGTCTTTGGTGTAAAAATACATTTTAACACATTTTTACACATGTCTAGCAAGCAGGGCAAAAAAACTTCATCTCTTTTACATGAAACCTAGGGATCTTCATATTTTTTATTTTTGCAACAACAATATGTGGTGTAAACCTTCTTATTGACCATTTAGATTATCATTCTAAAACATATTACATTCTCAAAAAAATAAAACGTGAATTGACAATTTTGGAACCTCCACTCCTTGCACACTTGTTTTGAACATGCTATACTTCATTTCTTCCTCTAAAAATTGTTGCATTTGGAGCTAACATCTTGCTTGACACAATGGTAAAAGATTTAGACCTTGTATAGTGCAAAAATTTAATACCAAGTGAAGTCAAAGTCTGCTGATCCAGTCAACGTAGGGAAGAAAATGAACCTTTTTCTTGACTTCAAACACTAGAATCTTTCAATCTTTGTGGTAAAAGTGTATGAAATTTTGTGAGTATGTTACTTAGTAAGTCTTTATGGAGATCCTACGGTCAAAAGGATAAATATAAGGTTTTGTTTCCTTCCTTATTCATTGCACTAGAATCAACAATTTTGAAGTGTTTTTGATGTGAAATCATCACGGGCTTTTAGGGGGTCATATAGTTTAACCTCCAAAGGACCAAGTGTTGATTTGGAAGAATTCAAATTCTCTCTCTTACTACAATTATTTTCCAATCTAAACAATCAAAATTCACAATTTAAAAAAAATTATAATCTCATCTCAATTAATAACAATAGTTTTTAAATCTTAAAGGATCGTTGTACCTACAGGATATAAATCAATTTTAGGCAAGCTCCTAAAAATAAAATCTAAATATAACTTCTTGAAATTTTTAGTGAGAATAGGAATACGGGTTATCTTTGCGAGGAATTTTTTCTTTCTATTTTGGACTTATAGAAAAAAACCATGGTGCTTCAAACAGAAAATATGTCTTTTTATTATTTTTCAATTGTTAGAATAAGTCATAATTCTACTCACCATTTGGATTTTATATCCAAAAATAATTTTCCTATTTTAAAAATATACTTATTTTCTTAAGTAAAAGGCCAATTTTTATATTACCCCTAGTTGTTGCAAGTCCATTTTCCTTATCATAAACACCTCCATTACTTGTGATTTTTGGCATGCAATGACCTAATACAAGGTAGAACATTGATCCATTAAGCTTATGCAATGTGTAGTGGAAAAATATGTCATTATCTTGAGTCAAAGTACACTAGCATGTCTAGGCATGGTGGAAAAGAACAATTTTGCACTCTTCAAATGCATATATCTTTCAATCCGTATAGTCAAAGTGTACACAAAATTTAGGGTGTCTTCTCGTAGTAGTTAGCTAAAAGATCCAACAATTCAAAATAGTAAAAAAATGTTTGAAGAAGCCTAATATCTCATCTCAAAGGGGGAGTTTTGAGGGTGGTTTTGGTGAAGGAGATGGCCCGGTCCTTTAGGGGTTAAGTGATGGAGTAGAGATTCCTCTAAAATGCCTTAGTCCTTTAACCCCTAAAGGACCAAGTGTCAAAATGGGCTTTTTGAAAGTTCGGTCAGGTTCCTATGGTGTCAATTTCCAACATTCTTCTTTGAAATTCTTACTATAGTCTATAGGAAGGCATTACCAAGACCTTAGTGAGAAAATAACTTTTTCCTAAATTGGACATTTGATGAAAAAGTTATAGGGTTTTGAATTTCTAATGGGGAGAGCGGGCACCCCCAAAAACTTTAACTAGGACACTTTATCAAATGTGAGATTTTCAATACTCGCAAGTAATATTATTTCCCATTGTATGGCCAAAAAAAATCTCGTCTTTAGTAAAAAAAAGCATACCAACCCAAGTCAATTATTTTCACACATTGTCACTCATTGTCGGGCAAGGTACCAAAAAAACTTCTTCTTTTCTACACAAAACCTAGATATCTTTATAACTTCTCACTTTTTTTTTCTTCCACAACAATATGTGGTGTAAATCTTCTTCTTGACCATTCGGATTATCAATCTAAAACATATGAAGTTCACAAAAAAAGAAAGTGTGAATTAACAAGTTTCAAACCTCCACTCCTTGCACAATTGTTTTGAATATGCTACACCTATCCTCTACCTCTAAAAATTGGTGTTTAAGGAACTAACATCATGCTTAACAAGATGGTAATGAATTTAGACCTTGTGTAGTTCAAAAATTTGACACCAAGTGAATTCAAAGTTTGTTGATCCACTGAACGTAGGGAAGAAAATGAACCATTTCTTGGCTTCAAACACTATAATCTTTCAATCCGTGTGGTCAAAGTTTATGAAATTTTGTTTTCATATTACTCAATAAGTCTTAATTGAGATTCTATGGTCAGAACTAGAAATCAAAGTTTATGTTTCTATCTTTGTTCATTGCACTAGAATCCAACAATTTTGAAGTGTTTTTGGTGAAAAACTGCTACGGTACCTTAGGGGTTAACCCTTTAGCACTGATGAGCTTCAAAGGCTTAGGAGAATCCACGAGTGTGATAGATCATGAACAACAACATCAACACATAGGGTACATTTCACTATTGAACCCACCTCACATGAATCATTGTAGATCGCCAATGCTTGCATCAATGCTCCCGGAAATTATTCCACTTGAAGCGTATTAAGTACCCTAAAGTTGATATTTAGTGTTAAGCACAGTAAATGACTTGTAAATGCTATAACTTTATACTTTAGATGCAGATTTTTATTGAGAGCATAACTATTTATACTATCTAAAGAGGAGAATCACTATAAACATAGTTAGTAAAAGTATTCATTAAGAGTAAAAACTAATAGCATTTACAAGCCAATTACTGTGCTAAACACTAAAATTTAACTTTAGTGCAATGCTAAACACATTGCGACCAAAAAAAGCGCATCCAACTTACAATCAAGGAGCTGTAATTGGAAAACAACCAGAGTAAACCGAAAACGACAAATACGACCAGCTCGGCGGTGAAGGGATAAGGGCTGAGGTCATCATCTAACAAGTTTGCACTACGTCCAAAACTGTGCCTTCCGAAAGAAGGCTTCTCAAAAACTTTTGCATAGTTTTTTTCTATGCAAAAGAGTTTCCTGAAAGTGCTTTCCTAATGGGCAAGTCAGGAGGAATATGGTGCCAGGGAGTATGAGGGCCTTACCACACGGGAGGGGGAGGAAGTTTCACAACTTCCTCCAACATGGCACTAGTGGCACAAAAAATATTCTTTTCCTCCTTACATTGTGGACTTCCAGGCACTAGTGCCTGGTAGTTCTCAAATGCAATGATTGTGCCAAGTCATTGCCATGTAGATTCCAAAGCAACATCCAATGCAAATTCCAAAGCTACAAAGTTGCTCCATGTCATTCTTGCCACTCCCCCTACTTCCTCTCATGTGGCAACCACTTGCTAATTTGAACCAATGTGAGTCATCCAACTCACTGCCTTTCCGCTCGTGTGGTTTGGCCCTTAGATGTAAAAACGGGAAAAAAGAGAGCATGAGGAAATTTCATATTGCCTTTTTCTGCACCAATGAAATGCTTTGCAATCAATGTTCTTAGGCCCTACCCCTTGCAAGCTAAAGCTCCCCCATAGTACCCTAAGTTCTCACAGGTTTGACCAATAGTTCCCCCAAACCTTTCCCAAGGCAAGACATTATGTGCATGTGGTCCCGGTTACTAACATAAGACCCTAAGATTTGGGGTACCTATCCAGTGTATTTTGGCGACTTTCAGAAAAACTCATAATTGTGCATTGTGTATATTCATAAACTATGCATGAACTATGCATGAACACTGTACCGTTCGCATAAACAAGTCTTCAGCATGTTTCCATTTTTAATAAAGGTAGACTATTCTTCCGAATCCGACTTGTATTGCGAGCGGAATAAAATTGGCGGTTTCCTGAAAAAGACAAACCTCCTTGTTCAGTGTCATTCGACCAGCTGGAGAGTTGATAAACTGGGGGGAAGCCGGTAACTTCACTCCAATCTGGGCTCTTGCTATTCGTTTCAATTATAAACAAAGCGCGGAATCAGTATATGCAGAAGATAGTAAAGCATGTCAACCTTGATGACATATAAAATGATATTTTCTTGGTTTGCGCCGATTGTCCAGGTCATTGAAAACCATGTGCAAATGATGTGATTTATCCTAATGCACATAATATTCGATACTTAACCCTTAAACGCCGAAGCAGCCAGAAATTGGCTTCTCGGACGATATTGTTGGATGATAATCGACGTACAGAAATTGGCTTCTCGGACGATATTGTTGGATGATAATCGACGTAAACAACTCTCCAGTTCCTTTCAAGTATAAACTTTAGATTATGATGAAACTGGCCTCATTGAGGTAATCATGTTTTATCTAAGAAAGAAAATGCTTGTGACACAAATCTCAATACTATGAAATTGAGAAACTTCTAGCTTTAGCTCTAGATCTGAATTCAAGCCATCAAAATGATATTTTTTGAATTTGAATCCAACTAATGAAATGAAGCTAATGATGTCTAGTTTTCATACCATTTTGAAAATTAAAAAATTACGTAAAATTGAATAATTTATTGCAATTTGAACTTGGACCTATAACCATGGTTCTAATTTTAGCCAAACATGGAACTTTCATTTACACCACAAGTTTTGGCACTATAATGTCCACCTTCGGTGAAATTTTCAGGATTTTTAGCATAATTTGTATCCATTTCCACAAGGTTCTGGAATTAACCTTTTAAATCCGGTGAATAAAGAAAAATTAAAAGTATCAGTGATTCAAACGGTATAGACTAGTGTAACTAGATAAGAAATAATAAATAGGAATTCAGTGTTAAAACAGAATCGTTAGAAACCGTTGTCGTTAGCAACTCTCCGGAAACCAGGCATCCGAATAACCGGAAAATGTCTGGAGTATTCCGGAAGATATCTAGAGCGGAACTGTCATTGTGGCGTTTTTGGAAGCGACGTCAAAGCCGTTATGGATTCCGTACGTCGCGCCCATTATAAAAAGGGGCAGAAACGAGAATCTTTAATAGTTATCATTTCCGCTTCTTCTTCTTCTTCTTCTTCTCTCTCTCTCTTCCTCGTTTTCTACCCTTGTTTTCGTCTGCTTTTCAGCATCCGGTAGTAGTTCAAGTACTTTTGCGAGGTCAGTGCGTGCAGGTGCGACCGAACGGAAGGAAGAGTGATTGCCATGGCCGGAGGAGAGCGAGCCGGGAAACTAGGAAGGGTGATGAGAGCGACCGTCGGAGCGCCGCCAATCATGAAGGTGGTATCGAAGTATTCAACGGATGACAAGGACCCGCACGTTTTGTATCACTTCCTCAACAAGATGGGATGTTCTGGGCTCCTAGAGGTGGCGTGGGGAACGAAGGAAGAACGGATGGTTACGGAGCTGATCGGGGACCCGGACAACCAGTACGACGGGAGTTTCACGACGCACCCGGAGAAGTGGACCCGGTTGGAGTCGAAGCGGACATATGGCTTTCAGGACGGAGACGTCAAGGTGGTGGAGAAGAAAGACGACATCGCGGACGGGGAGTTCCACCAACATGCCAACCCTAAGGACGACTTCACGATGAGTAATCCCGTCGACCCTCAGGCCCGAATTGTAAATGGTTTCTAAATCCAATCTTCCATCCAGAGAAGCCCAAGCGGCTGGTCTTCAACTGGGCGAGTGTCTTCTTGGGAGCAATGCGGGGAAAGATCACCGTCAACTAATCGTCTTTGATGCAAGACCTGGTGGAGAGATTGGTCAAGAGCCTCCACCGAATAAGGAAGGCTGGATCACCACTTCCGGCCTACTTGACTCACCTCTACTTCCGGCACGAACTGCTGAAGGCGGATGAGCAAGACGAATACAAGGAACTTCTGACCATCGAGAAGTATGGTGGGCTGGAGACTGACTCCAAGGAGGAAACAGAAGATGCAGAGCCACCTCCGGTCGAAACCCCTCCGACCCGGAAGCGAAGTCGGTCAATACAGCCGAAAGTAGCGCCGGCTGGATCACCACCGACTCGGATGGACACGACCTCCGAAGATCCGGATGCGACATGCCCCTCCACATGACCAAAACGCGTAGGGACCCCCGAACCTCCGGAACTCACCGAAAAGCTTGTAGAGGTTATCATGGAGTTACTCCGGCATGTAGCCTGGAGGACCACGCGGATCAACCAATACCTCGCCAATAGCTCAGCACTGATATTTGAAATCCTGGACGAGCTCAAGGTCGACGATGTATCGGAGGTCATGCCCGGGTTGAAGGACCTCCGGCATGTCGAGGCCCGATTGCTCGTGATGGAGGAGCAGCAGTTACCGATAGTCCAATCCCGGGCAAAGCTGCAGCAGGACTTGGCGATGACGGAAGCCACGTTGACGGAGGCACGAGCACCACAGAAGGAAGTAGAAGACAGGGCCACCGCATCTGCTCAAGCTCTCGTGGAGGTTCGGGCGGCGCTCAGCTTTCCGGTGGACACAATCAACCGGAGTTTTCTCTTCAACGAGCGCTTGGAGAAAGAAGGTAAGGTGAACCGTGGATAGATCATCCGGTTCCTCATGGATCACGCCCGGAAGATGGAGAAGACGTGGGACCAAATGCAGCTACTGGTAAACGACCCGACCAACATCGTGGTCTAGGAGGAACCGATGGCGCCAAACTTCCCCATTGACGTCGACTCATCACCGGATGTAGCCGAATCGTCTAGGAAGGCGCGAGAATCTTCCGGCAAGGGTAAGCGACAGGCGAATGAAACTTTTGGCACACTGGATGTGGCTTCACTTGGACACTAGAGCAAGGCCCCTCATAACAATCCGGAGACGGCCAAGACAGGGAAGAATCCTCTTCCGGCAGCGTTGTTTTAGGGAACTTTCCCAGTCTTTCGGATACCTCCTTCCTCCCCCTCCTCCACCTGCTGGAAGACAACTTGCCCATTGTCTAGGGGTCTTCCGGAAGAGACCTCCAGTGTCAAGGCTCTGGTGGGGACCATGACCGGCACGGCAGAGAAGGCCACCTAGGCGGCACCCTCATTCAACAAATCAGAGCCGGAAATCCCAGCTTCCGGAAGTAGGAGACACGCACCCGATCCAAGTCCGGAGAAGACCGACAGGGCAACGGAAATGGTGGAAGCATCCCCGCTACGCAGGAGCGACCGGAAGAAGAAGACCCCATAGCGAGGGTTAGGGTTGAAGTTAGGAATTTTCAGTTACTTAGGTTTTGTAGCAATTAAACGATGGGGCTCATGATTTCACCCGGCTGCCAAATCTTAGTTCAACAAATTCCATGAACTTTTTTACCAGTGGTAAAACCGGATCTGAGATCCATAATTTTCGGATCTGAGATCGGATTTCCGGATGTTTAGGGATAAAGACTTATTTTTGTGATTAGGATAGCATTTCCCGGATTTCTCGTGGATAAGGTAGATTCTAGATTTGGGAATTTAGTTAGTACTTAATAGATGAGTTTTAGACAACTCATCATCTTGTTTTCTCTCATTAAGAGCATTTTCCATCTATCACATTTTCTCTTTGTGAACTTGTCGTGATTAAGGGTCTTGTTCTTGTGAGGTAGCGGATCCATTGTGGTTGGAGTATGATGACTTAAGTTCTTATATGTTGAGTGTTGAAGGGGTTGTACTTATAACAACCTGTTGGAACTTGCATTGGGAGATCGCTCGGAAGAGCTGGAGGAGAGATTAGGAAGAGACCTGACATTCCGTAAGGACCGGAAGTAGCTAGGAGTGGGAAGAGACCTATTGCAGGGGTGGGCCTGATAGCCTCTAGGATATGGAATATCCGTGTGAACCCGGATTCCGGTTGAGGCCGGAATCTCCCTCTACGATAGGGAAAAAGCCCGATGTGTATGTCTAGAAGGAAGTTCACTTATAAACTATAAACCTCACTCGGTAGAAGCATTGTAGTACCAACCGGAATGTCGTTGTAGTTCGGATCGACCTTTGCGTGACCGCATCCGAATGGCCATCCGGATGATGTGAGAGTGTAGGTCCGACTTCAACAAACGTCCACCGATTAGTGGAGTAGGAGGAGTGGGTGTCTAGCCACTTTAAGTCACAAGATAATGGGGAATCCGGCCACTTACACAAAACATGATCAGTGGCCTTCCGGTCACTCGTTTAAACCGTTCGGAAGACTTATCTGAGGAGGAACAAAGATAAATTAAACTACCCTCCGGCTATCCGGAAACTAGTTTCGGAAGCTATTGTAAGAACTCCAAAATCCGGAAGGATCCGGATCGGGAGCAAAGGGATTATAGGAAAGGGTGAAAGTACGCTAAGGGGGGTACAAAATGGGCAAAAAAAATATACTGTGTAGTATATTTGAGTTGGGGTCCTTTGCAAAAACGGGATTCAATGACAGCCATCTATTTGAAACCAGGAGTTCAATCGTGGCCGTAGAATACATTCTCTGATTTGACACCAAAGACACGACGGCACATTGAATACAACAAGTGGCGCTTAGCCACGTGGTTGAGCCTTTAATTCCATGCCGCCGCTCGTTTTCAAGGGTTCGTTCAGCTGGCCAGTTTTGCAACTCTAACTTCAGTCTGTACAAGAATTTTTTTTACGAAGGACTGTTGTATGCTACACAATCTATGAGCTTCACGACGTGCGTGAGTAGAGAGGTAGAAGAAGAGACGTGCAGATTTCACGGTTTAGGACGAACGTGGATCGTGGCGCCTTGGATTGGTCACCTCGCCACACCCGTGGGTTATTTCGTGGCCGGAGGCTGTTTGCGCGCGCGATTGAGAGAAGAGTACCTCCTTGTGCATTCAACCGCACAACAAGGGTTTGTGCTTGATGATGCCCAGACTTCACGGTCATGAGGTCGCGGAGGAAGCGGGAGGTTGAACGGTAGCTGCCGCCTGAGATCACATCGGGGAGCGAACTCTTGCTCCCTACTGAGTACACGACCGTTGTAAGTCTTTGATGTTCAAGCTACTTGTTTTGATTTTTTTTATACCACATGTTAGTTGTTACATCGATTGTATATGTGATGTCTGTAGAGCGCCAAGTAGTGAATACCTGTTATTAGGAACTCACTCGTTGGAGCTATTTGCTAGCGCGATTGGGAGAAGAGTACCCCCTTGTGTATTCAGCCGCACAACAGGGGTCTGTGCTCGATGATCATAGACTTCACGGTTTAGATGTCGCCGTTGAAGCGGGAGGTTAAACTGTAGCTGCCGAAGACGATCACATCGGACAACAAACTCTTGCTCCTTGCTGAAGATACCACCGCTGTAAGTGTTGATGCCCAAACTACTTGTTCTTTTTTTAATAGCACATCTTAGGTGTGATTCGAATGTATATGTGAGAGCTGGTCCAGTGCCAAGTAGCGAATACCATGTCAATAGGTTTAGTGTTCCCTGTGAGTAGGCATAGCGCCGGATTCTGCTGTTTTGGTGAACGAAATATTGGTTCAGACATGCTTGGACAATTTCACATGGGAAATATATGTGTATGGAGGTACTGTATATGTGTGCGCCGTGAGTAAACGTGTTCACTTTACTAAGACCTAATATATTTAGAAGATGGTCATGTTTCAGGGTGTTTCTGTGGACAACATGGGAAGGCAAGAGAAGAGGGTCCTTCAGGGGGCTACCAGGAGAGAGGCCTCCATCACGAGGAATGAAGATCGGATTTCGGAGGATGACTCTGACGGCGAGGATGATGCCAAGAACGACGTGGAGAAGGACGCCAAAGACGTCGAATCCGTCGCTGCTGTAGAGGAGAGGGAAGCCGGACTCATCGACATCGATGCCAACATAGGGATGATGCTCAGGGGTGCACTTCCTTGTGCGATTAACTACAAAGTTTTTTGGGACCATTACAATTTGCATGCCGATGGGCTGAATCCACACAAGCACCATGAAAAGCATGATGTCAGTGACTTAGATCTTGCTCAGATCTTTGGTCCTCGTCGGGCGGGCAAATCCGGGTACTCTTTTAGGAAGGTCTCCAATGCTAGGATTTCAAAGGCAATAGAAAAATACTATTGTACTTGTTATCAAAAATCCCAGGTGCCTAGCACAAAGCTGATAGACAAAGACTTCGCTGTCGCGGTCGTAGCAGAGGTTGTGATGGATGTTGAGGTTGACTGGGCAGGGTTTGCCACTGTAACCAACACTAATCAGTGCTCATCTTGGCGGAAGAAAATGGTAGGTTTTGTGAAAGAGAAGGCTCGGATTCTTGGGAAGACATTCGCTGAAGTCGTTGCAGAGGATGAGCTCGGGAGCTATTTAGACGGGGAAGTGCCGGTGAAGATGGAGGGCACTAATCCATCTACGGGCATGGATATGAAGGTCCCGCACAGCTCTTTGTGGACGGAGAAGAAGAAGGGGGAAGTGCAGGATGTTTTAGCGTTTGTGAGGCTGGAGATCGAGGCGGCCAAGAAGGAGCTAGAGATCGTGAAGAAGGAGCACCTTCAACATGTGCATCAAATGGGTACTCAGAGGTAGCTAGTTGACACTATGGAGGCGTCACGGGCTGTTGCAAGGAAGCGAGTGGAGGAATGCACGAATGACAGTCGGATTTCAAGCCTACAAGTTCACCTAGACTTTTATGATGACATGCATCAGGAGGCTTCAGACAAGCTTGGCATACTACAAGCTGATTACAAGTGCAAGGGAGTCCAGATAGGAAGGTTGACTTGGTGTGGAGATATGCTGGGCAGGCAGGCCGAAGACTTGGAGAAGTGTGCTGCGGCGTTAAAGGCAGGTTACAATGAACTATCAATTTTCCCTCATCCCACGGTATACCTCGAGGAGGTTGAGGGTGAGGGATGGACTACACTTCGGTCTTGCACATGCGCGGTTTGTGAGTTGTCGTTTCCTCACAATGACATGCATGTCTGTAGTTGCCTACATGTCTATCATCCATGGTGTGCTCGGGTTTGATTTGTATCAAATTCCAGGTGTACATCACAAGATTGCGGTATGGTGTACCCCGAATGGTACAAGAGCAACGGATATGGAGAGTTGCCTGATGACCTTGAGCTGCAGTCAGAAAGCTTGGATTGTGGCATGAGTCCAGTGTTGGCGATTTGAGCAAAGACCATAGCATCAAAGAAGAACTGCCATACAGTTGGTAACTCTTTCTTCCATGTCACCCTTCTCTTGTTTTCTTTAATTTGTATTTGGTAGTCAATGCCCAAGGTTCACTTGTTCACCTGTATTTTTTGTTTGTGTTGAGTATAATGTGGTGTAGATGACACAATGTATCAGTTTCTGGTGTGAAGTTTATGGTAGCCCAAGATATAGTACATGACACCCTTGTGTGTGTTATCCTATTTGTATGCAGTGCGTGTGAGTCTTACATGTGTCTCAAGTGTGTTTCATATCCTTCATTCTCTCTCTCTTTAGTTTGTGGTTTTGTTTATAATTCTGCTTAGGTTCCTTAAGTATATTGCGTAGTATGCAGTTGTCTATTTGTGAGGTATTTTGTCTCCTTGTGTAGACTTAGTGTACTGTCTTAGAACACCACGTAGTAGTGCATCATTGTATCTTAATTTTTATTGAATGAAACTTTGTAGGGTCACCTATACGATGATATATTGCGTGGTATATAGTTGATACTATGTGCAGTCTCAAGGACTAGTTGACCATGTGTTTGTTTGTGGGTATGGGTATTCAAAATTGTTTCAATTTGTATGAAGTAGCCTCTTATGCTTCACCAAACACTTCCATATACTCAAATAAAAAATAATGAATACTCTGCAGTATTCAATTTTGTGTATCTTACTCTAGTATAGTACTAGTTGGTTGGGTAGTAGTATAATATATCCTATTATGTGATAGTTCATACTATGTCTTTGTATATTGGGGTACTAGACATGCAGAAAGTTATGTTCCAAGCTTCAGTTCATTGCACTTCTGCGGCTAATATAATTGTCTGGTTGTTGTCGTCATTGTAGGGTCTTCAGATGTATTTCATAGTCCTAAATCCACCACCACATGCACGTACAGTGTAGGGGAGACTAGCCACGTGAAATTGTGCTCAGCAATTGATGACTCTCGTCATTCTGCGGGAAAAGATGGTATTCAGGCTGAGTGCATTGTAACTAGCCCTGAGAAGTTCCCCAAGAATTCAGGCCTTGGCATAGAGAAGAATGACTTTGCTACCCCACTGAGGAGAGTCTTATACTCAACAGCCTTGGAGAAGCCCTTGAGCATGCCAAAGAACGCATTGGAAGCCTGCACAGAACCACTACTTTCAGGACCCAACGTGGTGGGACTTTCACCGGCCAAGGACCTAGTCTCACCCTTGGAGGCACTTCCATCATATGTGAAGGAGGCGTCAAACTCTCAACCTCTGCTGATGTGCAGCCTACCTATGCATCCCCCAACCGAGCAAGCATGCAACAAAGAATGTACAATGTGCCTCTCATTCGGATAGTGTTCAGTGACGGAGTGGTATCCACATGTATTGACAAACCTCGTGGGTTGTAACATTGGGAGCTTCAGGTCCTGAGAGTGACATAGAGGGGAAGGACGGAGATGTTGGTGTTTTGGAAAAGGCAGCTTTGTTTGCTGAATATCAGCTGAGAATTGCAGAGTTGAAGTTAAAGAAGGTGAAGAAAGGTATTGTTAGAAGGAAGGTTGCTTCCCCTGCCATGATCAACACTAGCAACGCTGGAGCATAGACGAGGGATAAGGGAAAGGACAAAATCAAAACACGACGCAAAGGACCTGCCGAAGAAATAGGTGAGGTGTCTACAGGGAAGATGAAGGCGGCAAAGAGGAAGAAGGTCGACCAGGTAGGTTTTGCAGATATAGTGGACACTGAGCTTGGCGACTCGAAAGGTGGGAAGGTAAAGAGATCTTGTAGGAAATAGTAGTGAATTTTGAAGTTTCGAGATTTACCTGTTGTAGGTACTTCATGAATCATGCGGGATGTGCATATTCCCATTCTTGTGGCCGGTGGATTGCAAATGGTACGTTTGTATACATGCTAGTAGTGGGGCGACTTTTGAATTTTTGGTATGCTGTTATGTATGGAGACGTTGAGTCACCATACATAGAACTTTGTGTATGTTAGTTTTCTGCAACTGGCAGTTGGGCCATACGTCAAGCCAGGCTTTTATATATGTTATTATACACTACAAATATTCTAATGGAGCTAAGGTTGACAAACCTGAGTGGGCAACAGTATTCTAATGAAATGCAGTAGTACTTTAAGTGGTGCAATATACTCTATCTCAGTATATTTTACACTATACATTTTGTAGTATTATACAATATTGTAGTATAGGAAGTACTCACCTTCATTGTTGGCTTTACGTATAGATGTGGCTTGGTAGTTTCATTATTATTGATCATGTATGTATAGAAGGAAAGTCATGTTTTTGCCATTGTGATGCAGATTTGTCTTTTTGGTTGCAGGGTGCTCGGCTACCACGAAAGCCGTATGATTTATCCAAAGGAGCTGAAAGGACTCCCATAAGCGTGGTTGTCATGGAAGACTGATGCTTGGGACCGGACGACTTCAACTACATTTTACAGACTCACTCGTTGGAGTTGTGTGTGTAGATTTGGACCTAACAATGGCAGAAGGGAAAGGTTGTTGTGGCTGCAAATCTGCATGTGGAGTATCCCGGAGAAATGCATGCGATTGTGCTTTCTATGCTGCAGACTGTGCCCCTTACACTGGAGGGAGCGTACTTCACGAGCACTACATCGAAACGGTATGGCTCTTATTTCTAGCATCAACATTAGTATTAGAATGTCAAAAATTAAAGTTTAGCTCCCTACTTGTAAAACAAAGTGTCATATCTTTCATGATGTGGATTCTTTGCAGGTGCTTAGGGAGACATTGGGACGTGATACGGACTTATACGAATATTGCCAGAGTGTAGGTTGTTCAAATGCCGTGAAGGGGAGATGTATGGGCCACATAACCAGGACTTTTTTAAAGGAATGTGGGCCTGGGTGTCATTGCGATTTCCTTTGTGCTAACCGTGTTGTGCAGAACGGAGTAACACGACAACTCCAGTTATGTGTTCTTTGCTACATTTTTTGTTCTTTGCTGGTTTTTTGTACAAGTTTTTTTTCTTGATTCTCCTTTTTGGCTTTCGCTCGTTTCATGCAATAGAAGATTTCTCGTTACAGTTGTATGTTTTCACACGTTTATTGGGTCAACAACGACAAGGAGTGGGGCATACGAACATTGGAACATTTACCTATAGGGGCGTTTGTCTTCGGATTTCTAGGAGAGGTTTTATCTAGCGAGAACTTGGATACGCACATACGCTCCCATGGTAAGTATGCCCTTAATTTAGATGCAAATTGGAGATTAGAAGATGAGCTCAGCGATGCTGAGTGTCTTTCAATTGATGCAACTAGAGAAGGAAACGTCTCAAGATTTCTGAATCATAGATTAGTCAAATTTTATATTTTGATTTAGGCAACATTGTCTAGAAGATGTTTGTTGGAGAAGATGTATTCAAATCCAATCTAAGTGGTCTGAATGTGGAACGCAAATGCCATGATGCAAATCTATTACAGATTCCAATCGTTATTGAGACGCATTTGACAGGATACTATCACATAAGTATCTTCCACAATATGAATGGTCCAGTATTCTTCCTTCTATAAGAATGTTGAATGTGTACTTGAAATTAACAGACTCAACTGTGGTTTAAAAGCAGGTCGCATTCTTCACCAGTAGGGATGTGGTGGCCGGGGAGGAGCTCATTTGGGACTATGGTATCGATTTTGAAGACACTACTAACGAAGTTCCAATCTTTCATTGCATCTGTGGAAGCAAGGAATGTCGTGACCGAAGAAGTTGCCAGCAGAAGAAAAAGTGACCAATTTAATGCAGCTCAATGTTGTTTGAAAGCTATTGCTATTGCATATAGCTTTTTCCCCTGTATTTGTATGACAATGACTATATGCTATGGTGTACTGTGTGCTTAGGGATGTTTTGGGTTGCCGTAGAAGCACTTGTTCATTTCTTGCTTGCATAGCCAACGGGTAATGAATTGTACGAGATAGAACACGGTGGTGTATATAAACAAAATGTTAATATAGTAAATACGACGCCCTTTCCATTTCCAAGACTTCATGTGCACAATATCTTCTTTACCTATTGATTTAGAATTTTGGAAATGTAGCTAACATGTAAAGCAAGGATAAATGTTATACCAAGTAGAAAGCACTTTGTTATCTCTCATGGGAAAGAACAATTACCTTCAATTATACATTTTATGTCTATAGTATATCGAAGTTGTGGAATGATCGATAAGTATATCAAATATACTATCAAGTACACTGACTAAATAATAGAGGTAGTACCTATACTATCAATGTATCAAAACATTCTATAGGTGTATAAATCTTACCTAAAGAAAAAACATACAGTTCATGCATGGGGCGAACATATGAAACACATGATATAAAGTATTGGTGCACAGTCTAAAATATACTAGAATGAGCCACACTTGGATTTGCTAATTGCATAACTGACATAACCTGTGGTTCCTACACGTATAGAAACCAGAGCATATCAAAAGAACTAACCCAAATATGTGTTTGGAATAATCAAAAACCTTTGAGAGCCGTTCTAATGACATCTATGGATTCGTCTGGAAGTTGGTAGACAAGGTCACCTCCCTTGACCCTGTGTGTCGCTGACAACATTAAGAACTTAGAAGCAAGAACTAAATTTGCATCAATGTGAGCAACTACACTATTTTGAAGGAAAACATAAGAGTTAGGACTATTGCCCCATTTTTGATAATAAGTCCCCACAAGTATGTCGTCCCCCATGTCAAACTCACCTCCCCACCTGCAAGTGAACTTTTCACGAACAACTTCTTTTCGACGTTGGCATTGAAGCACATAGAAATCGACGCCCTCCTCGTTTCCGTCATCCGCCGGAATTGCAAAATTGTCCTTAATTTCCACCCAATCACCCAGACTTTCGTTAATAGCATAGTGCCATGGATCTTCATCTCCTTCGTCCACCTGCCTTTGTTGCATAACGTCTCGTGCAAACGTCACATCTATGGGAGCAAGCTTGATGACTGTCCATGCCTTCACATCCGACATCTTTTCACAAGATGGCCAATCTCTATCCAAACACTAGTAGCAATAATATGAGAGGTTTTGCACCATTAGCAATGTCTGATCGGTTGCAGAAACTCCTCGAATTGAATGTAGCTTTCTAGACCCTTGAATTGTGTGGCATCCGTTTGGTTGTTGCCGGACTACGGTGTCCACGCCAATGTAGTGGAAGTATCTATGAGATACTATTCTGTTGTTGACAACCGAGCTTTCCACCAAACCCGCCATCTTTTCTTCCAAGAAATTCACCGCGTCTCTTGCATCCTGCTACTTTTGGCACGGGTTGTGGAGTTGTTCAGTCCGCAAAGCTCTCTTAATAACAGCGCCTGCGCCATCCCACTCTTCTTTCCCATGATCGTTTCGAAGTAATTCCATTCCATAAGACAACCTTCTATAAGCTCTGCATACCTACTAATAAAATACATAGACCTTGCACCTTTGAATTGTCCGGCGCACCCGTCGCTCCACACCCAATGTTGGTTCACCTATATACCACGAGACTTCAGCCAATTCCAGTGCCTCAAGAAACAATGCTGCACGAACAAGTGTTACAGTTTGTAGAGACAGTATTTCTCCGGAATGCACTCAATCGTCACTAAGCGCTTTCCAAAGTAACCGCCCCGGTTTTGTTCCCACAAAGACCTAATGTTATTTTCCAATTACTCCGGATTACTAAACTTCTAACAACAATTTGTTTATGAGTTAGCTATCATCTTTACTTACGTAGGGTAGATCCAGATCCTTCCGGAGCCGGATGTTAAACAACCGTGTCCGAAAAGATATTTCCGAAACGTTGAAGGGTACTTTGATTATCTCTGTTCCTCCTCAGAGAGGTTTATGGAGTTTTTAAACGAGTGTCCGGAATCCACTGATCCTATTTTGTGTAAGTGGCTGGATTTCCCACTGTCTTGTGACTTTAAGTGGCTAGGCACCCACTGTACGGAACTTATAGTGACCGAACACCACTCTCCCTATTATGCTAACTAATGATTTGATTGTTGTTGCTAGACTTAGACTTTCACAACATTTGGAAGGCCTTCCGGCTGCGGTCACACAGAGACAAGTCCGGACTACAACGACATTCCGGTGGGTACGGTTGTAATTTTCCGGAACAGAGGCTCACCGTTCACTATGGGTATTCCGTCTGGATCTTGGTATCAGACTTTTTTCCTATCTTAGGGGTGAAACTCTGGCATTGACCGGAATCCAGTTTAACACGGATTCTTCCGTGAACTAGAGATTACCAGGAACACCTCTGCAGTTCATCTCTTCCCCTCCTGGCTACTTCCGGACCCTGGAGACTACCAGAAACACTTCTCCAATAGCTCTCTCCAGCTCTCCCAAGCGATCTCCTAACACTGACCTCGATAGTTTTCCCCTCCGGCAAAACAATTGAGTTACACTATTCCGGGAGAACCACGCATACAACCACACCCACAAGAATGGATCCGTCACTCATAAGTTCCACACGTCACACCAAAACACAAGATAGCAAGTCTAGTACAAATAGGTAACGTATAATTCCAGGTGTGAAGAACAAGATGAAAAGGTTTTTCCCAAACCTTCTCTACTAAGTGCTAACTGAGTCCCTATTAAACTTAGCCTTTCTCCTAGCTATCCTACGGGAAATCCGATGGATCTTATCTAAAAGATTGGAGAAATCCGGAAGAGTTCCAGATCGGATCTCAGATCCAAAAATCATGGAACAGTTCCGTCTCCGGAATTCCTGCTCTAACTACAAAACTAGCCGTTGGTTCCGTCAGCAGCCTGGTGCACTTGGGGCCCCATCGTTAATCGTTGTTGATCCGGAATCTAAGCTTGAAAAGAATTACAAATCCTAACTAACCTAAGTCGGAGCACTTGGGCCCCGATTTCTCCTACTCCTACAGGACGGGGAGATCTCCACCGGAGCGCGCTGCTTGCCCTTTGCCTTCTTCGAAGTTGCCGGCGAAAGGTTGGTCTTTTGGGTCGATAGTCCGGACACTAGAGTAACACCAACCACTGGAGTCCTGGCATCCGGCGGTGGAGGGGCAGGGTTGTCTATTGTGTCGTAACGGGGACAATTTCCGTCACAATGTCACGATGTCACGACACAATGACGGCATGACATTGCGACGGATCGTGACTTTACTGTGACGGGGCCATTTTGATGGCAGAAAACACAATTTTCACATTTACCTGTGGAGAGACACATTGGATTCAGAGAGGAATCTGCATGCCACATGTGCAGACATGTCATCAACTGCGGTAAATTCATGCCGCAGTAATTTTCAGCTTGGATTGAAGGAGTGTCCGCGCCAATTGGCGCCTCACTCCGTCATCGAAGGCTGTCCGAGGCCAGTCCCCGCCTCAGTCCGTGCTCAACCCGCGGCCATTCCGCGGTCAGTCCGCGGCCATTCCGAACCACTGTCGCTTGTAGTCCGCGGGCTGTCCGGGGCTGTCCGCGGCTACGTCCGCTGCCAGTCCGCGCCCCAACCGCGCTTGTTCCATTTGAATTTCAGTTTAAAATAGTGCCATTCCAAGGCGATGGTGCTTAATCCTGCATAGTGGCTTTTAAGACCTTGGATTCTTTGTACAAGAATGCATTGCTCGAAATCCCATTGCTGAGGAGGGAATTGCTGACCCGTAGTTGGCTTTGAGTCCAGTGCGACGCCATGCCGCGTCGGAATTCTGTATGGGATCTATGGTACGAAGACATGGGCAACGCTCCTTCAAGAGCAGCACGACAAGTGAAGTGTCGGTTTTGTTCTCACTCTATGGTTTATAGAGCCGACAGGATGTTATCGCACATGGGGTACCGTCATCCTAGTAATCTAGGTCGTGACGTCCAATTGTGTAGGATGGTGCCTCCACATGTGCGTGTGTTGTTTCAAGGTTGTGATGGGATTGTTCCTAATCGTCTTGATGCTGCCAACGATGTACCATGTTCCCAACAACGTGTTGATGACGAGAATGGGATTGGAGTGGAACACTTATTGACACAATCCGTGGTAGATGACGTGGAGCAGATTCAGAACTTTCAAACAAGTTGTGGCGTGGAATCCGTATACTTAGATAGGGAACCTCGAGAGCTACGTGTCGTAGTACGTGTTGGCAACTATTCACATCTCAACACAAAGATACCCTTAAGGTAATCGTTCCCACAGAGAATCACCGAGAACTACAACGACTAACAATTCATCTCTATGTACACCAGGTTACCTATATCACAATAATTACATCAAAAGAAGGAAAAGGGTTAGATTACAACGCCGGAGCGTTTTTCTACAGCCACCATCCCGCTCTCCGTACGAGTGCTACCCTTCGGGTAGCGACCTTCGGGTAAGGACCTACCTCATCGGAAGGTAGGGACCTTTGGGTACGGACTTACCTCGTTGGAAGGTAGGGACCTTCGGGTAAGGACCTACCTCGTCGGAAGGTAGGGACCTTCGGGTAAGGACCTACCTCGTCGGAAGGTAGGGACCTTCGGGTAAGGACCTACCTCGACTTAGTCCCGGTTAAGGGAAGGGGGGGTTATCTTTACAGCTATATAGACTATAGACATCCGGGGTACATGAGTACCCGGATACAGATTATATCACCACGGATGGTAGTCCGTGGCTCGCAGAGATTTTAGTGTTCGACACAAGTAACAGCTACTCTACCTCCCATTCTCTCCTTCTAACTCTACTCACTCACTTGGATGGTTATGGTGTTACTGAGATCCCCCGAAGGGGTGTTAGACCCGTGTTTCCGAGGCTGCGAGCGGCGTAATGTAAGTGAGCAAGGGGCCTACCCGCCCACTATTTGTCCTCCTCCCAGTCTCCCTCCACCTCCGATGCAGCTGGAAGTGGGATGTTTCAGGGAATGACATGAGTCTTCACAACCGACACCAACCGGTACGCCGGAAGGTCACTCAAGACTCACTTATGACCCTCATACATCCGTCACTCCCCCCCTCGTCCTTCCCTAGACACGTACAATCTCACATGTTATTCCCATCCACCCAACTAATCTACTTGATGGAACAAGGAAACGACTGTAACGGTTAGAGTTGGAGTCACGCTCCTACTAGCTATCTTCTCACCTCACCTGTTATTTCCACCCACCCGGACTAATCTACTTTGATGGAACAAGGAAACGATGATTAGATAGTTAGTATAGACTCGAGGAGTGGACTACTTGAAATGGCACTCACAGTCATGTATGCAATCCGAGCTCTCCAACCATCAAAGGTCTTCTCAGAGCGTAGGTTTAGAATTCAACTGAAAGAAAATACACACATCAAGCAGTGAAGAGAGGTGCCAAGAGACTCCTCACTTATACTGCCAAGAACACACACAAACGCCAAAAGCATAAGATGCCTTCTAACTAAAAACGATGGCATTAATTACCCTTGGCGGCCACCGTCCTACCTACTCAACGTACCAAGTCAAAAGGCATCTAAACACAAATTCCAAGGCAAACCAAGTCAAATCCAAGTTCAAATCGGGGCCTAATCCGCTAATGAATAGTGACCTACGGAACAAGATTCCAGGCCTACTTCCGAACCAACTCCTCAAGTCTTCTCTTCTCTGGCTCGGAACCCGCTCAGCTCGCACCTCTCGTCTCACACCTCCGCTCAGCTGGCTTGGTTCTCTTGTCTCGAAATTTCTGTCTCGTGTTCCGGTCTCATGTCTCGGTCTTGCGTCTCGGGTTCGCGTCTCGGACTTCTGTATCGCGTCTCTGTCTTGCGTCTCGCGTCTCGGGTTCGCGTCTCGGGTTCGCGTCTCGGACTCGGGTTCGCGTCTCGGGTTCGCGTCTCGGACTCGGGTTCGCGTCTTGGGTTCGCGTCTTGGTCTCACGTCTTGGTCTCGGGTTTGCGTCTCGGGTTCGCGTCTCGGTCTCACGTCTTAGTCTCGGGTTCGCGTCTCGGGTTCGTGTCTTGGACTCGGGTTCGCGTCTCGGACTTCTGTATCGCGTCTCTGTCTTGCGTCTCGCGTCTCGGGTTCGCGTCTCGGACTTCTGTATCGCGTCTCTGTCTTGCGTCTCGCGTCTCGGGTTCGTGTCTCGGGTTCGCGTCTCGGACTCAGGTTCGCGTCTCGGTCTCACGTCTTGGTCTCGGGTTCGCGTCTCGGGTTCGCGTCTCGGTCTCACGTCTTGGTCTTGGGTTCGCGTCTCGGGTTCGCGTCTCGGGTTCGCGTCTCGGGTTCGCGTCTCGGACTTCTGTCTCGGGCTTCCGTATCGCGTCTCCGTCTTGCGTCTCGCGCCTCTGTCTTGCGTCTCGGGTCTCAGGTTCGCATCTCGGTCTCACGTCTTGGTCTCGGGTTTGCGTCTCGGGTTCGCGTCTCGGACTTCTGTATCGCGTCTCGGTCTTGCGTCTCGCGTCTCGGGTTCGCGTCTCGGGTTCGCCTCTCGGTCTCACGTCTTGGTCTCGGGTTCGCGTCTCGGGTTCGCGTCTTGGACTCGGGTTCGCGTCTCGGTCTCACGTCTTGGTCTCGGGTTCGCGTCTCGGGTTTGCGTCTCGGACTTCTATCTCGGGCTTCCGTATCGCGTCTCTGTCTTGCGTCTCGCGCCTCTAGACGTCCCCTCTTTCCTCCGTAGACTTCCGGCTCGCAGGTTCCTTCTCTGGACTTTACTCATGGTCCGTCCTCGAAGATGCTGGCCTACTACCTGGTTCGTTGACTTGTACCCATGGGCTTGGCCCTTAAACTCAAGTCCTTAGGCTTGGATCCTTGAGCTTGGGCTCGGGTCGGTATGGGTTGGGTTAAGGTGCGGGCTCGGGTCAGTATTTATCCCCCTTAACATTTTGTAAGCACTCTCTATTTTCCTTATTCTAATACTATCTAAGGATTAACACTTAGATTCGCCCTAACCTTTCCACCTACTATTTTCTGTATTTTAACCTCTTCTATATAACTAACTTAATTTTTTTTTAAATTCATGGTACGACACTACGTCAAGCGACCTTGCCTGAGGGCTTCAACATTTTCAAAAGGCAACTCTTGGACAAGGCTTGGTCTAGTACTTTCTATGAAGCGAACATTCCATTCAATACCATTAGGCACCCTGCGTTTGTAAAAGCGGTTCAGGAAACTGCACGCGCACGAATGCCCGCCTACCATCCACCGACCTACAATGCCGTACGTACGAAGTTGTTGACTAACAAAAAAGTTGATGTACAAACGGCTGTCAATGTAGCCATGGGTAATGCTATAATAAAGTATGGCGTTACAATATGTAGTGTTGGTTGGGACAACGTTCAGAACCGACCTTTGCTAAATGTTGTTCAGTCATGCACAAAAGGGGATGTTTTCATAGGCACCATCGATTCATCGGGAAATTATAAAAACCACTTTTATGTTGTTTCTCAAATCCAACTGTTTTTATAAATGGTTGGTGTCGTAGTCTAGTGGTTCGTTATTCTCAAAATTAACCAAAATTAACCTTAAGCAAGCCCACCTTACCAGATCGTTTCTAGGGATTTTTATCGTGCATCCAACTCTTTAAATCTTAACAAAAATTCACACGTAATACCTCGGCACATCCCGGAGGATGGCTTCCCTGGTACCTTAGTAACCGGTAACAAGTAACCACATGTGTTTCAGGTAAACTCTGTTGAGCGTCAGAGTAGATTTCCGGTAAGTTTTTACAGTGCCCGGAAAGTCACTACCCTCCGTTCTCGCAGTCCAGAGGCCACAATATCCACAATCTAACCCTACACCTTGAAAGAGTTAAAAATGTCGCAGCCGGTTAACCGGTCTTCACAATCTACCGGGAACTTGTCCCGGTAAACTGATCACGCAAGCCCGAGTTCCAACTACAACCACACCCAATGAATCAAAGCAAGAAGATACAAGACTCACAACAAGTTAGTACTAAGCAAATCATATGAGCAAAACAACCTTCCACGGGGATCGTCGGAACTCATCCACTGCAAGGGTAATAATCCCGGAATTCACCGGACTCAGGCTTAGCCGGGATGTCTCCTGGTGTACCGAGAGAAGGGGGATATCACCCCCTACTCCCCACCAATCCGAACACTTCCCACTTAAGGGAGGCTATCATAAATAGCCGTGGGCTTCCCGGATCCCATCCGATAAAACAACTCTTCCCAGTCCCACCGGTGAAAAGTCTAGAGCACAAGTCCCGGACCTCACTCTACCTATCTAATCCGGATATCCTAGCCCCTCGGGATGTCTCTACTCACACTCAATCACTTAACACACAACAAGTCACAACCTTGCACACCTAGCAAAGACACACTAGGAGGACTCAACCCTCTCCCGGTCTACTCATACAAGCTCAACAAAGACTCTAGATACAAGCAATGAAGGCAAGACACGAGGAGATCAAGAAAGAGAAGAATACATAATACAAGAGCCCAAGGCCCTTAAGTACACAAAGGCCACTAGCTACCCTTTAAAACTAGATCCCCAAAAGGTGGAAATGGCATCTAAAGAGTGCACTAAAGTCAACAGCTATGCTCCAAAACTAGACCGCAAAAGGACAAAACGGCATCTAGGAGGTGCACTAAAGTCAATAGATACCCTCCAAAAGTAGCTCCACTAAAAGACAAAACGGCATTTAGATCCTAAAATCAAGGGTAGCCTAGTCACCGGCGGATTACCGGTAGACTGGTAAACTGGAAGACTCCCAGTCCCGGGACCGGTGAACCTTTCCCTAACAAAACTAAGTAGCCGGAGAAATCACTCAAGTGGTAGTGATCGGGTGCGCAATGGGGCCCCATCGACATCACTACTCTCACCCTAGTGTGTAATTTTAGCAACTCAAAACAACATCTCACCAACCGGTGAAGTAAATCAACACATAACATATAACGAAGGCTCAACCGGAAGACTCTTCCGGTTGAGACGTATAGAGATTGTCACTACGTCTGGAAGTACCAACATGGTCAAGAGAATCCCCCGGGAGGTCGGATGTCTCAACCGGGAGGTCTACCGGTGGAGTGGCGGTATCCACCGGAAGGTTGGGTGTATCTATAGATACGTGCGGAGTCACTTTAAGCTCGATTAGTATAGCCGCATAGGACTCCACCAAAGACTCCGGGATTGAGGAAGGGAGGTCTACCGGTTCCTTCCCGGTAGAAGTTACCGGGAGGCTTCTTTTTCTCTCATAGACCTTCAAGTCCCACCCTTAGAGGATGGAGAATCCACCTAACTCACCGGAGAGCCATGTTGTCCCGGGTAGACAAAATCCTCAAAATGCCTGTACTTCCACCAATCTCCCTATTAACTTGTCACAAACTCCGGTCCGGCCCGGAAACACAAGTCTACCGGTCAGCCGGTAGACAACTCCGGAACACTTTACTAAAGTATGTGGATATGGGTGTCTCACACATCTAGCAACATACTAACAACACAAGGTCACATATAATGACAACGAGGAGAGGACTTTGGACACAAGGACTTAGAAAGAGGTTCTTCCCGGTTGACCGGGAAGACTAGGAAAAAGATAGGAATTGTGGGCAAGACCTAAAATGATTTGAGGAAGGAGACAACTCAAGATAACAACTTGCCACAAGGCTAGGACAATCGACAACAACTACACATGTAAATAATAAGGTCTAGATGAAGTTCCCCGGGGGACTTTTTCTCTAGACCGGGGAGGATATTACCGGGGAGTCACTACATTAGACAAGAGAGGAAAAGACTAACAAACAAGAAATTCTCACAAACAAAAAAAACCCAACATGGGCAAGAGTCACCTTTGTTGTTGCACCCGCAACCTCCTTCCTTTGTCTCTTTTATCTTCTCGCTTCGGCCACAAATCTCCTCCACTTCCGCAAACCCTAGAATCTCCACCAAACCCTAGCTCGCGCACTTCTTCAACAAAACCCTAGCTTGCGCACCTCTTCCACCAAAGCCTAGCCCGCACACCTCTTCCACCAAAGCCTAGCCCGCGCACCTCTTCTTCAAACCTCTTGTGCTACCTCCTTTTGAAACCTCCTCTTCTTGAAACCCTAGTTGCATCTCCTTCTTTGCACTTCTTCAACTACTTCTTCAAACCTCAACTCCAAATAAAGACTAAATAGGGAGAGAGGGAGAACCTATGAGAGAGAGAGAGAACTAGAGAGGGAGATAGAGGAGAAAATTTGAGGAGGGGGGGGCGATTTTAGAGAAGGAGGGGAAGAGAGAAGTGTTCTGGAGGGGAAGAAGAAAAGATTCTGGAGAGAAGAAGAAAATTTCGGGGGTCGGCCAAGATGGCTGGAGATATCCAGGCTGCTACCCGGGTGATACCCGGGCACCCGGGTATCAGCCCATACCCGGGTTGGTACTTGGGCTAGTTCATACCCGGGTTGATACCCGGGTATGTATTTTTTTTTTAAATTTTAAATTTATTTTTTTTGGGATTTTTTTGGATTTTTTTGGATTTTTTTGGATTTTTTTGGATTTTTTTCTTTTTTCTTTTATCTTTTTTTTTTTTGTCTTTTCTTTTCTTTTCTCTACCACTACTACTAATTCAAACAAGAATTAGCATCTAGAAGAACTCAACTACTTCTAACTACCTCCTAAACTTAAATAGTTAATTTAGATTTAAGTGGTGATTTTAGACTTACGTCCCGGGATCTCTCCCGGGACTCTTTTGATATTGTTTCCCGGGACTTAAATTAGTGATTTTAAGACCCGGTTTTATCACCACTATAAACCTAATTAACTACTTAAGCATTTTTCTATTTTCTCTATTGGCTATCTAATCTAATTTCACACAATACTAACTACTATTCTAATTAACTAATACTAAAAACCCTATTTCAACTAATTTTTTTGGTAGGGGCGACCAAGTGGGAGTTTTAGACTCCTACAGTTGGACATGCAAATGTTGTCCAAGTATGCACGGACAATGGTCTAGTCATGGCGGCTGCATGTCGTGACATCATGCAAGAAATTCCACATCTCTATGTTCAAGGATGCGCTGCCCATTGCTTGGATCTTTTACTGGAAGATTGAGGCAAAGAAGCGTGGGTACAATGGATTAATAAGAAGGCAAGGGTTGTTTGTTTTTTCATCAAGAACCACCATGCCCCATAAGCAATCTTTCGAAGGTTATCACCCGATCTTTCTATTCGTTTGCCCAATGAAACACGGTTTGCAACAAACTTTTTCACGATACAACGCCTCCTCCAAGTTCGCCAGACATTGGAGCGAATGGTGGTTGATGAAGACTGGCATGCTTTTCTAGTGGGATTGCGGACTCAAAATACAAGGGCACATGCAAAAGGCCTTTATGCACGACGCGTTATTCGCTCGGATGGATTTTGGGACGTTTGTGTGAATTTTGAGTACATGGTGTTGCCGGTGGTACGTGCTCTTCGTGTGTTTGACGGCAATGCTCCCGCTATGTGTCATGCATGGAAGGTCATGCATGAATTGGGGATCCATGTTCAAGGATTCCGCAATGCCCCGTTCTGCTTCGAACAAGATTTGGCAACAAGGGCATTAGATGCCTTTAACGCAAGGTGGAGGCTCATAATTACTGACCTTCATTGGGCGGGGGCTATGTTGAATCCTTCTTTCCGTGGATGGGCCCCGTTGCACGAGCACGAGCTTGCGAGACCAATTTTGAATGGTGTTCTTCGGAACCTAGTTACGAGGGAGGATGATCTAGGTTTGGTCCTCAATCAGTACCTCTTTTTCATTGAGAACAGAGGGACATTTGCAGATTCCATGCAACCAAATGTCTTGAATGTACCGCCCCATGAATGGTGGGATGCCATGGGAGGCGGGGCAAAGCAATTGCAGATTATAGCAAGATGCATCCTTACTCAAGTATGTTCTGCTTTGGCATGCGAACGCAATTGGAGCATGTACTCTTATGTTCACAACAAATCCCGCAATCGCCTACAACATAGTCGGGCGGAGGACCTCGTTTACATTTACACCAATTCTGGGCTCTTTAGGCATCGAAGAGGAACGAGGGTTGCTCAGTGGCTTGAGTTGAATGGCGTGCATTCTGATGATGAAAGCAATGGGGACGATTCTGATGATGCAAATGATGATGGCCATCATATCGATCATGATGGACTTGGTGATTTTGACATGGACGCTGGTACTTTTTATTCGGACAATGAAGATTCAGATGGTGACGATGGTGAGGGTCACCGTGATGGGGATAACAGTTCGGATTATGACGGTCTTCACTTTGATGGTGATCGTAGAACTAGAGATATTGGTGTTTTTGAGTTTATCGAAGGTGAAGAACCACAACATGTTCAATTGCCATCTAACCTTCGCGGGGAGGATGATGATTCAGATGGTCATTTGGACAACTTTGCGCAGAACAAGGACTCTGGCGTGAACAGGAAGGGGACGTTCACCACCAAGCCGTCCACGCAAACATTGACTTGCCATCCTAGCTTGAAAGTGATTCGTTATCATTTGGTGGGGAAAGGCAACCTATCCCGGATCACAGGGATGAGGAGGCCACAACACCGGCGGGTGATACGTCTCTTGTGCCATCGAGGGTGGTTTGCAATGGCAATTCCAATCTGCCATGTATTAGGACTTCAAATGTTCAAGGGTTATCCACGTCTATTGGAGACGCTGTAGTGAATGTGTCAACCACGGAGGTTGATGTACCTCCCCAAGTTGGAATACAAAATTGGCGGATCACCCGTAGTCATGTAGTTGGGGGGAGATTCGGTGGAGCGACCCCAAGGGGGGTCGGTGCTTCATTGGTAGCACTTCAAAACAATCGCCCAAACATTGGACAAGGACGAAATCGTCGGCAATCCATTTGGTCGAATAATGTTTATAGTCCAACCGTTTGAAGGCAACCTCTCACTCCAGCAAGTGAGCGAGGTCATTCTATACGCAGGGGTGGAAGGGTGCTTGTAACAAGTGGAAGAGAGATAGTTTCGTCCTTAGATGTAGACATCAATGCAATTGTTGATGTAGGTACAACACTTCCACATTGCGGGGAGGCTTCTACAAGCACCGCAAGTGCTAGTGGTCGACGAAGGACTACACGAGGGAGGAAGAGACGTCAAAGGAATCAAGGAATACTAATGCCATTTGTCGGTGAAGCTTACGACCCATCTGACGGAAGACCCAATATGGATGACAATGGAATACGTGACATCGGCGGCTCTCGTCCAACAAGGAGGTTGGTTATTGGTCGAGACGATAACTAGCGACTGAGAAGTGCTACTCTATAGTCCGACGATGAAGAGAGCACGGATGAATCTGATGTGGATCCACGGTGCATAGAAGAGAATGACCCAACAGTTCGAGTGCGATCTTGAGTGTATGTCTATTAAATTTCCCATTATGCATACTACGAGGTCTATTGATATTCTTTGTGTATGTTTTTCATATGTTTCATAATATACTCTTACTTTTTAATGTCATTATTATTTCAAGACATTCATCTCGCACAATAAGGTACCCAGTAAATTGAATGCGAAAAATATTTAGGAGTTAGCAGACATGGAGTGAAGTGCCCGCAGATATTCCATCGGACTGGCGCGGACAGGTCGCGGAATGCCCGCGGACAGGGAGCGGACTGCACGCGGACAAGGAGCGGACTGCCCGCGGACAAGGCGCGGATAGGACGTGGACGAGACGCGGTCAGGGCACGGATAGGTGCGACCCTACGGCCGCGGACAAGCGCGGACATGGGCGGACAAGGGCGGATAGGGGGGTATAAAGGGGGAGGGAGGAAATGTTTTTTGCACACCTTCCCGTGAATCCTGGACGCCCTGACGCACTTGCCTCCACGTTGACGGCGGTGTGCGGGGTTTTCAGAGTGGGAAAGTGGTCCTTTTGAGGACGGAGATTATCCGAAAGGGGAATTTTTAGTCCTCAAAAGCATCAGCATGGGTACAAAAGCTGTTGAAGTTGTCAGAGATTTGAAGAAGCCGTGTATGTGATTCTTTTTAACAATCTCTCATCAACACTATTTTGAAGTGTTTGCATGGGATTAATTGTAGCACTATTTTGAAGTGCAATTAGTTATAGGCGGCATAATCATATTATAATAGTTAGCTAGTATTAGAATAGCAATTAGAAGTATTTCGTAGTGGTTTAGGGTTGTTTAAAGCATGGCAACCATGCATAGCGGTGGTGGAGGTGGTGGAGGTGGTGGAGACGGTGGAGGAAGGAGGAATTTAAATGTGCCAGATTTGGGCGCGGGTCCCTCAAAAAGAGCCAAGAAGGCTGCAGATTTGGAGCTAGAAATTTACGGAGACCTTAATCTCTTGGCGTACTTCGGATGGGAAAATCTATCGAAGCCATGGACATGTCAGCAGGCGTATGAGCACATTGGTTTTGCTCACCTCGACCGATGGTATACTCTGGAAGTTCACGAGGATCATTGCCGAACGAAGCAATTGACGTATGCCAACATTACTTCCATAGAGATAAAATGGAGGTTTTTGGAGATTTTACGAGCCATCTCCCACAAAACACGTTGGCCAAAGAATACCATTCCTAGAAGAATAGCTGCGGTGGTATACGCGGAGTGTGTGTTGCACAAGGGGGTTGATTGGTCGACGCTTAATCAAGCTTTGGACCTCCCTGGCAACATTGGGAAGCATTTAGGCGACACACTTACATCGAGGTTGCCTATACTATCAATTCCTAGAAATCCCGTACCCGAGTGGTTTAGAAAAAAGAGTAGTTTGATTGATCCACCAGGCCAACAGTTGCCAGCGGATCGAGCGATACCAAAGCCCTGCAATCGAAGGAATAATATTGTGCCGGCTGGTGAAGCGCCTCGTGATGGTGGGTCCCAACAAGGCCCCCAGAATGTGGCCCTCGTTCAACATTCTCCGGAAGTCGCCCTCGTCCAACAAGATGTGGATCAACAAATCGTTGACGAGATATGGAATCAATGTAGTCCGAGATTGGGGGATGTTAATATCGGACATGTGACGGCACAACAACACGATCAGTTACGCGGGGAGTATGATGCGTACAAGGCTGAAGCAGAAAAACGTGCAAAAGAAGCAGCTCTAAAAAGAGAATGCTTGGAAGCGGAGAAGAACGAGATGGTTGCTAGCATGGCCCAATTGCAGATTGAATTAGAAGAAGCCCGCCATTGTAATACGAAATATGAAGCAAGTATTTCTGCAATGCAAAACAACATACTCCAACTCCATACCGATAGGGAAACCATGATGTTGGGCACGGTGTTGGCGGCATCACGTGCGAGACAATGTGAGGCTGAGATAGCAAAGATTGCTAAAGAGTGGACATCTAACCACAAGTTGAGAGCCTTCTTACTTACATCTTGGCCGACGTTGGAAAAAATGTATCCAAGTAGATGGGATGACATGGACCCAGAAGTGACTACTGCCAATGGTAGCATCGACTGGGCGCGCATTCAAGAAGAAGATCACCGTTTTGATATCCATGAGAAGAGTAGAGATGGGCAACATAAAATATGGGCAAATGCGGGGACAATGACCACAGAGGGTCAAACTTGTCCCATTTGTCAATATCCATGGGGCCCGGAAGGGTGTTATACGCTCGGAGCATGTGGACATTCATTCCATCTACAATATCTCATTGAGCATATGATCCAAAGTAGCACATGCATCATCTGTCATTCGCCGTATCATGCTCGTCTATATTTACAATTTGGCTTGAGAGATTTAATGCCGACACATTGGGAGTATTGTCAAGAATACTTTCCAAATTTTGACGTAGGCACTGATGAAGGGAAACCCGTCAAATGGAATTGGAGATTCAACGTATCACATGCAGAGCTGGTTGCAGCAAACGAGGCATATGGCACCTTAAAAGATCCAACGAACATACTGCGGGCGGCGGAGGGGTTGTATCCTAACCAACCACCAGATTACGGTCTGAAGATGTTTTTCTACAATGTAATGGGGTGGCATTTTGATCGTGAGACACAGACAATATTGCATGGCCTTGGGCCGGCACCACATTACAACTCATCCGGAGAGCTAGCGGTCACTGGTGCGGAATTCAGGCGTATGTATCGCGCGGTGGAAGAAGTCTCAGAACTACGCAATGCAACGGTGGACTTGGTTGCGGAAAGAACGTGTCATCAACCCCGGCTACATAGTTTGGCCCTTGACTTTATCTTGAACGATGTTTCCCCAGAAGTCAAGGCTATCCTCGATGGTCTACGGAATAGACAGAGATCGGAAACAGAGGTGCTGCGAGCTTCTTATAGACCTCAAACGCGCCGTAATGATGGTGCCTCATCGTCGCGCTAAGGGTATAGAAGATAAATAGTGCGTACTAATTCATCGTATTTTTTTCTTTAGGCAGATATCGAATAGTTTAGGTTCCTAGAATCGCAAAATCTATTAAATATTAAGTAGAAAAGAGAGATGTAATGTACATGTGTACAAATTCCTTCTGGATTTTGAGAAAAAAAATTTAGAAAACTTCCATCTACCGGAAGCACATTTTCCAATTCTCGCTACATGTTCTTCTAGCAACTTTCTAATTTCTTCTAGAGTAGACCTTTGTAAAAAAAGAATATTGATGTGCAAGTTGCAAATCAAAATCATATTTTCTTATATTATTTATCCGCTTATTATTTAAAAAAAATCCTGGAAAGTAAGACTTGAAATGGATGTAAAATAATTCCAATAAAGATAGTATTTGTTATTTATTGCAGACAATTCTTCGAATATTTCATCGTTTTTTTCTTCATCTTTGTTCAGCTTAGATTCCTCTCCCTATAACTTAGGTTTAACATTTAACATTCAAGTAAGGCTTTTCTATGTAACATTGTTATCATCATTGCCAAGGTGTTGTAACAAATTAGACGAGGTAAAGAAAAGGCAACGCATATCTCAGAAATTGGTAGAAGCAGTGGAGGGCTGGAAAATTACAAATTCAGATTTACCATTTTTAGGAAATGAAACCCTTCTATTAATTCCCTAGTTAACAATGTGGGCCATTTTCGCTAATTCCATGACTTCACATGAAATGCTCTTCTTTTGTATAGACAATAAATGATTTTCGATGTTGGAAATGACACACCTGAAAATGTATCGTTGCAAATGAAGAACTTCATTGAAATAGAATGAGAAGGAATTAAAAAAATTTGAAATGAGAACCTTGTTCCTTTGGTTCCCTCTCATTCTATTTTAATTGAATGCTTTAGTGATAAATCTCCTCCTCCTTCTCACTCTAATTTAGTTTAGATAGTCATCTACAATTAACCCTCTTCCATTCCGTCTCCTTGAATCCTTTTAATTTTATTCAGATATTATTTATTATTGTCCCTTGGTCCTTCGTTCCATATTCATTCTCCTTCCAATTTAATTGGGATCTATTACCCCTAAGGGCAAGATTCCTTACATGGCCCGTCCTGCCATCTTTGACAAGGGCGGGTCACTCATGACCAAAATAATTCCCCAACCCGCTCAAAGATTAGTTCAATCAACCACTCCCATAAAGAGACATTAAAATCATTTTTAAAGTGATATTTTGGATTCTCAATCGTAAGGTCTTGAAATATACTTCTGTATGAATCCAAAACCTAAATCCTAAACCCTAAACCCAAGTAAACAATTATATTGATATCCATTCTTTGTGTTTACCATATGTTTCACAAAATACTCTTACTTTTAAGTCTTATTTTATACCCTTTCTCTATGTTTACCATATGTTTTCTTTTTATTTCTAGACATTGTAACACACGATAAGGTACCTAGTACAGTCAGACCTCGATAAGGGTTACCTCGAAAAGTGTTAACATTCTATATGTGTTATGGAGATTTCCGATCCCTTCAAATTAAGACTAGTAAGTGTTATGTGTTAAGTGTTACACATAAACAAGAGATTATTCAATATCGTGAGACTGTTAGCTACTGGTGGAAAGATTACCAATAGAGCATTAACTGCGTGGGCCATTGCACACTTTCAAGTAAACATGACTGAGATTAATATTGGAATAACAATAGTGCAAAAAGAACACTTCAGTTGACTTGATGTTGGGCACCTCGGTGATTCCAAGCGCTTACAAGAGTCTCAATTCCTTGAAGTGGAGGAAGCCACTTTTACTTGGTTTACGACAATGCAGGAAAATAATGTAGTTCTATTTGATGACCTTGTGGTGGCTGCTGCAAAGAGATTTTGCGCATTACTTCCAAGAGGTGCTAACGAGAAAGAGCTTCTATTTTCTCATGGATGGGTGCAAATTTCAAGAAGAGATATGATATCAAGGGCTATACCCGTCATGGTGAAGACGCGCTCAGTGGACATTTATGTAGAGGTTTTAAAAAATAAGGAATACATCAAAACACTTGGTATCTCAGTATAGGCACTTTCTAAACCCGGAAAATATAGGTATACGATGCCATGCTAAAAATGGACGACAACATAAAAAAATATAACAATTTATGTTATATTTTTAGAGGAGGACTAGCAATTGGCGCTTGCTTTGCAATGCATTAGTTCAACCATTTTAATGTAGTTTTAATATCACAAAATATAAAAATATAAAAGAATACAGGATGAAGAACACGTCAAGTGGATGAACACGTAGATGAAAATGGAGCGTCAAATGAAAGAACGCTACAGAACAATTCCACAATTTCTTTGCATGTGCCCTTTGGAGGAATCCATTGAATGTGCCCTTTGAAGGAATCATTTGAATGTACCTTTTAGAGGAATCCTTTGAATGTGTCCTTTCATTAGGATTTGGATTTGATCTAAACCAAAATTTAAAGTTTTTATCTACATACATTTGTTTAACACAAGATTGCCCATGACCCGTCGGTTAGGACAGGGGTTCCACTAGTGTAATAGAATAGAATAGAAAAAAATTAATTAAGTTTTAGATTTTTTGCATTTTAACATGGCATTTTAAAAAATGTTATGAATGTCAAATTTGTAATCAAGAGTTTCAATCTTATTTTGGTTAAGCACAAATTGCAACATACAAATGCAAATTTTACACACCCACAAACTCAACTTGCAATTACAATCTCAAATTCACACACCCACAAACTCAATTTGCAATTACAATCTCAAAACTTGCAATCTCACCTCAGTACTTGTAATTTCAATCTCCACAACTCGAATATGTAATTTTGCAACTCCAACTTTGTATGCCAACCTCCAAGCTCACAACTCCAACTTCACAACTTTTTCACTCGAAGTTTACAACTCATAATTTACAATTCAATCTTTTAGTGCTTAACTCAAAAAATAAATTGAACGTCCAATTTCTAATCAAAAGCACAGATTGCAACACACAAATGCATATTTGTCACACCCAAAAACTCAAGCTAATGCTTTGCAACGCAATAGTCCAACCATTCTCATGTAGTTTTTATATTACAAACTATATTTTAAAAAAGGTAACATGATTTACTGCGTGGTTGGCTGCACCGTACCCATAGTTTACTCCAAGGTTGACAACGCGATTGATCGGTCCGTGGTTCACTGCGTGGATTATGATTTTAGTAGTATGATGGTATGTGCCCAAAAAGATAAAGTACTTTTGTTGGTTAATATTTTTTCTAGACAACAAGTGCCTAGTGGAGGTTCAAGATTGAGGGTGATACGAATAGATGAATAATGAATCAAAGTTTCGTAATTACATCCATTATTTCTATAAATGTTATGTATTTACCTTTTAAATTCTGCTAAGTGGTTTTTTGTTGTAAGTTTTACAAATCATCGACATCACAACTTATAAGTGTTATGAGTTACCGGTGCCTAATAGGAATTTACACTACGGTGGGGAACTCCACCGGCCGGTAAAGAAGTCTCAGCCAAAATTATTAGTATAAATCTTTAGGACATTGTTTGTTAATGTGGACAATAATTGACCCAAGTAATAGATATGAAATGATATTTGCACATTAGACGAGTGTGTAAAAGAAATTTCAAAAGATGTCAGCATAAAAATAAAAATAAAGACTAGATATATCTTGACAAAGATTGATGTCCAAATATAAGGTCAAACTAGGACAAAAATATTCTAAATAAATTATGTATCATAAATATAAATTGTTTTTTAAATTTCCTTCCCGCTTTTTGCCATGTCATCTTGTCTTTTCCTTCTAATTTCTTCAATGCACCTACTCTTAGTAGATGAAAAATCTTTTTCCAGAATAGTTTTTAATTTCTTTGAACAAAGGATGGATATCTCCCATCTACTTAATGTTGTAAGGTCCAACATGTATTTTTGGCCGCAATCACCTTTCAAAATCTATACGTTTTATATCAAGTATAAAAATGTAGTAAAAGTTGTTGGAAAAAATGTTTCTACTTGTCTAGTTTGTGTGGTAAAAAGCTCACATGATTTCAACATACAATGCAATATTGAGAGCCACTTATTACACCGCGTTAACTCTACTTCTTGTATAGAAAACATAATCTAGCATAGAGTTTTTGGGCTACTATCAACTTTGAAAATCTAAGAAAGAGTAACAAGTAGTAAACTCCTACTCTAAACACAAACCCCACAATCATGTCATTACAATTAAAGTACAATTGAAAATCAATAGCAATAAAAATTTGCCCAGTATGCAGAACTCCATTCCACTAAAATGCACGTAACTCACTGAATGCTAATCAAACTAACTTTAAATTTTTACCACATAAACTAGAAAAAATGCGCAACTTACTCAACAATTTTTTTAAAAGATAGACACTCGTGGAAGAAATAGAATGAACTTGAACTTATGTAAAATTCAGCAAATTTGTAGGGGGAAAGTATATTTTAAGCAAATCGTTCTCCTCAAGTGGTTTGGTTTCTTGTCCGAGGGTTGAGGTCGAAGAAGAAATTAATCGAGAGCAGAGGAACTCTTCAATAAAGTGTTGCCACATAGGCATCCATGTCATCTTTTTATCCATGCTTGAAGTTCTTCACCAGTCAAGTCGTAGCCATAGTGTAAACCCAATCCAATGAAGAACAATTTGTACTCCGATCTTATTGCTCCATTTCCCTTGAATTCTTGGCCGGTGGAGTTCTCCACCATAGTATACAACGGGCCTAAGTGTTAACAAAAAGAATGCTCCCAACCCCTAACACTTCTCGAGGTCTGACTATAAAGGGAACGTGGGCAAAATTTTTAGAGGCCCGCGGACAAGTAACTGAGTGGACGCGGAATCTGCGTCGGACTGGTCGCGGACGAAACGCGGACTGCCCGCGGACAGGGCGCGAACGAGACTCGGGACTGCCCGCGGACAGAGCGCGGACGAGACGCGGATTGCCCGCGGACAGTTGCGACCCTACGGCGGCGGACAGGCCCGGACATGGGTGTACATGGTCGGACAGAGTGCTATAAAGGGGGACGGAGTAAATTTTGCAGGCACACTTTTCCAAGAATCCTGGGCACCCTGACGCACTTGCCTCCACGTTGACGGCGGTGTGCGGGGTTTCCAGGTGGGAAAGTAAACATCTTGAGGATGGAGATTACCCGATAGGGGATTTTTAGTCCTCAAATCCTTCAGCACAGGTACAAAATATTTTGAAGTTGTCAGAGTTTTGACGAAGCCGTGTATTTAATACTTTTTTGCCATCTCTTAACAACACTATTTTGAAGTGCTTACATGGGATTTATTGTAGCACTATTTTGAAGTGCAATTAGATATAGGCGGCATAATCATATTAGAATAGTTAGCTAGTATTAGAAAAGCAATTAGAAGTATTTCGTAGTGGTTTAGGTTTGTTTGAAACATTTTCACCATGCATAACGGTGGTGGAGGTGGTGGAGATGGTGGGGGGAGGAGGAATTTAAATGTGCCACGTTTGGGCCCGGGTCCTTCGAAAAGAGCCAAGAAGCCTGCGGATTTGGAGCTAGAAATTTACGGGGATATTAATCATCTGGCATATAGAGGATGGGAGGATTTACCGGAGCCATGGACTTGTCAATAGGCGTATGAACACATTGGTTTTGCTTACCTCGACCGATGGTATACTCCAGAGGCACACGAGGACCATTGTTGATTGAAGCAATTGACATATTTGAATATTACCTCCATTGAGATAAAATGGAGGTTTTTAGAGGTTTTACGAGCCATCTCCTACAAAACACGGTATCGATCAAATAACATTCCGAGAAGAATTGGAGCAATGATATACGCGGAATGTGAGTTGGGCAAGCAGGTTGATTGGTCGATGCTTGATCAACCTTTGTACACTATTGGTAACCTTGGCGTGCATCTAGGCAAAGCACTTTCTTCAAAGCTACCTGTGCTATCGATTCCTAGAAACCCCGTGCCGGAGTGGTTTATGCGCGACAGTACTTTGGTTGACCCACCTAACAAAGGGTTGCCAGCGGATCGAGCAAAAACCAAAGCCCCGTATTCGAAGGAGGTGAAGGTGCCTCCTCGTCGCGCTCCGGATGTGGAATGTAAATAATGCGTACTAATTCGGCGTATGTGTTTCATGAGGCGGATATCAAATAGTTTAGGTGCCTAAAGTCGCAAAATCAATTAAATATTTAGTAGAAAAAAATGATGTTGTGTACATGTGTACAAGTTTCTACTTGATTTTGAGAAAACAAATATAGAGAACTTCCATCTACTAGAGGCACATTTTCCAACCCTCTCTACGTGTTCTTCAAAAAACCTTCTAAGTTCTTCTAGAGCACACATTGCACAACCATGTAAAAAAGAAAATTTGATGTGCAAGTATTGTTTTAAACGCTTACTTTCTTGTATTCATTATCGGTTTTTTTGTTGTTTTTGTTTTGTTTTTGATGTATTTATTCCCTTGAAGACTACACCGTTCCTTGAGTATAGTGTTGAATATAGTATAGACCAGACTATTTGAAATTTCCTACACTAATTGAAAATTTACATGCAATTGTTGAGTGACACACACTTGCTTGAGAACAAATACCCAATCAAAACTTGGCATGCACATGCTTTTATGGAAATTAGTGTGAGTGATCTCGTCAATAATCCCTCTACACTATATTCAGTGTTTAGTGTACTGGACTAAGGGTTAGTGGGCTAGGACTGGGCGCGCTGACGGGTTGCGGACTGAGCGAGGACAGTTCGCGGACTGAGCGCGAACTGGGAGCGGACGGTTTAGACAAACTGGGAGCGGACTGGGAGCGGACAGTCCGCGGACTGCCCGCGGACGAGACGCGGACTGCCCGTGGACGAGACGCGGACTGCCCGCGGACGGGACGCGGACGGGGTGCACATGTTATAGAAAGCGAAAGGGGTCCCCGTGGCTTGACACTTTCTTAGTCCTAGAAAGCCTTGACGCACTTGCCTCCACGTTGGCGGCGGTGTGCGGGGCTTCAAAGGGGGAAAGTGCTCCTTTTGAGGACCTTCATTTTTCCAAGGGGAGATGTTTGTCGTCACAAGGATCTATTTTTTCACTATTATAGGCGATGGTTATGCCAACGGTGGGATTTCAGCAATCTATCCAAGCATGGCAACAATATTTTGAAGTGCATGCTTCAATTTATAGCCTAGACAAGACTATTTTGAAGTGCAGGTAGTCTTCAGATCTTTGGATTAGAGCAGTTGTTCTAGAATTTTTGTATGATAATAGGTAATGTGGGAGAGTAAATAGATATTATTGTAAGTAACTTTTCTGATACGGGAATCTCTACAAGACTTTAGAAGAATTTCATGATGGAAAGCGGAGGTGGCGTTCAAGGAGCACGGAGGATGATGGTGGACAAACCAAGCGAGGACGGTTTTACAGTGAAAAGGACAAAGAAGAACCCAACAAATTTGGATCTAGAGGAATACGCAAACCGTGATCTTCAAGCAAAGGAGGGTTGGGAATCAGTGCATGAGCCATGGACAACCGACAATGCATTGGAATACATCAAGTTTGCGCATCTTGACAGATGGTGGCCTACGGAGCTCCACCCAAAACATTGTGCAGCGAGAGCAGTCACGTACAGACAGATCAATGACGTGCATGTGAAGTGGAGGTTCCTCAAGATCCTACGTGCCATTTCTAACTTGGAAAAATGGCCTAAAAATAATATTCCTAGATCCATTGCAGCATTGATGTATGTAGAATATCAATTAGGAAAGGAAGTGGATTGGTCAACGATTCACGACCCCTTTTCAGGTGGTCGGAGACTTGGACGCCATCTTTCAGCAAAGAAACCTCGAGAGATTCCAAGAAACAATGCCCCTCAATGGTTCCTTGATAATCCTACCTTGTACGACGATCCAAATGATGAAGTGCCGTTCAATCGAGAAATAATTGTTTTACCAAGGAACAGTAGCGGTCGAAAGCGTAGAGAAAGGAAGGTTGAGGCCACACATTGCAAAGAATTGGACAAGCATGCCCCAAACGAGATTAAGGAGGGGTCAAACCCACTTTTAGCAACTCTGGAGATGGCCAATGCTATTAAAAGCAAAGCCGCTGACGCCCCGATGAAGTTTGATGAAGATAAGTATGGTGAGTTACAAGCACAATTGGAAGTGCTTAGTGTGGAAATAAAGAGGTTGCAACATGGATGAGACGATGATGTGGAAACGATGTAAAAAAATATGTGCGCTAGAGATAGAGAAGAAGAACTTGCTAGCTGAAGTGACCTATCTACGCAATCAAGTCAATCAAGTCAACAATAGCAATGAAAAGTACATGATTGAAGTTGTAGACTTAAAGAGGGAGCTACAAGAAATCAAGGCACAACATGTAGCAGCGGAGATGACGCATGCAGGTTTGCAGCAAGAGTTGGATGAATTAAAAGCATATCGGGAGAACGAGGAATCGGCCTGAAACAATCTTAAATTGTTGGTTTCAACAATAATCGATGAGCGCGAGGACATGATGCTCACGACGGTATTCGCCGTGGCACGGACA